>QRDG01001002.1:445819-712985 GCA_012064385.1 Puccinellia tenuiflora
CTCCGGAAATTTCCACCGGAAGTAGGCAGCAGGAAGTACCGCCAAGTTCACCGGTACTTCCGGTGGACGTACTCGGTGGACCGGTACTTCCGGTTCTACTTCCGGTCCAAATTTCGGGGGAACCCATGGTTCCAGTACCTGCAAAAATAAGCGGAAGTTCCTCCGGAAATTTCCACCGGAAGTAGGCAGCGGAAGTACCGCCAAGTTCACCGGTACTTCCGGTGGACCGGTACTTCCGGTTCTACTTCCGGTCCAAATTTCGGGGGAACCCATGGTTCCAGTACCTGCAAAAATAAGCGGAAGTGGGACCGGAACTGGGCACCGGAAGTGCCCAGCGGTAGTACCGGTCCAGGGACCGGTACTTCCGGCCAGCAGTGTAAACTGGCATTTGGCTCAACTTTTCGCGACGATTCTTTTGGGGTTGGTTTCCTGCACATCTTAGACAAAGTTAGAGCACTTGATTGTATTGTTGTCAACATCAAAACACATGGGGATAGCAAATGTTCTTTCAAGATCATAAAAAAATATTCATTGAAATTAAATATAAACAGGCCTTATATTTCATCATTTAGTAGGCCCCATCTGGGACGCTGTGGTTTGAAATGTTAGAATTCGTCGTAATTTGTCGTCCGAAGTAACTTCATTTTTTTTCTGCGAAATTAAATGGTGAAGTATGTTTGTAGTCTGATATAGATCTTTAATTAATCTACTTAATTAGAAGAAATACGTTATATAAGTATTTTGTAAATTCAAATCCCTTTTTTAGAAGGAATGCATTTAAGTTTTGTCGAAAATATTCGTTGAAATTAAATATAAACATGCCTTATATTCCATCATTTAGTAGGCCTCATCCGGGACGCTGTGTCGTGAAATGTTGGAATTCGTTGTAATTTGTCGTTCGAAGTAACTTCATTTTTTATGCGAATTTAAATGGTGAAGTATGTTTGTAATCTGATATAGATTTCTAATTAATCTACTTAATCGGAAGAAATACGTTATATAAGTATTTTTATAAATTCAAATCCTTTTTTTAGAAGGAATGCATTTAAGTTTTGTCGAAATGATCGGTAAGTTGTGTTGTTGAAAAATGATTGTATACTGGAAGGGATTGAAAATTTTAGAAATGTAAGTTGGTTTGAATTGATTTGTAGGTATATTTTAAAAGTTCCAAAAGCGTTGAAAAAAATTGGATTTGGAATATTGCATAAACAGTACTTCCTTTTTTATCCTTTTTTTTTGTTTGAACGAAACCCGGAATTTTTCATATTTCTTTTATCTTGTGTAGAACATAAAAAAATTCATTGAAATTAAATATGAACAGACCTTATATTCCATCGTTCAGTAGGCCCCATTCGGGACGTTGTGTCTTGAAATGTTGGAATTCGTCGTAATTTGTCGTCCGAAGTAACTTCATTTTTTTAAGCGAATTTAAATGATGAAGTGTGTTTGTAGTTTTGACATTGTAAAAAATGTCTCCATTGTCATTTGTTTAAGGATTTGGAATATTGCATAAACAGTACTTCCTTTTTGATCATTTTTTTTTGCTTAAACTAAACTCGAAATTTTCCATATTTCCTTTATCTTTCGTAGATCATAAAAAAATATTCGTTGAAATTAAATATAAACAGGCCTTATATTTCATCATTTAGTAGGCCCCATCTGGGACGCTGTGGTTTGAAATGTTAGAATTCGTCGTAATTTGTCGTCCGAAGTAACTTCATTTTTTTATGCAAAATTAAATGGTGAAGTATGTTTGTAGTCTGATATAGATCTTTAATTAATCTACTTAATCAGAAGAAATATGTTATATAAGTATTTTGTAAATTCAAATCCCTTTTTTTAGAAGGAATGCATTTAAGTTTTGTCGAAATGATCGGTAAGTTGTGTTGTTGAAAAATGATTGCATATTGTCGCAAGTAGGTAGCATTTTTTTTTTGGTCATTTCGATTTTTTTCCCATATTTTTTTATGGCTATTTTTTAACTACTGGTAATGTGATTTTTTGTTTTCTGGGAATTCTATAATTTGAAGAACCACACTTGAATTTCATATGTCGACGAAGTTAATTCTGGTTATTTCCAAATTATTTTCCATATTGAAATATTCAAATTGAGTCCATAATTAGAGAGCGTGTATGGAATCCATGTTTTTTTTCTTTTTAGAAATGACATAAAGGTGTTAATTGAGCCTTTACGTATTATTCGAAATGTCCAAGATTTGAAATATCTTGAAAAAGGTTTAAAGTATTTTGAATGACTATTTTGATATTTACGAATTGTTAGAATTTGGTTAGAAATTATTTGGAGCTGTGTTTGAAAAGTTACAAAAGTTTTTTAAAAAAGTAAAGCATGGAAAAAAAGAAAAGGAAAAAAATAGGCCGAGCCAGCCGCACAGCAGCCAGCCCGGCCCAGCAAGCAGCCCATCTGCCGGCCCAGCCCCGTGGCGACGACGCGGACGCCGGCGGCGAAGCGCGGCGACCCAGCACGCGCGGCCGGGCGCGCTGAGCGCGCCTCGACGCGGGGAGCCAGAGGGGCGGCGCTGCGGACCATTTGGTCGCCGGACCGTCGGCGGCGACCGAATCGGTGGCGGCGGCCTGCGGGCACGGCGAGGCCGATTCCGGCGAGATGACGGCGTCCCGGCAGGCGAGAGCGGGCGAGGAGGTGGACGGCGCGGCGGCGGACGTCCCCGCGTGCTTCGATTTGAACGGCAAGGGCCGGAGCTGCGGGAGCGAGCGCGGCGACCGGCGGTGAGCTCCGCGTCGCGGGAGAGAGAAGGAGAGGGGGGGGGGATTCTGCAGGCGATTTTTCGAAGAAACCCTTGCGTTTCACTGGAATTACGAACAGGTCCCTGGCTAAGTTGAAATGTGGACCGCAGGTTTGATTTTCGGTTTTCTGAGGGGTCTTTTCGCAAAACCATCACGGACGCGCTATGCTGGCCGTCGGATCGTCGGCGGACGGCCGGGATCGCAGCACTGTAGTACTATAGCTAGCTTACAGTCGGCGAGCAAGGAGAGCGCGAGAATTCGTTTCACTTTTTAATATAGTTAGTAGACTAGATTAGTAGATGGGCCCTTACACAGTCTGTCGTCCTAAAGTCAAAAACTAGCACGCTCGCCACCGGGTGGTCGGCGCCGCCGTCTCCATGCAGCTCGAACAGCTCCCGTCCGCCCGGCGCGCCCCCACCTTCTACGCGCGCCCCGACGCGGTCGCGTGGCAGCTCCTCGGCGCGCTCCTGCCGCGGCGCGCGGCCACCACCCGCCACGTCCAGCAGGCGCACGCCCGCCTCGCCGTCCTTGGCCTCGCCACCGCGCGCTTCCTCCCGCACCTCCTCGCCGCCCTCCCCCGCCCCCTGCACTCGCCGCCGATCGACGAAGCCTCCTTCTCCTATCCGCTCTCACTGTACCGCCGCTCCAACTCCTCCTCCGCCTTCGCGTCCAACCACCTCCTCCGCGTGCTCCCGCACCCTCTCCCGCTCCGCCTCTTCCCCGGCCTCCCGCGCCGCAACCCACACTCCTTCACCTTCCTCCTCGCCTCCCTCTCCAATCACCTCGACGCCGGCCACGCCAGCGGCCCAGCCTCCTCATTCCTCGGCTCCCACGTGCACGCGCTGGCCGTGAAGGCGGGCGCGGCTGGCGATCTCTACGTGCGGAACGCGCTGACACACTTTTACGGTGTCTGCGGCGATGTGGTGGCGATGCGGATGATGTTCGACGAGCTGCCGTGCGTGCGTGACGTTGTGACCTGGAATGCGGTCCTTGCTGGGTACGCCCGAGCGGGCATGGTGAGGGCCGCACGGGAGACGTTTGAGGAAATGCCGGTGAGAGATGAGGTTTCTTGGAGCACGATGCTGGGCGGGTATGTGAAGGAAGGGGAGCTGGACGTGGCGATGCAGGTGTTTAAGGATATGGTGGAGAAGGGGGTGAGGGTGAATGAGGCTGCGGTGGTGACGGCGTTGTCGGCCTCTGCGCAGCTGGGTTTGCTTGAGCTTGGGAGGTTTGTACACGAGGTTGTCCGTAGAGAAGAGATGCCGGTCAGTGTGAATGTAGGGGCTGCCATGGTGGATATGTATGCCAAGTGCGGTTCTGTGGCTGTGGCGAGGGAAGTTTTCGATGGAATGCAGAGGAGGGATGTTTTTGCATGGAACGCCATGATCTGTGGGCTTGCTGCTCATGGGCTGGGACGGGATGCAGTGGAACTCTTTGAACGCTTTCTCGATGAGGGTTTGTGCCCAACGAACATTACATTTGTTGGGGTGCTGAATGCCTGCAGCCGCTCTGGCCTTGTTGCCGAAGGGCGGCGGTATTTTAAGTCGATGGCAAACAAATATAGCATTGAGCCAGAAATGGAGCATTACGGCTGCATGGTTGATCTTCTGGGTCGTGCTGGTCTTGTTTCAGAAGCCATTGAATTGATCGAAGGGATGCTTATTGCACCTGACCCAGTTCTCTGGGGCACTGTACTATCGGCTTGCAAGACACATGGCCTCGTGGACTTGGGGGTCAAGGTTGGCAACAAGCTAATTGAACTGGAACCAGCTCATGATGGCCACTATGTCCTCCTTGCAAGCATATATGCAAAGGCAAAGAAATGGGATGAAGTCAGGGAAGTCAGGAAATTGATGTCTAGTCGGGGTACCAGCAAGTCAGCTGGCTGGAGCTTGATGGAGGCACAAGGAAATGTGCATAAGTTTCTTGTAGGGGACATGGGCCACACGGATTCTGTTCAGATATATAACATGCTTGACATGATTAACAGAAGGTTGGCAGATGCAGGGTATGTACCAGACGTGTCATCTGTATTACATGACATTGGGGATGAAGAGAAGGTGCATGCAATCAAGGTGCACAGTGAGCGGCTGGCAATTGCTTATGCGTTCATAGTTACTAAAGTTGGCAGCCCAATCCGTATTGTTAAGAACCTCCAGGTGTGTGGTGATTGTCATGAATTCAGTAAGATGGTGACAAAGGTTTTCAATAGGGAGATTATTGTGAGAGATGGTAGTAGGTTCCATCATATGAAAGAAGGGAGGTGTTCTTGTCTTGACTATTGGTAGTTAATTGGCCGTGTTTCTCTTTTGTAAATTATGCCCGTTGAATTTATCACATCATTCTGCTGGAGCCAAAGAGTTGGTGGCTGACAGAAATGTTCCAGTTTCCAGCGAATCCCAGTTCATGTGACATAGGTGGCCTCCTGCTGCTCAAGCCTTCAGCTGGTAAGTCATATGTTTTATCGTTGTAGTTAAGTTTACGATCAATTTATCCTGATAGTAGAAACATATTTCTTGGAAAACAAATCTGCATTCAGTTATCCTTTTTTTTTATTGTTTCCCCAGGGTGCTTCGATGAATATCCTGCATGATGATAGTTTCTAACCATCTCTTAATGCAAGAGGTACCTTCAGCTCAAGGCATCATAAAAGGCTGCATTCTCTTCATGATGTGAGGCTAATAACAAATTTTGATCTGACTAAAGACAAGTAGCAAGCAGCCTGTACAAGAGATCGAACATAACCTACAAAATCCGGATCAGATGGTCCTCCTTAGATCTTAACTACTACCTGCGGTCCGGAAAAAATGTCGGAGCCAGTAGTACAAATGCTATACGATACTGTGCATGCATGCGACACTTTTTGAGTATTTCTGCTATATAGTGGTAATTTGGGGTCTTTGTGGCACCATACAGTTATCAGTTTTCCTGATATAAATATTGCTTCTATATTGTGTGATTATTATTTTGTTGCAGACTTTCCAAATCTGGAATTTCCCTATAAATCAAATTGTGTAGACAAAGAAGTTGCCTCTGCAATAGGCAGACCAGAGGTAAAACATATAAAAAATTGGCAGAAATGAGCCATATGCTTATAAATACGAAACTTAAAACAATACAATTCGACATGTTCCTTTTGTCATAAGAGTTGTTTCTGTTATTATCATAGATATTGAATAGGTGAAAGAACTTTCAAGAATAACTATGATCTTTTCTTACAACTTCAATATCATGCTGTAATCAATTCAGTTATATTTACTCTGAAGATTTGAAAAATAAATTTGCAAATTTAACGTTCTTGTTCAGTTGTAAGTTGTAACTGTGTAGAGTAGGGGATTTACGCTGAACTTGATACAGTAAGCATGCTCCATTATGTAGAGAAAATTGTATTGTGAATATTCAGTTTCTGATTGGAGTTTCATTGGTCTATCTGCACGATGGGACATGAAACTACTTACTGGCTTGTGATGGTATGCATGTTAGGTATGCGAAAACGGCTGCGAAGTCGTGCTTGACGGTGCCCCAGCAAGCGCGGAGGAATTCCGCGATGAAGCCGTCAGGCCCCAGAGCCTTACGCGCCGGCAAGCGTCTGATTGTGTTCCAGATTTCCTCATCCGTGAACGGCGCATCCAGGTCCTGCAGGTCTTCAGACGGGTCGATCAGCTGCGTGTATTAACTCACATTCAAGAAGCAGCCACTTCGTACTCTGGCTCTTCGTCTCCGACACACAGGTCTTCAGGGCTGCCAATGAGATGTCGGGTCACGTCCGGCTGCAACGCCATGGATTGCTTGCTGGAGCGTGTGTCCTATTGTTTTCTTATCTGTATTAAGATTTTACAATAGTCTCTTGTACAAGTTGTAAGAATTGGTTCCTTTTTGTTTTGCTACAATTGTGTACTTGATTCTCTTTTCGAAGCTAGAATATATTTTTATCAGTTGCATCCTAGAGGATTTGTATGAATCTGGACAGAAATAGAACACAGTCGGGGGAGCAAGCCCTACTTATATGTTAATGTATTTTAAAATGAACCAAGTATACCTGTACCGTTTAATCAGTTGGTTTGTATAGTTGGGATGTGGTTTTGGTGTATTTTAGAATACAAGTCGTGATATATGCGTGACTGTTTCAGCTGCTTAGTGAGACTGAACTACGCCTGTACAAGCAAATGCAACCGGGAATGACAAGTTCTTTAGCGGGATGTTTAGAATGCCGTCCGCTGATTTCTGCTTCTCATTTTCCTTTACCATATGAAGCACGTTTGCATTTTAATGGTAGGGCTGACGCACTTATTCTAAGGTTCAGAAGAAGCTATTATTATCACTCAATGCTTGTAATCTTTTCCGCTCATCTCATTCACGCGTTGTAAGATATATGCATGCGAGAAAACAATATTATCTCGGTAATAACTGTAGAAGAATGAACTCTCAGATTACATTATGCTCCTAACGAATTACTGGCAAACTTAATTAACAATACCAAAGCAAATTATCTGTGCATCCAAATAACAGGGCATATATAATCTAAAAACGATACTGGTTCATGCTACAGATACAGTAGTTCCGCAAACAGCGATATCCCTCCACAGACACGCTGCGCCTGGCTAAACTTCCTAGTCTATAGGATAGAACCTAGAGCTACTCGACAAGAACTACTGACCGACTCAAAACTGTACCAACGTATTTTTGGAAGTTCCTGTGTCCAATTACGCGTATGAGTCCAGTCAGTTATGCTTCAGAGCCGGAGTCGGACTCGGATAGGGGAAGCGCGTGCGTAGAATTTCAAACAAGGAACTCACCGCCATTGCCATCGAGCTACAGCTTGACATCCACGCTAGCTAGCTTGGCTGCTGTCCGACTCCATCTCCATCTCGGCGTCCTCCCCTACTAAATATAAGCCTAACGCCGGCCTGCAATTCGGCCGCATTCTTCTCTCGCTGAACCCTCCCTCGATTCCGCAGCCATCACCATGCCTCTCATGGCGCAGCGCTCGTCCTCCGCAACGCGCAAGCAGATCCTTCGTGAGTTGGAGCGCCGCAGGAAGCCCCTCCATGTCGCCAAGGGCAGAGTCTTGAAGCCGTCGCCGCCGCCGCTGCGCCTGATCCCGTCCGTGCAAGGCGCGACCCTGAAGCTCGCCAACGCGCCCAAGAAAGGCGGCTCTGCCCCGGCCCCGGTGCCGCACCCACGCGTGCTCATCCCGACTGGGGCACCCGGCGCTGCCAGGAACAAGGTCGTCTACATGGAGCTGGGAGATGCTCCAAAGAGGTTAACTGCGCCGTGCGGATCCCTGATGATCCCAATGAAGCTGCCCAAGTCCACCGCCCCGACGGCGTTGATCCCCCACGCGCCTGCAGCTGCCTCCACGAAGCTGTCGACGACAACCCCACACGCCACAACCGGAGCGAAGGACATGAAGAATCCCTCGACCGCACCGATCCAGCCACCATCTTCTTCGTCGTCGACATCGGTGAAGAAGGACATGACCGTGAAGATACGCATGCCGGCGGGAACCCTGCCAACGGGGCACCGTCTCGTCATCTTGCACGATGCTGTCGTCGTCTCCGACGTAGAGGATGGCTACCTTGATGTGGTCTACAAGGGCAACTCTCACTACCCTCCCATGCGGATCGCCTTGGACCAGGTGAAGACCATGCCACCCACCACCACCGATCGAGAGTCATGTCATGGTACCAAATCTTCGTGTTGAGTCTTAGTCGCTGGCTAGTCGTCCTTCTAAACCATACATGCATCGGGTGTTAATTGTTTCTTTTGAGTTCTGCAGCTATTCTACTTAGCAGCTTCTAGTGTTATGTGAACCTTGTTCAATCATTTACAATTTTACACGCGTGTAGTAGGGTTCCCAACTAAGGCAGTGATCGATCGCTACTAGGGTGTCGCAAATGAAATTAGCTCCTTTGCTGGTCCTAAACAGAAGGTTTAAGCAAACAAATAAGGAGTAACCAAAGCAAAGCATCGAATAAAATGCTACAAAGCATGAGAAATAAGCGTGGAAATACGCCCTCATTGCGAAAAAAAAAATCAAACTCCCTGTTTGCTACCCGGTTTGTAGCAGTAAAAGGAGAAACTGAATGGAGTTTGCGATCCTTAATTAGTTGTCTGAGCTGCCTTAGTTTGGGGACTTTGCTATTCCTCGTGTAAAATTGTGATGCTTGACTTTGGTTCATATGCATTGGAATTTTCTTGAGTGGAGTCTGCATTGCCTAGAAGAAACCACTCATGTATGCGTGGCCAAAGGCTTGGCTAGTCAAGGACTTGTCATCCCCCAGTGTAACCCTCCATGTCCGGGATCATGGACTTGTGTAATGTAATGAAATTCTCATGTGAATGGAATGAACATCATCGGCTTCAAATTGCTTTTGTGCCTTCAATACCATATATAGATCTTCCATCGAGAAGTTCTAACTGCGTGTATTGTATTTTTACTACAACAATTGTGTCGACCAGATTGAGCACATATAGGAACAGAAGATTCTACATGCTTACTTTTTTTTTTGTACAAGGTTTGGGGTCCAAGGACCCCATTGCTGCATTTTTATAAACCAAGGTGGCAGGTACAAATTTCGCATAAGCCTTTTACATCACTTGCCTTAGAAGACCTAAAATTTGAAGAAAGGCCTCGCGCTCTTACAAAAAACACCCTAGAGCTAAGAAATAAAATGCAATCAAGCCCTCGAGTGCCTCCACCACACCTCGCCGGCGATCTCCAGACGGCGACGCCGAGATCATCAGGGCTCAGGACGCTCGGACTCCCTTTTCCGGCGAGTAATCTCAGACGCCAGCAGACTTGACGCCACCGGGGACGAACCACTTGGCAGCGACGAGCCGCCGAGCACTGGCTCTGGATCAAGAAGGCCTCCGCAATGGAGGTTGAACTTGGGCCATCTTCTTGGCCATGGATCGCGGCAGTGAGGAATACCACCGCGTGTGGTGCTCGAACATGCAGCAGCAACCACTCCACCAAGGTTGAGGAAGACGAGCAGCTCCTCCTTCTCCCCTCGCCTCCACGGCCGGCCGGAGGAAGAAGACGCACCGCCCCGCATCCTGCAGAGTAGTCAAAGAGCTCGGCGAGATAGATGAAACGGCCTCGGCCATCTCCATTCTTGCAGAGGATCCACCATGGATCAGAGCTGCAGAAGAGGAGTGGCCTGGATCCAGCGCCGCCGAGAGTCGCCAGAATCCAGCCAACCGCAAAAGCCATAACCTGTAGATCCACAAACGCCCTTCTTCTCCCACCACGGCAGCAAGAAGAGGATCGAGGAGCACGAACCGCGAGCTTATTTAGAGGGTGGACAGCAAGATCCGCGACCCCCACCTCTGGCCCCGACCTCCGAGGCTCCATGGATGCGCGAATCTCCACCGCCAGCCGCCGGGAGCAGCTCGAGTGCTCCGGCAGCAACATCCCTTCCAACATGACGCCATTCTCCACATGGGTACAACCAAAGCAAACATTGTGGTGGATCTTGAAGATGTAGTGAAGAAGATGAAGAATAAGCTTGTGATCATTGGCCGCTACCACACCACGCAAGTCTTCAGCACAAGAGGCCTCTTCCAGAGGATGAGACAAATCTGGCAGCTTAGAGCAGGTATGGAGGAAAAAGCTTTTGGTGATAACCGTTTTCTGATTGAGTTCAAGCATGAAGGTGACTACTGGCATGTCCTGCGTGGTGGACCATGGCTCTACAACAACTTTGCCTTCCTGGTTGCCCCGTACGATGGGCGCTCTGCGGTTGCTGACATGCCCATGAGCGCCATGCTGATATGGGTCCGTGTGCTTGATCTGCCGCTCGGGATGATGACGGAGGAGTGGGCAAAGAAGATGGGGGCACAGCTGGGAGAGTACAAGGAGGTGGCCAAGGACAACAATGGGCATGTGTGGGATAATTTTATCCGCATCCGCATCATCCACGACGTGAACATGCCAATCCGCCGCTGGGTCAGATTCAAGGACCAGAAACAGAACACTACTCTGAGGTATGATGTGAAGTATGAAAGAGCTCCCACCTTCTGTTATTTCTGTGGTATTTTTTGGTCATGATACCAGAGCCTGTATGCTGCCGGAGGAGGAGAAGAAGGTGAGGTACTGCATTGAACAGAAGGCTTCCCCTTTCAAGGCCTTTGAGCACAGAAGCTACTACCTCCCAGCTGAAGTTACAGCCGCCAAGCGCCACCTCCGCTTCAACGACTCGCCAAGCTCCGGGTGGAAGCTGTCCCCTGCATCGGAGACCGAAGAATACCTGTTTGATCATCGGGTGAGAGGGATCACCGCCGCTAGAGGTGTCCAGGAGGAAGAAGAAACCATCACTGCGCCTACGGGTGAGGTCCAGCAGATGACAGTTGCGGTGGAGAAACTCAAGGTAAATGATGGTATTGCTGCTGTTGATAGTGCTAACACTTCGAGTGAGCAGGAGACTGGAGAGAATGAGCACAAACCAGGCAGGACCAGATGGATTAGGCAGTACAGAGCTGAGCAGAGGAGGAATGTGGTTCAGAGAGCTAGCTCGGGAGGCAGGAAGATGCAGAATAGGGCTGGGAATGACCGTGGTTCCCCTCTGATGCGTGTTCCACCAATTGAAGATTGCCTGCTTTCTGACTGTAGTTTGCTGCAGGAAATTAGAGATGATGCTGCTCGCACTGCTGCAGTGTTCCTCAAGAAAAAGGAGGTGCTGCTGGGGAAAAGGCCGATGGAAGATGCAGGGATGATGCTGGACAAGGAACAGAAGAATGAAGAAGGGGATGGCAGTGGAAAGAAGAGCAAGATGATGGAGGCAATGGTGGAGGCAGGGGAGGAACAGGAAGAGGGGGAGGATGGAAATGAGCAAGATGAGGAGGCAGCCGGCCTTGGGGCCGCCGGCGCACTGACAGGCGCGGAGGAGCGCGCCTGTCAGCAGCCATGACGATATTAGGCTGGAACTGTCACGGGCTTGGCCAACCCGCGACAGTTCAAGAGTTGGAGAGGCTAGTGCATACTCACAAACCGAAACTTCTATTCCTTTCTGAAACTAGACAGAAAAAAAGACTACGTTGAAAACCTTAGATGGAGGTTAGGTTTAAAACACGTTGTCACTTTTAGTGAGAAAGGCAAAGGAGGGGGTTTAGCTCTGTTTTGGCATGAGAGCATTAAGGTAGAGCTGTTCAAGATGAGTAAACGTCATATTGACGTAACAGTTGTAAACCACCCTGTTGGAAATAAATGGAGATGCACCTTTGTTTATGGGGAACCTCGCACAAATGAAAGATGCAATATGTGGAACATGCTGAAACGTATAAAACCCCTTCTCCCTAACCCCTGGTTCATGATGGGGGGATTTTAATGAATGCATGTGGCAAAATGAGCACTACTCTTGTAAACGCAGAAATGAAAAGCAAATGATGGACTTTCGTGAAGTTTTATCTTTTTGTGACCTTCATGATCTGGGGTTCAGTGGACTGCCTTGGACTTTTGATAACAAGCAGAATGGACTAAGAAATGTTAGGGTACGTTTGGACCGAGCAGTTGCTGACTCATATTGGACTGACCTGTTTCCGAACTACCAGGTAATCCATCTGACTTCCACTAAATCTGATCACTGCCCTGTTTTGATTAACTTAGATCCCCCTTGTGCTGTGAGGCGCTCTCCTCCTATTCGCAGATACGAGACGTACTGGGAAAGAGAAGAGTCTCTAGGTGATGAAGTGGTGAAGGCCTGGGCGATGCACAAAAAACCTGACTGCCTGGGAGATGTCACAAGCAACCTGAAAGGGGTGATGGACTGTCTCCATGATTGGAGTGGCAGAACCATTGGCTCGATTCAGAAACAACTGAAGATTAAAAGAAGAGAATTTGATCGGCTAAGTAGGATGAATGATAGCAGAAGTAGAAAGCAAGCAGGGAAAATCGGTAAAGAAATCAATGAGTTGCTTGAAAAAGAGGAACTCAAATGGAAACAAAGATCAAGGGTTTCTTGGCTTAAAGCAGGAGACCGAAACACTGCCTATTTTCACAGAACTGCTACTTGGCGCAAGAAAAAGAACAACATTGTGAAGCTAGCTAATTCGGATGGAGTGCTGGTTACTGACCAAACCGCCATGGAGAACCTTGCAACTGATTTCTTCAAGGAACTGTACACGGTTGATAACTCTGTACAGCATGAGCTGGTCACTGAATACTTCCAAAAGAAGATTGATAGGCATACAAATGATGGTCTATGTGCTCCGTTTACAGATGAAGAGATTAGTTTCGCCCTTTTTCAAATTGGACCCACAAAAGCCCCAGGCCCAGATGGCTTCCCGGCAGCTTTCTTCCAGAGAAATTGGGGGACAATCAAGTTTGATATCATTCGTGCTGTCCGTAAATTCTTTGAGGAGGGAAGCATGCCAGAAGGTGTAAATGACACAAGTATTGTCCTGATCCCTAAAATTGAGAACCCAATGACTCTTAAAGATTACCGGCCAATAAGCCTCTGCAACGTCACGTACAAAGTGGTAGCAAAATGCCTTGTGAACAGAATGAGACCAATTCTGCAAGATATAATCTCGGAGACCCAGAGTGCTTTTGTTCCGGGGCGTATGATCACTGATAACGCTATTATAGCGTTCGAATGTATGCATGCCATTCAAAGTGGACCCAAGAATGCTGGAAAATTTTGTGCATACAAGCTTGACCTCATGAAGGCGTATGATCGCGTTGACTGGAATTATTTAGAAGAAACCTTGAGGAAGTTTGGCTTTGATGAAACATGGATTAAATGGGTTATGGCTTGCGTTAAATCGGTGCGTTTTTCTGTCAGATTTAACGGCAAATTACTGGAGAGCTTCAGTCCTTCGAGAGGTCTCCGCCAAGGTGACCCCTTGTCGCCGTATCTCTTCCTGTTTGTTGGAGAAAGTCTCTCTGCCTCGCTCAATAGGCAAATTGACTCTAATAGACTGCAAGACCTGAGAATATGCAGGAAAAGCCCGGGTATATCCCACCTTTTATTTGCAGATGATAGCCTGCTATTTTTTCAGGCTAACCCAGAGCAAGCCAGTCGTGTGGAGGACGTACTGAGAAACTATGAAAGGGGCACGGGTCAGCTGCTGAGCCCGGCCAAGTGCTCTATCATGTTTGGCCAAAACGTTTCTCAAGAAGACAGCGAGCTAGTGGCGTCCATCCTCAATGTGGGAACCATGACGTTTGATGATAAATACCTGGGCCTTCCTATTCCTGAGGGTAGAATGAAGGATGGAAAATTACAGTGTTCAAAGGAAAAACTTTTGAAGAAATGCTCCGACTGGAATGAAAAATTTATGTCTGGTGCGGCTAAAGAAGCTCTTATTAAAGCAGTGGCCCAGGCTATCTCTAACTATGCTATGAGCGTCTTCAAATTCTCAGCTGGGCTATGTGACGATATGGAACAGATCATTAGAAACTTCTGGTGGGGGGACGAAAATGATCGCAGGAAAACACACTGGATGGCTTGGGATAAAATGACTAAGCCGAAAAATCAGGGGGGGATTGGTTTTAGAGACCTGAGAGTCTTTAATCAGGCTTTGCTTGCAAGACAAGCTTGGAGACTTCTGGTGTACCCGGATAGTTTGTGTGCAAGGCTCCTTAAATCCAAATACTATCCATCAGGGGAACTCACCGACACGGTATTCAACCAAAATGTGTCCCCTTGTTGGCAGGGAATCTCTTTTGGCCTGGACTTACTCAAACAAGGCATCGTTTGGAGGATTGGTACAGGTTCAAAAATCAGAATCTGGCGAGATAATTGGATCCCCAGGGGAAATCACAAAGCCCTGGGCAAGGCAAAAAGACTTCGTCTAAAATGGGTGTCTGAACTGATTAACCAAGACTCGAGAACTTGGAAGGAAGCCACTGTCAAAGAACTGTTTTATGCCCCAGATGTAGAAGAAATTCTTAAAATTGTCATCCCTTCTAATCCAAGAGAAGACTGCATTGCCTGGGCATATGAGAAGAATGGCATTTTCTCGGTTAGAAGTGCATATAGACTCGGCATGCAAATTAAAGCTAGTGGAAACCAAACAGCCTCTAGCACTAGCCCTGATGGGGATAGATCAATGTGGAACACTATTTGGAAAGCAAATGTCCCACCGAAAATCAAAATTTTCGGGTGGAAGCTAGCGTCTAATACTCTCGGTGTTCAAGTGCATCGATGTAGGAGGAACATGGAGGTTGTTCCTACCTGCACTATCTGTGGTATGGAACCAGAAACTGCCCACCATGCTGTAATATCGTGTACTAAGGCTAAAGCTCTCCGACAATGTCTGAGGGAAGTTTGGTCGTTACCTCCTGATGTTAAACTTCAGTACACAGGAGAGAACTGGGTGTTTATCCTTTTGAACCAGTGTAACGATGACCTGAAAGCAAAACTGCTCTTCATGTGGTGGAGGGCTTGGCACATGAGGAACAACTCGATTTTTGGCGACGGAAAATGCTCGGTACAGCAATCTGCTAACTTTATTCAAGCTTACCTATCTTCTTTCTTGCAAATAAAGGACCCTGAATTAGAACGTGACTACAAAGGAAAGAAGCCTATGTCCCCGGAAAAGGTCGGTGTAGTTAAGAAGCCAAAGAAGCCGCCTGGGACCTGGATGAAGCCAGATGTCGGGTGGCAAAAGCTGAATGTGGACGCCAGTTTTTTACAAGACAAAAACAATGGAACCTGGGGGGCGGTACTCAGAAACCATATTGGAGAGGTGATGATGTCGGCCTGGGGTATAATCCCAGCCTGTGCATCTGCCGAAGTTGCTGAAGCAATTGCCTTGCGAGAAGGTATTAATTCTTCAATACCAGTCTGCTCTAGCCCGCTCATTATTGAAAGTGACAATGCTTTGGTTATTACGGAGATGTTGAACAAGGATGAAAGTAGATCAATCATCTCTTTTATCGCTGATGAGTCGAGGGATCTTATCAAGTTTCTACCAGATGTTAAAGTTCAAAAAGTGGATCGCGACTGTAACCGTGTTGCTCATTGTTTAGCTAGTTTTGCTCGTTTTGTTTGGTCTGATGGGATGTTGTTGAATGCGGTGCCATCCTGCGTGTTGGAACCGGTTCATTTGGATTGTAAGGAATGCTGTAACAACTCGTTTGTGTCTGTTTAATAGAGGTGGAAAATTTCAAAAAAAAAAGCAAACAAATCCTACAGAGCAACTCTTACTTAGGCTACTATGTACAGTCCTACCTCCGGCACCTCTCCTTAGCTCCTCCTGGCCGACATCACCGGCGAGAAGGGCCTCAGATCGGCCCGGCCATCTGGATACGACTCTCAAAACGTGGGGCGGTGGTGGCGCTCTCGAGAGGATAGGGACGAGAGAAAGTCAGAGCCCCTACATGCTTACTACACTCACATCTTTAGGGACAGGAATTAGTGTGAAAGAGGAAGATACTGTACAAGCAGAATCTCCGGTTTGCTTGAAACATTTTCGGTTCTGCTATTAGTTACTTTGATGTCCATTGACTGAGAACCAAAATATAAAGCAAAGCAAAAAAAAAAAAAAAATAGAGCGTTCCTGCAACATCTTATTTTTCCTTGATTCCGTATAGGTCGACAGATGCACATATACGTAGATGTACAGACTGCATATCCTTCGGTCTGGATGAAGTCGCTATATTTCAATTGCAACTTCCCTTATTGGCTGCTAGCATGCATCGCTAGTGCACCAAATCTGTGAGTAATTACGATCTTAATATCTTTGTGGAAGTAAATCAAACATTCAGAATGTTTGTGTAAATAGTGTGCCGCCGGCGAGGGCCGCGGTGGCGGCGGGCCCAGTGCTGATGGTGCTGGGGGGCATCGTTGCGGCGGTGCACCAGTGGCGTTCGGGGACGGCGCCGTTGATCTTCTGCGAGCGGGATCCGGGGCGGCGACCCCGGTCTGCGGCGGCTTTCTCTTGGGTGCGGCGTCTGCACTGAGTTTCCTCCCATGGACGTCTGCCGTGAGGTGGGGCGGCGGCTGTGGGTCCTAGGCTCCTTCCTAGACCCGTCATCGGTGCGGCCGTCGGTCGCCCGGAGATGCGTGGGGAGGCGGCGCAGTGCTCGTGTTCGGCCTTGTTGTTACCAGCGGGACGTCGTGCGCGCGTGGTTCTTCGTTGTCGTGCCTCCTCCTCTTCCGCCGGAGGGGTGATGGCGTGGATCACACATTCGCTAGGGAGCCCCAAGAGGAAGGTATGATCCAGTGTAGCAGCAGTTTTCCCTTGATTACAAAACCAAGGTTATCGAATCCAGTAGGACTTGGAGAAGGCTTAGCAAGGTGTCAACGGCGCCGTTTACGACAATTGACGTGGACCTGCACACAATCACAAACAAACTAATTTGCCCCAACGAAACAGAGAGGTTGTCAATCTCTCCGGCTTGCTGAACACAAAGAATTAAATGTGCTAGTGTAAAATATGATTAGAGTAAAATTTGACCAGCGAGCAAATGAGTGCGGAAAGCTATTAAAACAGTTGTCAACAGTGTAGGAAAATAGGACCGGGGTCCACAGATAACTAGTGGTGTCTCTCCAGAAGATATGCATGATGAGTAAACAAATTATAGCAAAGCAATTGACAAAATTGTGGGCGCATAACAATGCTATAATAAAACAATATAGTTCACCATTTTATCTAATATGGTCATTACGTCAAAATACATAGACCGTTATTCAACTGCGTCTATGACTAAAGATCCACCCCCGAGATCGCTATCCAGCATGTCTCCCAGAAGTATTAAGTCAAAAGAAAAAAATAGTGGTGCGCGGAGCCTGCATATTATTGGCGCACAGGAGAGAGAAGCGAAAGAGAGGTGAGTGATGGCGGCCTAGTGCCTCCCCGGCCAACCTCTCCGGCCCCCGCCGGGGAACTTGCAGGATGCTGTTGCCAGCGTGGAAGTGGAAGGTGAAGTATTCCTCAGGCTCTTCTTTGGATCTCTCTTCGGCTCTTGATGGTGAGATCCATCTGTGGATCAATGAGGACAATGTGGACAAGTTTTGGATCGTGCTTTTTCATGCAAACGGGAGACCTATTGTTGGTAAAGTGCCAGATCTGCAAGAAGTGGTGAGCCCTGGTTCTCAAATAAAATTCCCGAGTTTTATGGCCTTGATCATTTCTTGCTTTATCTCCCCTTGTGGATCCATTCGCTTTCCTCCGAATTCTGGTGTTGCTGTCAGGGCCAGTGATCCTCAACCCTCTGGGAAGACGAGGGATTTGCGTTGGAAAGTAAGATTCTGTGGCCATTCTAATCAGCAAAGTGTTTTGTTCAATAATGGGTTCATTCTGATCAGGCCTGAATCGAAAAGGTTAGTTCTTCAGAATTCTGATGAAGTTATAGTGGATGCTCGCTCTCTTTTGATGAATGAGGAAATTCTTGTGGGATCAAGAGTAGATTTTGCTTGTCATCGTGCTTTCGTGGATGTTTGTGTTGATCAGACCGAGACGGTTGAAGCTGTTCCTAATCAGATTGTTTCGATCCCGTCTCTTAATTTTCTTCGAGGTGAAGCTTTTGCTAAGCTGGTGAGACACAATTGGGATCTCCCTGTAAATTTTTCTGAGGGTACTGGCAGAAGAGAATTTCTCCTTGTTATTGATTTTGGTCGCTCGAGCTTCAAACTAAACATTCATACAGTGGGGGTTACTTTACAATCTTGTTTTGGTGGTTCTGCAAGCCTTTTCAAAGTTAAGCATCTCAAGGAAAGGTCTTTCAGGTTCTCTGTTGCTTCAAAGTTTGTTGGTTTTCATATCTATAACTCTGGCAAAATTGCGGAAAAAGATTTTGAATGTACCTTTCATCTATGGGGCAAAGGTGGCCCTAATTGGAAATTTGAAGAATCAAAATATTACAAGGAATTAGATGCTGAATGGACCACTGTGAATCATTCTCGCCCTTCGGTGTTCGACAGATTGCAATCAAGCTCCTCGAATAGTGCAACTGTTCCGATTGCCTCGGTTTTTTCCCGTTTGACTTTTCCTGCAGTTACGGTCGAGGCGGGATCTCGGGATATTCAAAAAAGAGTCAATTCACATAATGAGGGAGTTAAAAGGCCGTCATGGGTGCAAGTGGTGTCTAAATTGCCAGCTGGTCAAGACTCTAGTCGTCAAAGTCCTTTGGGCCCTAGAGTGAATTCCTCACAGAGTTTGCCGGGCCTGCTCTCTATGGTGAAGTTCGCTCCCTTTCCGGCCCCGGAGAGCTCTTGTTGGGCCGATGAATCCTTTCGACTTTGGTTCAAGTCTTATGGCCCATGCCTTCCTTTAATCACGGCTACCTGCTTCAAGGATTTTGGTTCTTTCCTTTCTACGTCTGCCGTATCGCCTGCCCCTGCTACAGTAAACCCCTCTGCTCCCCTTCGGTCGCTGCCGGCGGTGGTGCCATCGTCGCCGTCAATGGCAAACATCCCCATTGATCCCCAACCTTTTGTCCCACGAGGTTTCCAGATTCTGCATGTTGAGGGGAGGACTGCGGTTCATCGGGTTGTGCTGCCTCGCCGGCCGAGGAAAAACGAAGATATGGCTATTGTCACCATCGAGCCGATGCCTCCTGGTCAGGTACCTTTTGCGAATATCCACAACATCATGCAAGAGTTCTTGGTCCACAATCAGGTGATTTTTCGCTCAATCCAAAAATGCCCTTTTGGGGAGGCTTATGTCCAGTTCCAGCATGTGCGAGATAGGGATAGATTTGTGGTTGACAGTCCGCATGTGTTTGATGATGTGCACATCTCCTTTGCAAAGCATAATGAGGGAAGAAATTGGCGTAGAGCTTTTCTTAACCGGGATTGTTGGCTTCTTTTGGTTGGGCCCCCTCTGGGTTACATAAACTCGGATGATGTGAGACAGATGTTCTGTAGAGTTGGTAACCTATTGTTTTGGGAACAAGATCAGAGGGAGAAAGGTATAATCCTTGCCAAAGTTAGATGTACAGAACTATCTGAGATCCCTAAGAGTATTAGGCTTACTTATGGTGAGCAGCCTGATAGTGAATCTTGGACATTTTCAGTTGAGGTTCTACAGCAGACTTTGTTGGGTGTTGGGTGTTGCTCCTGTAGAAAACCCTGTCCCTATTTTGCCAGCAGAGGAAGGGGATAATAATTGGGAGGATGCTCATTGGGTTCTTAACCCTGGTCCTAATGTTAATCAGGTTTCTAATGATGTGGCTAATCCTTTCCTTGAAGATAATATGGCTATTGATGCAATTGATCAAGATGGACAGGCTTCCAGCAGCATTACTCTGTCTAACTCCTCTGGTGATATTTTTGGTAATCTGAACTTGGCTCCTAATATCATTGAGGAAATTTATCCTGGAATTTTGATGCAACCTGCCCCTGTAGTTGAACAGCTGCATGAAGTGAACCAGGTTGCCCCTGTTGCTGAGCTGGCACTTGTGGAGAATCTTGTTGCCCCTCAGATTCTTTTCCCTGAAGACAACCCAGAGATTGGTATAAATCTAGGAGAGGGCCTTCTTAATGTTATTGCTGCCTATAATGAGGCTGAGGCCGAGGTTAATGCAAATGAGTCTGCCCAGATTGCTTCTGGCTCTGTTCTTGGGGTTGACAGTGACTCTGGAAATGAATTGGAAGATATGGAAGCTGAAGGGGGCACTGAAGCTGATGAAAATAATGGTTTCTTTGAATTTCCTAGACTGGTGCCTCCTGAGCTTGCTCATGTACAACTGGGTATGGTCCATACTTTCACTGTTCCTATTGATGAAGGCAGTCTCCCCTTGTTTCCAATCTCTGAAGAAGGCTTGAAGTGGTGGGAGAGGTACTTTGCGCCTCGGTTGGAGGCTGACAACAAGGAGTCCTTTAATATTCCTGTAAGTTGGTTTAACTTCATCATTATGCTATTGCTCACCCTGAGAAATTTGAATGGACTAGGAGTTTCCTTAAGTCTCCTCTTTGGGATCTAGTCAGTGTTGAAGATGGGGAATTCAAAAAATATAAATTCATTGTTCCTGACTATTGTACCCTCACACAAGCGCCTACTTGTAAGCTCCAGGAAATTCCTGAAGAGGACTGCTCTCTGGATGGTATCCTTCCTACTGAAGCTCTTGTTTTTGCTGTCACTGGTGATGAAAATGTTACTAAGAGAAGAAGGGGAGGGAAAGAGCCTCTGGTGGAGGATGAGGTAAGAAGGAGTCCTAGATTGAAAGCCAGAAACAATGGTTTCAAGAAAAGTTCTTGCTCTAGTAGTGGTTGTCTCCCTTGTAATGCAAAGCCTCCTCAGTTGCCCAAAAAAATTGTAAGAAATCTGGCCTCTTCCTTTTGCAAGGTGAATGAAGAGTTGCTGGATGCTAGGTTGTGCAAAAGGAACAAGATGGTCGATGGGGAGAAAAAGCCAAATGGTGATAGAGGGGGTTCCAGCAAGGAGGAGGATGCAGCTAAGGGCAGTAAAAAGACTGCTAAGAAGAAGTAGTTTTCCAAGTGACATGATGAATGTTAAGGCCTTTGGTAGTACCAAGTGTGTGATGTATCTCTCAAATTTGTATCTGATGATGGTAGACCCAACAAATCTCTGGGAATCTGTATTTTGGATGTTTCTTCTCTGGACCTGGCCTTTTGAGAACTTTTATATGTTAATCTGGTCAATCTATGCTGTTCTGGTTTGCAGTGCCACGCCTTGGCTTCTCTCCATCAAGTTATATAGTCCATTGTTTCCCCATGGCTAGACACAAACATTGGAAAATTCTTAACTGGAATGTTAGAGGCTGTAATGCTCACGAGAAACATTTGGCAATCTATAATAAAATTGAAGAAAGTGGTTGTTCCATTATCTGCTTACAAGAAACAAAAAGAGAACAATTTGACTTGCCCTATATTAGGAAATTTTGTCCAAAAAGATTCACAAAATTTGCATTCCTGCCTTCTGTTGGTGCTTCTGGTGGGCTTCTGGTAGCTTGGGTGGATTCAAATTTGAATGGAGAGGTGGCTTTTGAAAACGAATTCTCAATCTCTGTTAAGTTCACCTGCAAATTATCTAATGATTCCTGGATATTGACTAATGTCTACGGTCCTTGCCATGTGCAAAAAAGAGGGGAGTTCATTGACTGGTTTGGTAATATTGACATGCCCCAGGATAGTGATTGGTTAGTTGTGGGGGACTTTAACTTCATCAGGAGCCCTGAGGACAGAAATAAGCCAGGTGGAGATATTAATGATATGCTTTTATTTAACGAGGCAATAAGCAACTTAGGTCTTATCGAATTACCTCTGAAAGGAAGGAAGTACACCTGGAGCAACATGCAGCAGGACCCTCTCTTGGAGAGACTGGACTGGTTTTTCACTTCTGAGTCCTGGACAATTTCTTATCCTGCAACTTCAGCGGTATCTCTTGCAAAGCCAATTTCTGATCATGTGCCCTGTGTCATTGATATTGGAACTAAGATCCCTAGAGCTGAAGTTTTCAGATTTGAAAATTACTGGCTACAACATAATTCCTTCAAGCAAGTGGTACAAAATGCTTGGAACATCCCTGTTGGCTATTCTGACCAGGCAAAAAAGGTTAATGCAAAGCTAAAACATACTAGAAGGGCTCTGAAGTTGTGGTCTAAATCCCTTTCCAGCCTGAAAACATCCATTGCACAAGTTAATGAGATTATTGATCTCATGGAAATGTTTGAGGAATTCAGAACCCTGTCTGTATTTGAAAGTAACCTTAAAGATTTGGCAAAGGCTCATATGTTGGACCTTCTGGAAAATCAAAACTCATATTGGAAACAAAGAGGTAAAATTAATTGGGTTAAGCTAGGTGATGCCAACACAAAAAAATTCCATGCCAGAGCAACTGTCAGACATAGACACAATTACATTGGTTCTCTCAAAAATGATAATCATGTCGATATCTCGGATCATGATGGTAAAGCTGCGATTTTGTGGAGTGCTTTCAAGGAAAGAATGGGGAAAACTGACCATACTGAGATGCAATTTGATCTTTAGGATCTGTTGGAAAGCAATCAAAGCAGTGACCTGGAACTTGAACTGCCTTTTTCTGATGAGGAAATTTTATCTGTGATCAAAGATCTTCCCAATGACAAGTCCCCTGGGCCAGATGGTTTTAATAACGAATTCATCAAACAATGCTGGGATATTATTGGCAATGATATCAAGGATTTAATTCATGCTTTCTACAATGAGAATATCTACCTGGAAAGTATTAATGATTCCTATATCACATTGATTCCAAAAGTGGACAACCCTGAGATTCCTGGTGACTTCAGGCCCATCTCTCTTCTTAATAGTGTTCTGAAAATCATTACCAAGCTTTTGGCCAACAGACTGCAAAAAATTATTCTTAAGATTGTTCATAAGAATCAATATGGGTTTCTCAAGTCAAGATCAATCCAGGACTGCTTGGGGTGGGGTTTTGAGTACCTGTTCCAATGCCACCAATCCAAAAGAGAAATCATTGTGTTAAAACTAGACTTTGAAAAGGCTTTTGATAAGATTGAGCACAACACTATTCTGAAAATCCTTCAAGCAAAGGGCTTTGGCAGGAAATGGATTAATTGGATTAGAATGCTCCTAAGCTCAGGAACTTCTGCTGTCATGTTGAATGGAGTGCCTGGCAAGAAATTTTACTGTAAAAGAGGAGTAAGGCAGGGGGACCCCCTTTCACCCCTATTGTTTGTGTTGGCAGCTGACCTACTTCAATCTGTGTTAAACAAAGCAATGGCTCATGGTTTACTGAATGTTCCTTTGGAGGTTCCAAGTTGCAAGGATTTTCTAGTAATTCAATATGCTGATGACACTTTGCTGGTTATGCAAGCTGAATCGATTCAACTCCTTTGCCTGAAAGCCTTGCTTCAAACCTTTGCCACATCAACTGGTTTAAAAGTTAACTTTCATAAGTCACTATTGGTGCCTCTGAATATTGCAGAGGAGAGAATAAAAAACTTTGTGGGACTAATGAACTGCAAGCAAGGTTCTTTACCATTCACATACTCGGGGCTGCCTCTGGGAACCACTAGACCTTCCTTAGAGTTTTTTCTTCCAATGGTTCAAAGGGTGGAAAGAAGACTTTGTGGCATTGCGAATTTCCTAAATTATGGTGGCAAATTGGAACTGGTTAAATCAGTGTTATCCTCAATGCCAATCTTCTTCATGTGCACTCTTGACATCCCTGTTACTATAAAGGAACAAATAAACAAATATATGAGGCACTGTCTTTGGAGAAAGCCTGACTTAGGTGATAAAAGGCCAGCCTTAGTGAAGTGGAAAATTGTTTGTAGACCAAAAAATCAAGGTGGTCTGGGAGTTTTGAACCTTGCTGTCCAGAACAAAGCTTTGTTGCTAAAAAATCTTCACAAGTTCTATAACAAACTTGACATCCCTTGGGTTAACTTAATCTGGGACGGTTATTATGCCAATGGTCAATTGCCAGGAGTCAGAATGCATGGCTCATTTTGGTGGAAAGCCCATCTTAAACTTGTTGATTATTATAAGGGCATGGCCAAGTGCATTGTTGGAAGTGGAACCTCAACTCTTTTCTGGCATGATCTATGGAGAAATTGTTGTCTCTCGCAGGGATTCCCTCACCTATATTCATTTGCAAAAAATATTGATATTACTGTGAGGCATGCCACTCAACATGAGTTCCTTGAAGATCTTTTCCATCTGCCCCTCAGCATAGAAGCCTATCATGAATTTCTCACCCTTGAAAGTACCTGGGATGGTGTCAAACTGACAAGTGAATTAGCTACAAATGATGTGTGGACTTATATTTGGGGAACTGAAATTTTCTCTACTAAAAAGGCTTATAATGTTCTAATTGGGGTGCAACATGCTTCCCCTCAGTTTGCGTGGATTTGGAAAAGTTCCTGCCAAGCCAAGCATAAGATTTTCTTCTGGTTGCTTCTTCATGATAGATTAAATACCAGAGATCTGCTTGCTAGGAAAAACTTTCAGCTCCCTTCGTATGATTGTGCAACTCTCCAGTGCAACCAAGTGGAAACTTTAATTCATCTTTTCTGGACCTGTCCCATGGCAAGACAATGTTGGGATTATGTCTGCCCACAGAGAGATATTAACCTGAATATACATGAGGCTTTCTTTGATATGAGAAATAAACTCCAGTTACCTTTTTTCATGGACATTCTGATCATGTCAAGCTGGAGCATCTGGATGATCAGGAACAACAAAATCTTCAGAGATGAGAGGCCTACCTTTGAGAGGTGGAAGAACATTTATTTGTCAGAGTTAAATTGGCTCAAATTTAGAATAAAGGCCAAACATTCTGAACAATTTAAGAGTTGGCTGGAGACGCAGCTTTAGGTTTTTCTCTTTTTTTCACAATTTTTGAAGTGGCACCTTCTTTGTAAATAACTGTTGTACATATTTATAATTAATATAAATTGCAGTGGGAGTCTTTCCCACTGTTTGCCCTTAAAAAAACAGATCATCGCAATAAGCATGGTGCATAATGTAAGCAATGTAATAACACGAGGAAATAAACACCGATGTTTTCTCCCTAGTGGCAACAGCACAATCTTGGCTTGAGCGTTTCTGTCAGTCGCATCTGCTCAAGAAGGCATGAACCCACTATCTAGCATAAATACTCTCTCTGAAGAATACTAACAATTACTTGGCCAAAGCATCCACTAACATCGGAGAGCATGCAAGATCATAAATAAAACATAACACATAGATGAACAAGAGTAATGATTTCCACAATTCATCGGATCCAAGCAAACACATCATGTAGCAATTACAGATACTATGACCTTGATCATGTTCGGCAGCTCACAAGATCTAAACAATGGAGTACAAGGAGAAGAGACAACCATCTAGCTACTGCCATGGACCCGTAGTCCCGTGGTGGACTACTCACGCATCACTCCGGAGGCAGGCATGGTGGTGTAGATGCCTCCGGTGATGATCTCCCCCTCCGGTAGGGTGCCGGGAAGAGCTTCTGATCCCTCCCGATCTAGGGTTGGCGATGGCGGGGGCCTCGGATGTTTTTTGGAAAATATGATTGGGTATCAAGGGTTTTCGGGATGAAGACAATTTATAGGCGAAAGGGAAACTCGGGGAGGCGCCCGAGGTGCCCAGGTGGGCCCTAGCCGCAGTCAAGGGTTTGACCGCACCTGGGTGCTGTCTGGGGCCTGTGGGCCCCCCTTCAGGTCTCCTCCTGGCTCCGTCTTTGTTTCTTCGTAAAAATAATTCATGTAAATTTTCAGCTGATTCCGAGAAACTTCTAAAAGAACAAACGATGCCTTGATGTCGCCTAGAGGGGGGGGTGAATAGGCGATTAAAACTTTTCCGGTTTAAGGCTTGATAATTGCGGAATAAAACTATGTGTTTAAATTAACAAGCCAACAACCTAATTATACTAGGTTCACCTATGTGCACCAACAACTTATGCTAAGCAAGGCAAGCAACAAGGTGATAGCAAGATATAAAACTTCAAGCACGAAGGCTATCACAATGTAAATTGCATAAGTAAAGAGCTCCGGTATAGAAAGAACCGTGGCACGCGGAGACGAGGATGTATTCTCGAGTTCCTCCTTGTTAAGCGAGTACGTCTCGTTGGAGGGGTGTGATCTCGCCATAAGAGGCCTACTCAAGATGCCACAAAGGCCTCACCCTATTCTCCGATGAACCGCACCCAAGGGTTTGGTTCACCTTCCACTATCGGAATCCTTCAAGGAGGAATCCGGAGCCTTTACACCGTTCTTGGGGCACACACCCACAACTCCATTGGGGGCTCCCAAATCTTGCCCGAAGCTTCACAACTTGAAGTCTTCGTGACACCACCAACCGTCTAGGGTACACAATGCACCCAAGAGGCACAAGCTCTTGGGAACACAATGCACCCAAGAGTAACAAGCTTCTCAAACTTCAATCTTCCACGAATCCTAGTGGAGAGCACAAACCTATGCAACAAATGCAATGGCAAGAACACAAGAAGTGCTCAAATCCTTCACTCCCAAATCCCACCAAAAGCAACTAATGCTTATGGGGGGAGAAGAGAGGAAGAACAAAGAAGAACTCAACAAATGAATCTCCAAGATCTAGATCCAAAGGGTTCCCCTCACTTAGAGGAGAGATGGATTGGTGTAAATGTAGATCTAGATCTCCTCTCTCTTTTCCCTCTAATTTGAGGCAAGAATCATGGAGGAATAGAGAGAAAACCAAGCTTCAAGAGGTCAACAATGGGGGGCAAAGACGTGCTAGGAAGCTCTGGTCACTTTGGGGAAGAAGGGGGCCTTTTATAGGTCCCCGCGAAAAAGAGCTGTTGCAGAAAACTTACCCCGGAGACTCCGGTCTGCCCAGGCCGGAGCTCCAGTCTGCCCGGGCCGGAGACTCCGGCCCTACCGGAGACTCCGGGGTCATTCCAGGGTGTCTCCGGACAGGGCCACAGAGCCGCACCACCCTTTTGAGGAAAAAACAAAGTTTCAGACCGGAGACTCCGGTCTAGGGCCGGATACTCCGGTCTACAGAAAAACTGCAGAAACAGCAAAACGAAAACTGCAATAACTTTTTCACCTGGACTTCGATTTCGATAATCTTGGGCTCGTTGGAACCGCAACGAAGAGCTCTACAAAATCATGCAGAGAAACATCATAGTCCAACAATGGAGAATAAAATCAAATGTAGAAAGGTAAACCTTCTCTAAAAAGGAACAACCGGTAAATCCTCCAACATCAAAAACCAACAAGTTTTTCATCAAGACTCGGTTTTCTATGATTTTGGGCTTGTTTCGAAGATAATCACAAGCCCTAAAAGATTATGCATATACACATCATAGTCCATCATGTGAGGAGGAAATCATAAGGAGAGAGTTTGACCTCTCTTAGAAGAGACAACCCGGTAAAATCTCCAATATCAAAAACGCAAGAAGATATTCATGAAATCCGTTTTTGATGAACTAGAGCTTGGTATGGAGATGAACACAAGCTCTAAATTCTCACATGGATAAAATCCAAATAACAACCAAGAAAGATGATGCGCCAAGTATGCAAAGGTTTGAGCTCTCCACAATGATGCGATCAAGTTACTCACTTGAGAGCCCCTCTTGATAGTACGGTTATCTATCATATAACCCGGTCTCTCAACTGACATCATGAGACCGGTAAAATAGAAAACCTATCAAGATCATACCTTTGCCTTGCGCATAATCCACTTGAGCTAGATGATGACGATCTTGACTCCCTCAAGTTGGACCACCTTTCTTGATTGTGCATGCTAGCACATGCTTGATGAAGACTTCTTCAAATTCTCCCCCATACATCCCATTATGGGACATCCTTGCTAAGCTCCATCTTCATGTATCCACTTGCACTTCATCTTCTTCTCTTGATGTATATGATGGCTTGGTCATCATGTACTCTTCTAGAGTCCAACACATGAACTCCAATCTTTTCCCATGGACAGATCTATAAAGATATCTCAACGCAAACATTAGGCCATAGAGATTGTCATTAATTACCAAAACCACACATGGGGGCAACCATGCACTTTCAATCTCCCCCATTTTGGTAATTGATGACAATCCCTTTTTAAGAGGGTTTATATAATGAATAAAGCATCCTTGCAAGACAAACAAGCAAGGATGCAAGTGCATTAAGGAAAAATGCAACAAAAGCATAAAACCCAAATTCCCTTAAACCCTCTAAACTTCTCCCCCATTGGCATCGATTGCCGAAATGGGAAGAAAATTTAAAAGGCCAATATAATAAGAGTTCCTCCAAAAGGTGTGCATTGCTCAAGTTATGAGTGAAATCAAATGCACATATCCAATGATGAATAGTTAGAGTAAATCAAACTATATTGAGGATCCAAAGATTGCAAAAAGATGAAATCATTCTAAACATCTCCACAAAGGAGAAAAGCAATCGAGACGATCCAAAGCGAGAGTTCTAAATAAAAGTGGAGAAGCTCCCCAATGTTCATGCACTATTGGGGAGTGCACAAATATGGAATCCTCGCTCCCCCAAAATCATCTAGAACACGCAACAAGTGAATGTGTGCATAAAGCAAATCAAAGCACTTGCACCAAGGATATGGTTGAGCCATAAGAAGATACCAATTTTCAAAGATTCAACATATGATAGGCCCAACCGAGATAAAAAGAAGATCTTTAAAGGAGTATGTTCACAAGCTTAGTGATACCAATTGGAAACTAAAACCAATTGAAAATGCCAAAAGCTAGTGAGAGCATTTAGCCAATAAAAAATCAACATACTCACCATGGTAAGCATGAGCTAAAAGATCCTCAACAAATACATGAGTGTGCAAAGATGCAAATAAAATTAAGATAGGCACTAATGAAACAAATTTGGAGCCACCAAAGAATTATAGATAAAAATCAAGGTAGCTCAAAAGAAATAGGATACCAAATAAAATATGTATAGGTTTCTAAGTAGACAAATCATTGATGATATACATCCTGAAAGAAACTTGCACATATGAAATGGTCGATGAAGGGGAGACCACGGTATCCAAAAGGGAAGTCATGAATATACAAAAGAGATTATTGCTTAAAAGCATAGCACATAGATCAAATTTATCTCATTGTATATAAATGAACTTCAAAAATATCAAAGACATCACACATATCACTAAGGGAACAAGAGATAGTGAAGATGCTTTGAGATAGGCAACAAGTATCACAAAGAAATAATACCAATTGAAGAAAAGGTTTTTGCACTTTCATCACAAATATCACAAAGATATACCAAGTGAAGGAAAAAGCCAAAACCACAACAATTGCACATAAGAGCTTTCATGCCAAGAGGCAACCTACACAAGGTTGAGACTAGAAAAGTATGCATGGGATAGATACTTGTTACCGAGATGACATTGGTGATGAAGATGATGAGACATTGGCAATCATCATAGCTTGACTCTTATAATCACATGGTGAGAACACCTTCCTTATGGATGAGACAAGCCTCCAATGCATATCCATTGTACCTAAAACACAATTCAAGCACAACATGGTTCCCAAACTCATTGGGTTCCATAGTAGTTAGATACACTACAATACATAGGAAACACTCCACATAAATATGTGCATATATATATGAAATTGAATTTCATGCACATCTTAGCCGATTTAGGATTCGGTGGAGTATTCCCTATATATTGGATCAAGAAAGACTATCATGCCATAACATATATATACTAGTAAATATGCATGCATAGACTTACGAGAACCAAGTGAGATACAATTTGGCCAAAAACACCAAGTAAAACCAAGAAGAGAGCACACCAAAGTGTGACACAAAAAGGTTCTCCAAATTATATCAAAATCCAAGTCAACACATGATCTAGGAAAAATCAAATCAACACATGAAGAGATATCAAAAGGAATCAAATCAAACAACACATGAGAGATAAGACACCAATTGAAAATACGATACCAACTAGGAGCCAAGATACCAAGAGAAGGATAATACTTGACCGGAATCAAGTAAAGTAAAATAAAGAAATAAGGTATCAAAACTCCCACAATAAATATCAATTGAAACAAATATCTATGGAGGAGATATTAAATTCCAATTAATACCAATTGAATGTACCTAGGCAAGGCCAATGAGCATATAAGATAAAAGAAAGAGACATGCTCAAAGGATTTTCTCATTCCATAGGATAAACATAAAACAAGAAATGAGAAAGCAAGACTCCCAAGAGAGAGCAAGGTTACACCAAATAAACCAAACACCCTCTACACTTTTCATGATGGCACTAAGCATCAAAAGAAAAAGATTTGTCTTCCATAAACACATAAGATAGAAATTAAATGCCAATTGAAAGGATCAAAACTTGATAGATAGGATAGTGTTCTAAATAAAAGGAATGCTCCCCCCAAGATTCATGCATTATATTTGATATTTGCATTTGAATACAAAATGCATGCACAAGGGATCATTACTCTCCATATTTTATTTCCAACACTAAACACTACCAATTGAAAATTAGGATCCATGCAAGAGGCAAGGAAGACAAAGGGAGTAAAACCAAAAACACTTGGCAATAAATAAGGCAATTTAACGCGAGAGCCAATATGAAGATGAACAAAAATATTCTACCAAAAGTGTGAATATCAATTGTCCAAGGACAATGAGTATAAGGAAATATTTTCCCGGTGAGTAGATATATCCAAGGTCATCCTCACAAGATAAATCATATGGCAAGAGATAAGAAATAAAACACCATATTTTAATAAAGTTTGTTGGTAGTTTCAACTATTCAAACCAACCGGCAAGGCCATGGTTAGAATAATATGAAACAAATGGTTTCTCAAATAATATATGGAAATACATATTAGAGAAAAACCACACCAAGCAAACTCACACAAACAAGAGACAAAGGATAACCAAAATGAAAATTGGAACTTGTTTGAGCAAACATGCCACATATGAATGAGATAATTTACAATATCAAATCTAAGTGGCAAACCTCAAATGTTCATATTTTTTGGGATTGTAATATGCACATAGCTTATTACTCCCCCATAATGTGATAATTCATTTTATCTAGACAAGAGGCAAATAAAACCAACTAGAGAAATTAATGGACATTGTAGAATTTAAATTTCTCATGAATATGACATACCACATAGTAACTAGATAATATTGAAGTATCAATACTAGGTGGTGTGCCTCATATACACACATTTTTAGGTTTGTGATGTGCACAAAGCACATCACTCCCCCAAAATGGGATAGTCCATTAATATCTCAAAGAGCCAAATGAAATCCACACAAGATCCAATAAAACTCAACACAAAGTTACACATACATGATACACAACTATCATACACAATCTTGAATAACAAGACAAGTAGGACAGTAGCATATCATATACAAGCACATGCTAGAAACAAAACTAACACATGCAAGGGAGCAAGCAACTTTCAATGTATATATGAATTAAATACAAGTTACCGTAAGGAGGAAGCATTGGATATGAGATAGAGCAATATATTCCAATTGAGTTGGCTTGAGGAAATATAACCATGAAGATCCCTTAATTCTTCAAAAGTAGCCAAGTCTCCAATGTCCTCCACAACACCTATTGATCAAGTTGAAGCTTGTTGGTCCCCAACCAAGTTGGGTCCTAAGAAGTTAGTCACAATAGGCTTGGGAACCCAAATGGTTCTTTTCTTGACACCACTTTGAGTCCCCACATATTTGGCAAACACATTGCCAACTCTATCCTTTCTAAGAGAATAAGCATCATCAATTAAGATGGGGTTGGATAGGGTACCGTTAGTGCATGAAGAAGCAAAATGACCCTTGCCACGGCAAAGGTAGCAACATCGACTCTTCTTTTTCTTAATAGGCTCCTCAACTTAAGAGCATTGGCTTGAGTCTTATTAGGAGGTGGCCGTTGTTCAACTCGTGGTTGAGCATGAGATTGAACAAGAGGCCGCTTCCCTAGTTGCTTCTCACTAAGAGGCTTCTTCTTCATTGGGCAATCCCGAACATGGTGCCCTTCAATCTTGCACTTGAAGCAAGTAATCTTGGCCGGATTCTTGACTTGTACTTGGCCCTTCTTCTTATCAATCTTGGACTTGTTCTTGTTGTTGGAGTTGAATCCAAGTCCACTCTTGTCATTGGGGGATTGTTGCACACTCAACATGTTGTCAAGTGCACTCTTCCCTTCATGACGCTTTTCCAAGCCTTTCTTCATAGAAGTGGCGTGGGCCTTGAGCTCTCCTCTTTTCTCTACATGGTTAGTGATAACACAAGTTCTAGAGGAGGTAGATGCATCATTGTTAGAGCAACAAGGCAAAGAAAGTAATTCATCACAAGATGTGCCAACATTACGAGTGGATGAACTACTAGGACTAGCACATGGCAATATAGCATTTTTAGATAAAGTTGTGCCATTATCCACATGAGGATCACAAGATGTTACCTTGGTAGTGATAGCCACATGAGCTAACTTTAGATAAGCATAGGATGCTAGAAGATCATCATTAGAGCTAGATAGCTTTTCATGACTTTCTTCCAATTTCCCATACTTGCTAGTTAGCAACTCAAGTTGAGCCCTTAGCTCAACATTCTCCTTCAAAATAGATGCTTCACAAGAAGTGGAGTTAGTAGCACAAGCATCATTAGCATTAGGAATGGAAGAAGACAACTTGGCAAGCTCTTCCTTAAAGCTAGCATTTTCCTTTTTCGTGACTTTATATTTAGCATGAGCATGGTCACGTTCTTTAATGAGTTTAGCAATTATTTCATTATGAGACTCCTTAATAGATTCGAGTTTCTCCTCAAGAGAAGTCCGAGTCTCTTGCTCTTCCTCAAGGGAATATGTCGGCATAGTGGAAACCAGGGTACCACGGGCCGGCCTGCCAGGGCCCACAAGATTCTTTGGATGATTTTCACTAAGGACCAGGCTCTCCAAGCCTGGCGAGCTTCGCGAGGATTTCTCCCCTCGCGAAGGGTTTTCTCCTCGCCAAGGGTTCTCTCCCTTGGCGAGGGATCGCTCCTCGACAAGGCGTCCCCGACGCCGCCCGCAATTCTGCTAAGGACCAAGCTGAAGGGCTTGGCGAGGCTTTTCGCCTCGCGAAGCGCCTTCCTCGTGAAGCCATCTCTGCCCCCGCGGCAGAGCGCACATGGGCTCTGCGCCATGTGCAGAGTGACGCGCATGCCTACGCGCGATGACGACGACGCCGCAGTTGCCGTTTCCATGTATAAAGCGGTCAACAAAGCGGAGCCAAGCAAAGCGGACAACGAGTATTGCCTCTTTGGTGACAAGGGAACAGTCTGCAGCTACGCTCCAAGGACGACGTCACCGTGGGTCACCTCCCACCTCGGCAAGCGCCAGCCCACTGTCCAGCTGGTCGGTGCCCCTTTTCAGCTTTGGTGACGCCGTTCCCCTGCCGTGGACCGCGTCCACGAGCTTTACCTTTGTGGTGGACTTCACCTTTACGGTGCACCGCGCCTCCTCCTTCGTCGCCATGTGGTAGCCCTTCCCGCCCAAATGTTTGGGCGGAAGAGGTCCAAGACGCCTATAAAAGGGGGAGGAGCACGCCCAAGCAAAGGGTTCGATCCCTGGTTGGATCTTCGGTTGGTGCAGCTCTAGCAAACCCTAACCCTAGATCTGAAGCCTAGCAAGTAGCCATTGTTAGACACCTCGAGCTCGACAAGCTCTCCTTGTACTGTAAACTCTCCAAGCAGTGCAATACACCAAAGCAGGACGTAGGGGTTTTACCTCCACAAGAGGGCCCTGAACCTGGGTAAGATCTTGTGTCAATCTCTGCAGTGTCGTCCGCAGCGAGCCTAACGACCATCATCGCCGGAGCGCGTCGTGGACTGTTTGACTCCGTGTTCAGCCCCTTACACGATACCTTGGAGACACCCCCAGTTCCTGGGACAGATCTCCGACATTTGGCGCGCCAGGTAGGGGGCTGAGGCGCGTCTTCATCCTCGACACAGCCATGGCTGGTTCTCGTGCCGAACGTCTCGCTCGTCGGACGGCTAGCGCCACCACCGCTCCCGCAGGCCGCCCGCACGGCCGCCTGCGTGGGAGCTCTGCTCCGGAGCGCCGTGTCGACCCCGAGCCCCGCGTCGAGCACCCGGACGACGACGACAGCGACCACGCTGAGGACGACCTCGGCGAAGAGGAGGCCTCCTCCCTGCCCCCGTCGCAGGACCGTGCTGCCTCCTCGCTGGGCCGCCCTGCGCCCAGCCCGGCGACTGCGCTTCTCATGGCGCAGGAGCTGCTGCAGTACCGCCCCATGCCGGCGGCTCAGGAGGCCTGGCTCAACCGCGTTGCCGAGCTTATCGGCGCCGCTCACGCCGCGGCACCCGCGCCGTCTCGCTCCCTGCTTCCTTCTACACTCGTGGGGGACGTGGCGCACGGCGCACCTCCCGCGCCTCCTCATCAGCCTGCACCCGCTCCAGCTCCACCGGTCGCACCGCAACCTGCTCCAGCGGGGGCCCCTCCTCGTGACGGCCGCGCTGCATTGCACGCGTCGTCGCCGCATGACTGCCAGATTGTGCAGCGAGCCCCTGAGGACGCACGCGTGAGCATCGAGCGCGGGCAAGAACGCCGCAACCGCGTCGTCCAGGACGTCGCCACCGCCGGGCGCCACCTCCGCGCCACCCTCGCCAACGGCACGGTCACCTACGGCACGACGGCCGCGTTCACTCGCAGCCTTCGTCGCGTCGTCTGGCCGGTCAAGTTTAGGCCGGACCTCCCTCCGCGCTACGACGGCAAGAACAACCCCCTGGAGTTCCTGCAGCTCTACTCTCTGGCCATCCAGGCCGCCGGGGGCGACGACAAGGTCATGGCGAACTGGTTCCCCATGGCCCTCAAGGACTCCGCGTCCTCATGGCTCACCAACCTCCCCGCCGAGTCCATCAACACTTGGGAGGAGCTCTGCCGGTGCTTCATCGCCAACTTCAAGGGCACGTACGAGCGCGGCCTCACCTACAACGACCTCCGCGCCGTGCGTCAGAAGTCCGGCGAGACCCTCCGCAAGTACATCCAGCGCTTCAGCCAAGTGCGCAACAAGATCCCCAACGCCACCAACGCACAGGTACTCGGCATCCACGACAACATCACCACCGTCGTCAAGCTTTTCGACTTGGCGGACAAGTGCGCCAAGGCTGAAGAGGGCCGCTTGTTCGTCAAGAACGAGCCAGGGGACCCCACCGAGGGGTCCAAGAAGAAGAAATCCTCCGAGAAGCGCAAGACTACTGCGGTCCTCGCGGCAGAGCCTGACGCCAAGCAGTCTCGCCAAGCTGCCACTCCAGCCGCAGGACCTGAGAAGAAGGATGATCGTCCCTTCTGCATCTACCACAACAGGCACTCTCACGCCACCGAGGACTGCTTCGACATCAAGAGGCTTCGCGAGGCTCGCGAGGCAAACGGAGGCCGCGGCGGCCGCGGGGGGCGACGCTGGAACAACAACTACAACGACAACTACCAGCAGAACCCTCAGGCCAATGCTGCCCAGCCCGCCAACGACAACCTGCCTGCCGAGGCTGACGAAGGCTACCAGGTGCCTCGCGGGGCAGCTTGCATCCTTGGCGGGCCTCAGGCCCCTCGCTCCAACCGCCACTTCAATCAACTCGCTCGCGAGGTCGCAGCAGCCCTCCCTGGAGTCGAGGCCTCTAGGCCCCTCAAGTGGTCCCAGTGCCCCATTACATTCGACTCCGGCGACCACCCCAAGTCTACTTCAACCGTTGGCACCATCCCGCTGGTCTGCACCCCCACCATCAACAACATCGCCGTCTCTAAGACGCTCATTGATGGGGGTGCTGGCCTCAACGTCATCTCCGTCGAGACATTCGAGAAGCTGCAGGTGCCCTACGAGCGGCTCATGCCTACCAGGCCCTTCTCGGGAGTGACAGAGGTTCTCACCACCCCTTTGGGGCAGGTGAGGCTCGCCGTCACTTTCGGCACCCAGGCCAACTACCGCACCGAGCTGATCGACTTTGACGTCGCGCACATCGGCCTACCCTACAACGCCATACTCGGCTACCCCGCCCTCGCCAAATTCATGGCGGTGACCCACCACGCCTACAACCTCGTCAAGCTCCCTGGCTCGGGTGGCACCATTGTCATCCGCGGCGTGGTCTCGGACGCCCTGTACGCTGCGCAAGTGGCCTACAAGGCTGCCGCGGTTGCGTCACCCGCTGATGAGGACGAGGAACCCCTCCCGAGGCCCCCTGCAAAGAAGAAGCAGCTGTTCTCCCAGGAGAAGGCCGCGACAAAGCAAGTGTCTCTGGAGGCAAGCGGCTCGGGGGCTTGCGTCACCATCGGCGCCAACCTGCCTCCCAAGTAGGAAGGCGCGCTCGTCGCCCTCCTCAGGGCAAATTCTGACATGTTCGCCTGAACACCGTCAGATTTGACTTCATCATCAAAAGGAAAAACCTCTGGCCGCGCCAGTGTAACGAACCCCTATTTCAGGTCATTCTGAACCTTTGCGCATCGCGCCAAGCATATTTTGCGAATTCGGCAAAGCTGTTATTGCTATTTATTCTCGCTCGTATGATCCCTCCTGTGTATCTCGCGAGCGGGGGCTAGCAGGGTGCCATGCCACGGGAGCATCCCGGCAGCGCCTCAAACCCAAGGGATCCGAGCTCTGAACTTGCGGGTCAGCTCTCATGCACGTCAACTCCCAAGGAGCTCTGAACTCATGGGTCAGCTCCCGCGCACGTCAACTCACCAAGGATCACCAAAACCTTGGTGCCTGTTTCTCCTCGCGAGACACACATGAAGGAACCTACGAGCACCTTAAGATTTTTTAGCTATCTATTGCTTGTGGGTATGCCTATCTCTCCAAATGCAGGAAAACAGGCTCTCCAAGCCTCAGGCAAACGTCAAAGCGAAAACATCTCGCCAGGGAACCAACACCCTCCACAAGGCGGAAACGCCTTGTCAAGCTAAGTACAAGAACTTGGTCGAATTTCCTCTGCTGGTTTTTGCCCCTCGAGTCTCTTTTCTCTCTCCCACGCCTCATGGGCTGCTTGCACGTCAAAGGGGAGCCCCAAGCATCGCGCTTCGCGGAGCTCTTACTTCTTGAGGCCTCACGCACCCCCCGGACTTGTGGAGCACTGACTCGCACATACCGAAGTGGCGGTGGTGTAGCGCTAAAAGAGGGACCTAAGACGTAGAGCGAAAAAGACATGAGGAGAAAAGACAAAGGCTTCCCGAGGGACACTCACAAGCACACTCCAATAATAACTTGACAAGTTTTTGCAAAGCTTACAATCAAAATGACTAAGATAAATGTGCCCTCCGCACGCTCAACTACAGGCAAGGAGCTCAAGCCGTCGCGCCTCCTGAGGTGCCCGCGCGATCCACGGCGGTTTCCGCCTCTTCCAGGGCATCCTCGTCGTCGCTTTTGATCACCACTTGGTCAAATTTCCTGGCGAACGCGTCGGCGGCCTGCGTGGCGGTCTCCCGCGCCTTGTCGCTGATGGCGCGCGGCGGCGCCATCACGTCCTCAAGGTCAAGCGAGGGCTGGAGCCTCACGAGGTTGCTGAAGACAGTGGTGACGGCGACGACAAGGAGGTCGCGACTCTCCTCCACGATGCGCTTGTCAAAGCTTTTCGCGACCCCTTCAAGCTTTCCGAGGAACTGCTCGAAGAAATGCGAGTACGAAGTTTCGTCGTCGGTCGCCGCGGAGAAGGAGGGGACGTCGATCCTCAGATCTCTCCCGACCGTGCGCACGCGGCTCACCAAGCTCTAGAGAATGCTTTGGCGCTGGCGCGTCATGAACCGGTCAACCTGGCGCTGGTCTCGTGCCTGCTCCGCGCGGGCCGCGGCCGGCCCCACCTGCTGCCGGAGCTCGTCCAGGTCCCTCTCCAGGGCGAAGGCGTTCCCCTCAGCGCGAGCCTGGGCCTCCCGAGAGACCTCGAGGCAGGAGGTCAACCGCTTCTCCTCCTGCTCAAGCTCCTTGATGCGCTTCTCGAGCTCCTTGCGCTTGATCTTGAGGCGGTCCTCGTGCTTCGCGACCTTCTCGTCATACTCTTTGGAGAGGCTTTCGCGGACGAGTTTGACCTTGAGGTCAGCCTCTTCTTGGAGCCTCTTCTGCTCCGCCGCAAGGTTGGCCCCGTCGGCGGCCACCCGACCCTCACGCTCCTCCAGCTGCCCCTCGCGGGTGGCCTGGTCCTTCTCGAGCAGCTGGACCTGCTCCTCGCGCCTGAGCAGCTCTTTCTCCCGGAGGGAGAGCTCCTCCTCGCGCCGCTCCAGCTCCGCCTCGCGGAGCGCTAGCTGCCCCTCGCGGGCATCTTGCAGCTCGCGGAGCTCCTTCAGGCTGGCTTTGGCGGCCTCGGAGTCAGCAGCAAACTTCTGTTTCGCGGCCGCTAACTCGTCGTGCTTGGAGGCGGTCTCCGCCTCGAGCGCCTCCCTGGCGGCGCTGAGCTCGTCCATCACCTCCTGCGCCTCCCGCTTGACGCTGTCGCGGGTTTCTTTGGCGAAGCGGATCGCTTCCTCGCGCGCCGCCTTTGCCGCCGCGTCCTGCCGGCGGCACATCTCCACCCTCTCGTGGAGAAGAATCCAGGCTTCACCGAGCCTTGCCCTTTCCTCCGCCAGGGCGTCTTCTTCCTTGGCGAGCTGCTCCTCCAGCCCGTCGAGCGCTCGCCGCGCCCGGTTGAGGACGATCCGGCGATGGGCTGCTTGACGCTGCGGCGCTTGCAGCGCCAAGGAGACTCCCGCACTGCTGCTGGGTGCAGAGTCCTCGATCCTCGTCGAGGCGCCCGGGTCCTGCCTCGGACCCACGACCGCCTCTGGTGCGCTCCGGGGGCTCGTGGGGGCGCCTTCCTCGGCGCTCGCTTCGGTTGCCCTCTGGGGGCTGGGCGCCCTCTCGCGCTCAGCTTCAGCACCAGTGGGCTCCGGCGGCACCACCGCCTCCTGCTCCTCAGGGACGCCTCCGGCCCCCTCTGCAACGACCGCGTCTGCCGCGGCCTCGGGCGCGTCAGCCCTTCTCGAGGAGGCCTCCTCTGGAGGCGGCTCCACGACGATGTCCTCATCCACGGTTTCCTCCTCCGTCTCCTGCTGGACTGGAGGAGTCGCCGCCCTGATTGGCGACGGCGCCGCCTATACCGTCTCCTCCTCCACGCGGTGCTCCTCCGCGGGAGGAGTCGCCGCCCGAATCGGCGACAGCACGGCCTCCTCGGCCACCACCGCCTCCGTGCGGTGCTCGACCGCGGGAGGAATACCTGCCTGCTGCGGCTCGCCAGCCGCAGGCGTCTCCACGACGACGCCGGTGGTCTCTCCAGCCTCGCCGACCCGCCGCCTCTTTGGCTCCGCAGGCTGCCTGAAAGGGAGCCAAATTGAAGATCCTTCAAGGAGATTTCCTCAGAAGCAAAGTGTTGAGGGAAAAAGAAAGATAAAAGACTTACTCGCCGGCCATCACCCACACCCTTTTCTTCGCCTTGGGTGGCTGGGCGTGGCTTGCTCCGGTCTCCTCCCGAGCAGCTCCTGTCTCCGCGCGAGGGGTATCCCTCGCGGCTGCGGCCCTCCTGTCGTGGACGGCCTTGGAGCGGGGTTCGCAGCGCCCTCTCCCGCCGCCGCTCGTCTCCTCCTCTTCGGCGCGCTGGGAGCGGACGATGCGGAAGGCGTCCTCCTCGTCGCCGGAAGAAAGCACCTGGAGGTCCTCCTCGGCATGGGCGCTCCTTGAGGAGCCGGCGCCCTCGCCGACGGGGTCAACGCCCCTCGAAGCCTCGTCCTCGCCGAGGGGGTCCTCGCTTCTCGAGGCCTCCTCCTCGGCGGACTCCTCCACCTCCTCTGGCTCCGGAGGCCCGTCCAAGTACTCCGGCTCCGCCACCCACGGGTTAGTGCGAGGCCCGCTGTGCCCCGCGGGCACAATCCCCCACTCGTCGAACGTGGGCATGCGCGCGCGCTGCTCCTCGATGCTCTCCTCGGCGAAGACAATGAGCGGTTTGGCCGCCTCCTTCTTGGCGGACGGGATCTCCGGTGACGTGAAGAGAACGCCCATGATCTGGCGTAGCACCTCAGGCGCGAAGCCGTCCCTACTTAGCCGCATTGCGTCCGTCTTGCCGTCGTACCGCCACACCGGCTCGGCGTCCTGTTGGAGGGGAGCGATGCGGCGCCTGGTGAAGTCCTTCGCCACCATCCGGCCGGTGAGCCCGGCCTCACGGAGCACCTGAATCCGCTCATATACCGCCATGAGCTTAGGGCCCTCGAAGTCACCACTCGCCACGCCACTTCCTCGGCGGCGCCGCGGGTACCTCCAGGTTGCGGTTCGACGACTTGGTGCGGACGAAGAGCCACTTCTCGCGGAACTTCTCCACCTTCTTCGTCACCTTGGTGACGGCGTCCTCACCGCACCAGGCGATGGGGATGTAGTTCTCGCTCCTGGCGTCGGCGATGCGGAAGGAGACGCACCCAAGCCGCTCGCCCTTGGCGGAGTTCCGAAGAGAATAGAAGCTGCGGAAGAGCGCCACCGAGGGACGGATGCCGAGGTAGGCCTCGCAGAGGTGGGCGAAGATGGCAAGGATGAGGATGGAGTTGGGATGAAGATGGAGCAATTGGATCTGGTACACCTCCAAGATCGCCAGGAGGAAGTCGGAGAATGGTGGCACCAGGCCGGCGTAGAGAGTGTGGAGGAAGATGGGGTAGAACGTCTCGGTGAGTCTGCTGCCGGCCGGCCTCATTTCGGTGGCGCCGTGCTCGTTGGTTCGCGCCGCCGCCAGATGACGCACCGTCGCTATCGTCGCCGCGGTGACACGCGTCCGCGGCAGTGCCCCCTCGAGGGCAGCGGCGCACGCCATCGCCGCAGATGTGCTCGCCTGCGTTGTGGCCTTGCCCTTCAAGTCGGTGGCTGCTTTCTTGGGCGCCATCGGTCGACCGGAGAAGAAGAAGAGTGCTCTGGAGTTGGAGCGCTCTGGAGAGATTGGAGGCGTGGGGAGAAGTGTGCGGAGGAGTTATGGGAGAAGTAATGGGCGTCGTCCGCGCGCCCAGGCTTTATTGACCAGCGCCCGAGTCGTGGCGGGCCCCACCACGTCGCCCGTTGGAGCCGAGGAGGTCGTGGCCGCGGGTGCAACCGCTGCGTGACACGTGTCGCGGCCCTGTCAGGCATCTTTGGCCCCTCGACGCTTCGCCTTCGTCATGGGCCTCGGCGTGCCCGTCGCGGGCCCGGGGGCTACTATCGGCACAGTGGAAACTAGGGTACCACGGGCCGGCCTGCCAGGGCCCACAAGATTCTTTGGATGATTTTCACTAAGGACCAGGCTCTCCAAGCCTGGCGAGCTTCGCGAGGATTTCTCCCCTCGCGAAGGGTTTTCTCCTCGCCAAGGGTTCTCTCCCTTGGCGAGGGATCGCTCCTCGACAAGGCGTCCCCGACGCCGCCCGCAATTCTGCTAAGGACCAAGCTGAAGGGCTTGGCGAGGCTTTTCGCCTCACGAAGCGCCTTCCTCGTGAAGCCATCTCTGCCCCCGCGGCAGAGCGCACATGGGCTCTGTGCCATGTGCAGAGTGACGCGCGTGCCTACGCGCGATGACGACGACGCCGCAGTTGCCGTTTCCATGTATAAAGCGGTCAACAAAGCGGAGCCAAGCAAAGCGGACAACGAGTATTGCCTCTTTGGTGACAAGGGAACAGTCTGCAGCTACGCTCCAAGGATGATGTCACCGTGGGTCACCTCCCACCTCGGCAAGCGCCAGCCCACTGTCCAGCTGGTCGGTGCCCCTTTTCAGCTTTGGTGACGCCGTTCCCCTGCCGTGGACCGCGTCCACGAGCTTTACCTTTGTAGTGGACTTCACCTTTACGGTGCACCGTGCCTCCTCCTTCGTCGCCATGTGGTAGCCCTTCCCGCCCAAATGTTTGGGCGGAAGAGGTCCGAGACGCCTATAAAAGGAGGAGGAGCACGCCCAAGCAAAGGGTTCGATCCCTGGTTGGATCTTCGGTTGGTGCAGCTCTAGCAAACCCTAACCCTAGATCTGAAGACTAGCAAGTAGCCATTGTTAGCCACCTCGAGCTCGACCAGCTCTCCTTGTACTGTAAACTCTCCAAGCAGTGCAATACACCAAAGCAGGACGTAGGGGTTTTACCTCCACAAGAGGGCCCTGAACCTGGGTAAGATCTTGTGTCAATCTCTGCAGTGTCGTCCGCAGCGAGCCTGACGACCACCGTCGCCGGAGCGCGTCGTGTACTGTTTGACTCCGTGTTCAGCCCCTTACACGATACCTTGGAGACACCCCCAGTTCCTGGGACAGATCTCCGACAGAATCTTCTAACGATGCCTTTTCCATAGCATCATCTCTTTCAATCTTACCCTTTTCTTCAAGGCTTGTTTCTAAGGCCTTAATAGTATCCCCTCGCTCAACAAGGGTGCTCATGATTTCATAGAGGTTATCACAAGCATTTTTATTCTTTGAAAGAGCCTTAAGAACCATTAGACCTTTATTATGAAGGAGAGCATCATCATTTTCTTCATCATCATTATTATTATCATCATCATCATTACTTGAAGATTTAGCCATAAGGCAATAGGTGGTAGATGAAGATGAACAATTAATTAATGAACTACTCAAGTTCACATCTTGTTCCATAGCACATTGGGTTTCCTCTACATTATTATTCATACAAGATTTAGAGGGAACACAAGCATTTTTATCATGGCAACAAGCTAAAGCAAGCATATCATCAAGAGATTTATCCATGCAATTTTTGGATGATATACAAGAACTATCAACACTAGCATGTATGACATTTATAGTGCTATGCGTGTTTAGGTCCAAAGAAAGAGCATTGCAATGAGATAGAGATGAAGTATAATCAATAGAATATTCACCATCAACAAAGCAATTTCTATCACCACTCACCATATCATTACCGTGTGACAAATCACATGTTGGTGAAGTGGACGAAGATGAGAACTCGTCACGGTCGGAGGTGGAGGGAGAACAATCATCCTCAATAGTGTTGGATACTCCATATTTATCTTGAAGCTTGGTCCAAAGCTCATGAGCGTTCCGGAGAGGCATGATTGACTCAAAAAATACAACACTCACAAATTTACAAAACTCATTAGAAGCTAGAGCATCTAGATATAAGTTTTTCTCATCCTCTAAAGTCATACTTTCCTAATCCTTTGGAGGAGAAAAACCTATATCTAAGATACGCTCAATATTGGGGTCCAAGACACGTAAGTGACTAAGCATATGAGTTTTCCAAACATTAAAATTTGTGCCATCGAATATAAAAGTGTGATCATGCACTAATCCTCTAAACGACATCTTTACTCTCTAGGCGGTAAAGCCAAACAAGAGAGTCGAGGCTCTGATACCAATTGAAAGAACAAACGATGCCTTGATGTCGCTTAGAGGGGGGTGAATAGGCGATTAAAACTTTTCCGGTTTAAGGCTTGATAATTGCGGAATAAAACTATGTGTTTAAATTAACAAGCCAACAACCTAATTATGCTAGGTTCACCTATGTGCACCAACAACTTATGCTAAGCAAGGCAAGCAACAAGGTGATAGCAAGATATAAAACTTCAAGCACAAAGGCTATCACAATGTAAATTGCATAAGTAAAGAGCTCGGGTATAGAAATAACCGTGGCACGCGGAGACGAGGATGTATTCTCGAGTTCCTCCTTGTTAAGCGAGTACATCTCGTTGGAGGGGTGTGAGCTCGCCACAAGAGGCCTACTCAAGATGCCACAAAGGCCTCACCCTATTCTCCGATGAACCGCACCCAAGGGTTTGGTTCACCTTCCACTATTGGAATCCTTCAAGGCGGAATCCGGAGCCTTTACACCATTCTTGAGGCACACACCCACAACTCAATTGGGGGCTCCCAAATCTTGCCCGAAGCTTCACAACTCGAAGTCTTCATGACACCACCAACCGTCTAGGGTACAAAATGCACCCAAGAGGCACAAGCTCTTGGGAACACAATGCAACCAAGAGTAACAAGCTTCTCAAACTTCAATATTTCACGAATCCTCGTGGAGAGCACAAACCTATGCAACAAATGCAATGGCAAGAACACAAGAAGTGCTCAAATCCTTCACTCCCAAATCCCACCAAAAGCAACTAATGCTTATGGGGGGAGAAGAGAGGAAGAACAAAGAAGAACTCAACAAATGAATCTCCAAGATCTAGATCCAAAGGGTTCCCGTCACTTAGAGGAGAGATGGATTGGTGTAAATGTAGATCTAGATCTCCTCTCTCTTTTCCCTCTAATTTGAGGCAAGAATCATGGAGGAATAGAGAGAAAACCAAGCTTCAAGAGGTCAACAATGGGGGGCAAAGACGTGCTAGGAAGCTCTGGTCACTTTGGGGAAGAAGGGGGCCTTTTATAGGTCCCCACGAAAAAGAGCCGTTGCAGAAAACTTACCCCGGAGACTCCGGTCTACCCAGGCCGAAGACTCCGGCCCTACCGGAGACTCCGGGGTCATTCCGGGGTGTCTCCGGACAGGGCCACAGAGCCGCACCACCCTTTTGACGAAAAAACAAAGTTTCAGGCCGGAGACTCTGGTCTACAGAAAAACTGCAGAAACAGCAAAACGAAAACTGCAATAACTTTTTCACCCGGACTCCGATTTTGATAATCTTGGGCTCGTTGGAACCGCAACTAAGAGCTCTACAAGATCATGCAGAGAAACATCATAGTCCAACAATGGAGAATAAAACCAAATGTAGAAAGGTAAACCTTCTCTAAAAAGGAACAACCGGTAAATCCTCCAACATCAAAAACCAACAAGTTTTTCATCAGGACTCCGTTTTTTTGATTTTGGGCTTGTTTCGAAGATGATAACAAGCCCTACAAGATTATGCATATACACATCATAGTCCATCATGTGAGGAGGAAATCATAAGGAGAGAGTTTGACCTCTCTTAGAAGAGACAAACCGGTAAAATCTCCAATATCAAAAATGCAAGAAGATATTCATGAAATCCATTTTTGATGAACTAGAGCTTGGTATGGAGATGAACACAAGCTCTAAATTCTCACATGGATAAAAGCCAAATAACAACCAAGAAAGATGATGCGCCAAGTATGCAAAGGTTTGAGCTCTCCACAAAGATGCGATCAAGTTACTCACTTGAGAGCCCCTCTTGATAGTACGGTTATCTATCCTATAACCCGGTCTCTCAACTGACATCATGAGACCGGTAAAATAGAAAACCTATCAAGATCATACCTTTTCCTTGCGCATAATCCACTTGAGCTAGATGATGACGATCCTAACTCCCTCAAGTTGGACCACCTTTCTTGATTGTGCATGCTAGCACATGCTTGATGAAGACTTCTTCAAATTCTCCCCCATACATCCCATTATGGGACAGCCTTGCTAAGCTCCATCTTCATGTATCCACTTGCACTTCATCTTCTTCTCTTGATGTATATGATGGCTTGGTCATCATGTACTCTTCTAGAGTCCAACACATGAACTCCAATCTTTTCCCATGGACAGATCTATAAAGATATCTCAATGCAAACATTAGGCCATAGAGATTGTCATTAATTACCAAAACCACACATGGGGGCAACCATGCACTTTCAACTTCCCCGAACAACTTTTCTTAAACAAAAAGACAGCATAAAACAAGAACTGGCACTGGGCATCTTGTCAATAGGTTAGTTCCATAAATTATGCCAAAATGATATAAAACATTATCAAAACATGTGCAATGATATATAATCTAGCATGGAACATCAAAAATTATAGATACGTTTGAGACGTATCAAGGGGGGCCGGCGGACGGTGGCGTGGGGGCCTGCTGATCTATGCAATAAAGGCGGCGGTCCTAGGGTTGCTCGTGTGTCAGGACCAAGATATGCCTGACGCTTGACCTCCTCGCTCTGGCCGGAGTGTCGAGTTCCGGAAGGCTCTGCCGGCGAACTTCCATGGGCATTTATGTCTAGAGATTGCTGGATCGGGTGGGATTCGGTCGTGACCACGATTCTTCGTTAAGGAGGCAGCGGTACGAAGATCTGCTAACTGTTGCCATCTTGGATGAAGTAAGAGGCGGAGAATGTCATGAAAAGTGTGAGCGGAGGTCTAGCAACGGTGATTTGAGTCTTTGAAGTGATGAGGAACTTTCTTGGAGTTTCAGGATTCGTAGCAGCGGTATGGAAGTGGGGTCGACAACACAAGTGAAGCTCAAAGTCTTACCTTTCAGGGTGAAAATCCAAGGTCTGGTCTTAATTGATTGTGTCTGGCAATGGCCTTGTTAAAGACATTATTTGGAGAGCGGGGATTATCTCCAGGGTGAAGAGCCAAGATCTATGATTGGGCGACGACGGTGCTGGTGCACTGTTTCCTTCTTAGAGGTGTCGCTTTTGGAGTATTTGACTTCAGGTGTTGTTTTGGTGGTGGTTGTGCTGTTGCTGCAAGGACTGGAACTCTGTAGCGGGACTTTTCCATTTTTTTCTTCTTCTTTTTATTGGTTGTGTGCATCCGTCAGGCCTTTAGGGTTTTGCGTTGTTGCAGAGGCTGGGTGTAATTGGTATCGAAAAAAGTGACACCATTTGTAAACTTTACTTGATTACCGGCCCTCTTTCTAATTCTTTCTAATTGAAAGACAGAGCTCTTGAAAAAACTAAGTCTATGCCGCGGCGTGAACGTAGCACGCTTCTGGCGCCTATTATGTAGTTATCATGCAGCTCAATGACACATGAAACTGTAGCTTACGTAGCCACTGTTAGAATACTGTGTGTTATATCGTATGTACATGTAACGCTTTTTGGGCAAACTTTCGAATAAAGGAATAAAGAAATAAAGGGCTATATGCATCACTTTGATGGAGAGGCCGGGCCGTTCCCCATTTTGAAAAAATACCATATGTACATGTGTTAGAAGTTTGTATTGTACCTAACTATTGTAGCTCTGATACCATGAAAACCCTACCTGGTACGCGGACTCCGGTGCCACGCACCACGTCACCCACGACCTTGACAGACTCACCACGCATGAGTCCTACCACGGCACCGACCAGGTCCATATAGCGAATGGAAAAGTTATGCGTATTCATAATATTGGTCATGCACTTCTTCCTACTCCGTCATCTAAACCACTCAATTTAAATCGTATCCTTCATGTTTCTGATGCCTCTAGTAGTCTTTTCTCTATGAGTAAACTTGCACGTGACAATAATGTATTTATTGAACTTCATCCTCATGATCTTTTTTTAGAGGATCGGGACACGAGGGAGCCCATTCTTAGAGGTTGTTGCCATGGTGGTCTTTACGAGATTAAAACTCCAGTTATCAAGCAAGTGCTCAGCAGTGTCAAGGTGTCACGAGATATGTGGCACAGTTGCCTAGGTCATCCAGCTTTGCAAGTAGTTCAACATGTTCTTCATAGTCATGATTTGCCTTCTCTTACAGAGTCCAATAAAATAATGAAGTGTGTGATGCTTGTTAACAAGGGAAATGTCATCAGTTGTCTTTCTCTTTGTCCACTCGTGTAACACAGTCTCCTTTAGAGATCATTTATTCTGAGGTTTGGGGCTCTGCCCAGAATTCTATTAGTGGACATCGTTTTTATGTTAGTTTTGTTGATGCTTACGGTCGTTTCACTTGGCTCTATTTACTTAAGCACAAATCTGATGTCTATGATGTCTTTATTTAGTTTCAAAAACATGTTGAATGTTTTCTTAATCGCAAAATTGTGCATGTTCAAACAGATTGGGGTGGTGAATATGAGAAACTCCATCCTTTCTTTCATAATCTAGGCATATCTCATCGTGTGTCATGTCCTCACACTCATCAACAAAATGGCACTGCTGAATGGAAACACCGCCACATAGTTGAAACCAGTCTCACCTTGCTTGCCCATGCCTCCCTGCCTTTGCATTATTGGAGTGATGCATTTTCTACAGCCTGTTTTCTTATAAATAGGCTTCCTAGTCGCACTATTGAGATGAAAACTCCTCTTAGCGCCTGCTACATGAGACTCCGGACTATACCTTTATTAAGGTGTTCGGATGTGCCTGTTGGCCTCATCTTCGATCGTATAACACTCACAAACTTGACTTTCGCTCAAAGAAGCATGTGTTTCTTGGGTATAGCTCTTTGCACAAAGGGTACAAGCGTCTCCATGTTCCTTCCAATTGAGTTTATATCTCTAGCTAGGGACGTGATTTTTTATGAGAACAATTTTCCCTTTGCCAATATGCCTAATGCCCGTATGTCACCACCTATTACAGAATCCTCACTACTTTCCGCTGACCAATTTATGGATACTGCATATTCTTCGCCTTTGCTTGCTAATCATGGTGCAGGCACTGGGTGTGGGGTTCGCTTGGAGGTTCTTATGCCAGAACAGACGCCGTATGTTGATCACGTCGATCATCCGAGTGATGTGCATGGCATACATGAAGGGTTCGTTGCATAGAAAACAAAAATATTCCTACGATACAAGCGGAAGAAACCCAACGGATCTAGATCTATTAGATGAAGGTAGCAAGAATGAGATCCAATCTCTTACCCTCGAAGAACGAACAAAGCCTTTTGTCGATGCAGGGGTTGGTCTGTCGATCCCCGCAACTAGACTCATCTAGTCGCGAGGAGATGTATTATCCGATCCGAGATCCAATCCGATGGAGCGCCGCACGAGCAGCACCTCCGCGGTATCCACACGTTCAGCTTGATGTAGACTTCTTCTCCTTTGATCCCGCAAGCGAGGAAGAAGTGGCTCGCGAGGTTCCAGCAACACGACGGTGTGGTGGTGGATATGGTGGAGATCCCGGCAGGGCTTCGCCAAGCAACTGCGGGAGAGAGGAGGTGGTGGAGAGGGGCGGCGGCTAGGGCTTGAGGTGGGGTGCGCCCCAGCCCTCCCTCCTCCTTATATAGGCGTGGGGGGCAGCCCCTTGCCCCTCCCCCAAGTCCTAGGGGCGGCCGGCCAAGGGGGAAAACTTGCCCCCTAAGGCACCCCCTAGGGTTTGGGGCCTTTTTCACATATTTTGGCCGCATGGGCCTTGGGGGGCTGGTGCGGCCAGCCCATGTGGGCTGCTGCACGCCCCCTTGGTCCATGTGGACCATTAGGGCACGTGGGTCCCACTCCGGAACCTTCTAGAATATTTTCGGTACTCTGCCGGAAAATTCCCGAACTTTTTCGGAACCCTGGAAACTACTTTCCTTATATGAAACTTTATCTCCGGACTCTTCCGGAGCTCCTCATGATATCTAGGATCTCATCCTAGACTCCGAATCAACATTTGATTACACCATTAATTATCTCAACCTAAGCCCTAGCTACATCAAAGCCTTAAGTGTGTGACCCTACGGGTTTGAGAACATGTAGACATGATCTAATCAATAACCAGTAGCGGGACCGGGATGTCCATATTGGTTCCTACATGTTCAACGAAGTTCTTTATCGGTTGAACCACGATGTCGGGGATTCAATTAATCCCGTATACGATTCCCTTTGTCTCACGATATATCACTTGCCCGAGATTTGATCGTCGATATCACCATATCTAGTTTAATCTTGTTACCTGGCAAGTTCTCTTTACTCGTTCCATAATATAGGACCCTCGTGACTACAACTTAGTCACATGTTTGCAAACTTCCGGATGCTATATAACCGAGAGGGCCCAGAGATATCTTCTCCGTCACATGGAGGGACAAATCCCACTCTTGATTAATGTCACCCAACAACCTACCATCGGAGATAACTGAAAGCCATCTTTATAATTGTAATGTCCCGGGGTATTCCCCAAATTAGATTTTTGTTTGTTTTTCTTTTTGCATCATCATGACATCAGCATCATGCGCATCGCATGTTTTTGGCAAGAAAATTTATTTTTATTAAACCCTGTTTTATTTTTCTAAAAAAATTCGCAAAAGTTTTACCGAGACGTTTGTCTCCGTTTTCTAAAATTAATTGCCAATTTAATTTGCAAAAGAAAATAAAAGTTTTGAGAATTGAGAGAGAGTAGCCCAGCTAGCTAGGCCCAAAAAGCCCAGCAAAGCAAACCCTAGAGCAAACCCTAATCCTGCCCCTGGCGGTTTTACCTTCCCACCCCCTGCACCTTGCAGCCACCCTCCTCTCTTTTCTGTTTCGCTAAGAGGCCCTTCCACCTCACGCTCAGGCCCTTTTCCCATTTCTTTTAGGTCCCCGGGACTTTTCTTTTTCTTTCCTCTTCCCTCTCTCTCCCTTTCGACTTCTTCCCCATCCCGCACCCGCGGCCTCTTTCTCCCGATGGCGACTTCCCCGCTCGAGCTCTCCACTCCCCTGTCCCCAACCCGTGGTCGTCTCCTCCTTGTCCTTCCCCCGACGCCTTCCTCCTCCTCCTCCACCTCGTCTCCCTCCCATGGCGCCCCGCGCCAGATCATCCGCACCTCCCCGTCGTCTTCCTCCTTCCTTCCCCTTGCCTCTCCCTTCTCCCTCTCCCCCATCGGCCTCTCTCTCCATCCCGACGCCCCCGCTCGCTCCTCTGCTTCCTCCCGCCTTCAGCTTTCCTCCACCGCGCGCCTCCTTCTCCCCTGCAGCCACCGCGTCCCCCCGGTCCTCTCCCCTCGCCGGCCGCACCTCCCCTCCGCCTCCTCTACCTCGCGCTCGACCTCCCCCCGGTCCCGTGCGACCCCGCTGCTGCTCCCTCTGCCGGCCTCGTTCCCAACGGCTCCCACGTCGGCCCGCGTCGTCGGCCTTCTCCCGCCGGCACCCCGCGTCCTTCTCACGCCGTCCGCTCCTCACCTTCCCCCTTGCAAGCTTCTCCTCCTGTCCTCTGGCCGGCCTGGCCACTCCCTCCTTCGCCTTGCTCCGAGCTCCACCTTCCCCTGTTGCTATCCTCCTCCCGTAGCTCTGGCCGGCCTCCCGCTCAACGCCCCCAACTTGTTCGATGTTTTGCCCGCAAGAAGACCCGACTCTTTTTCATTGCCGTGTTCATTCCCGGTTCCGTGCCCGTGCAGCTGCTGCACGTTTCCATTCCAGACAGTGTCCGTGTCATGTACTCCGTCTCCGGTGCCCGTCACGTGTTCGACAGTTTTCCCGCCCGGTGTTTTCCCGCTGCCGTGCACGTCCCCATCGTGTACTCTCCGTGTCCGTCCCCGTTGCCTCTCGGTGACCATATTCGTTCCCGTTCTCCGAGCTCGTTCCCGTCGTGAAGTCTTTCCCGACACCAAGTTCTACGCTCCGTGAATCCCGACGACCGTGTGGATACGACAAGGCCTACCTCAACCGGAACCGCCGAGTACTTCGCTTCGATGTCCGTTTGTGCCGGCCGCCTTCGTGCGTGTCCGTGAAGACCGGTGCCCGAGTACCCCGATGCCGGCGACCCCGTTGACCCCGAAGCCCGGAATGCCAAGGTCCGCAACGACGATGACCCGAGTACGACTACTTCCATGACATCGACTACCTCGACTACTTCGACTCCGGACGAACGACTACCTCGACTACGATGACTACTTCGAGTACGACCCGAAGATGACGGTTCCGAATCCGGAGATCCTCGATCCGATGTGTGACCCCAACCCTAAACCCCTATTTGCCATATATATCCGTATCTTATAAAATCATGCATCATTAATTAACAATGCACTTTATCCATTTAGTCGAACTAAATCAACTTAATTATGGGGTTTGTCCGGTGCATCTATACCGTGCACCGATCCCATTTAAAATGATTGTCCATGTGTTAGGGGATAAAATTGGAACACCATTAATTTGTCATGCATCATGTCATCAACATGCCGCTTCTTTTGTCGTAGAAGTAAAATGCATCTTTTGTGTTTCCGGTGTTCGTGGCTTCTTCGGGAATAGGACGATGAGTTGATGTGAGTAACGACAGGTTCTACTACCTCTACCGGAATGCAGGCAAGTGATACTCACTTGCTATCTTTGCTCGTTTTCTGTCTCTTACACCTCCTATCTTTTGTTCCTTGCTAACCTTATATTGCGATGCTTGTGTCTCGATCCTATTTGCATGTTTACCTTGCAGCCATGATATGCCCCACCCCCACATCCTATTGCCATGTTGCTTGTTTATCTTGTTGGCCTTGCGAGTCGTAGTGCATGCTTAGGTTGTTTTGCTCGAGTCTTGTTCTAGTTATGTTTTAATTTGATACTTGGGTTTAAATTCACATGATAATCTATAATGTTTGGCGATGGGAATATTAATAAAGATAAGGCACCGGCGGAAGGCCAATCGTGGTGATTTGTTCTGCTAGTGTCGCCTAGGACCCGAGTTCTTGTCCTCTGATCCAAGACTGAGCGCACTACCCACATGTGGGAGGAAATGGGACTCCCCTCGACCTAGTACCGATCTGCAGCCTTGTCCAGGGCGCCACAAGTAGTTCGGGTGTTTCCATTTTGCGCGGCGCTTTATTTTGTTGCAGGTACGGATGGGACGCCTCCGATACGATGATGGTTACTTACGGTAGGGCTTGCGGTATGATGCGAAGTGACCAGCTCATGGTAGTCTGTGTCACCTAGCCATAGGCGCAAACGGTTAGGTCCACCTCGGAGCTTCGGCCGGACTTTCAAGGTGGGCAAGACCTAGCTAGGTGGTTCCCTGGACTTGTGTGGTAGTGAAGGAAAGTGTAGCGTCGGATACCCTGCCAGCATACCCCGGAAGTGTGCTAATTGCATGGCAACAAGGGTTGAAGTGCGTGTGGTTACATTTGTGCACCCCTGCAGGGTTAAATCTTTTCGAAAAGCCGTGTCCGCGGTTATGGACGACTTGGTGAAATGTGCTGGCTAACAAGATCATAGACAACTTACACCTAATGATAATAAATTGATTACTAAGCTAGAGCTACTTCAATAATAACTTATAAAATTGCCAACTGTGTGAGTGCCTTTGGGCTTGCTACTCGTGGGATAAACGGGCTGGTAAGGAATCTGCTGGGTTATGTTTGGTGTTAGTATAGTTGGTTCCTTATGCGCTCTCTTACCTTGTCTCTTTTAGACGGAAGTTGTAGCGTGTCTCTATTAGTTGATAGTTTTGCTTGCCGCCGCCTCAATCGCTAACCCTCTTCCCCCGGAATTCAGCTTTGATATCTTGTGAGTTTTACTTGCCAGTACTTCATAGTACTGACCCCTTTGGGGCTGCTATTCCATGGCAGCCAACAGGTATGAAGTGTGACGACGTTAGCTTGGGATACCCTCCGGCTAGGCTTGGCCGGGCAGGGTTATGGTGCCTTTGGTTATCTTTAGGACTCTTAGTCCAATTTGTATTCATATCCGTAGCCGGATACTATTCGCTTCCGCTGTTGTTTGGATCTTTGTAATGTATCTTTTGTATTCTTGACTCTGTGAGTCGTTGTTGTATATATGTTCTTTTGTGGGTTCCGTCGAGAACTATTGTAATGTTATCACAATTCCACCCGCATAACGTGTGTGTTGCGACATGCACGTTATGCCTGGTGGGCATCCTAGGATCGTTATTATGCGGATTTGGCGGAAATCGCTAAGTCTACATAGTACCGATCCGGGGGCGTTACAAAGTGGTATCAGAGCCATGGTTCTTCGATACCCCGCGGGTCCAGTCTGCCTGTAGGATACCCTAGCTAATGGTCGTTGTTGTAGAGTGTCAAAACTATTTTACAAAAATTATTTGAAAAGATCTCAGTAGAATTCTTGTTTACTCCTTACCTCTATTCTATTCCTCCTCTTACCTTATATGATTTAAATCTTCTCTCTTATCTATCTTCCGGTTATAGCATCTTCGTGGGTGGACGATCTCTTCCTTTTACCTAATAGGTTCGATTTTCGGAAGCATCATGACGGACTGTAGTGACCTTGCCTTTTAAAATAGACAAGATACCTGTGTATAGTGCTAGTCCCTGGATCGACTCGCTAGCACACACAGTACAGGATGAAATACCATAACAGTGCATCATTTTATTACACGCACGATCCAGAATTCAATGTAGTTTTGATTACAAAGTGCATAGCTCGAGGCTAGCTTTATTTATAGGAAACAGCGGAAATAAATATTAAGCATGGAGTCTCCATCATCTTCATGCTGCCACAGGCGAACATGTCGGTTGTAGACTCGAAGCCCTATCACGCACCTTACTCATCGTCTGAACAATCTGCAACAGTAAAAGCGTTGCAGCCAAAAATTGGTCAGAACCATTGGAATGGATCTGGCAAGTGACACTTGTGGACTCATAATGGCAAACTCTAAGACCTATATGCTTATTTGGCTGGTGGATCTCAAGGCTCTTTGCATAAAGCCAATTTTATCCTAGCTTTCACAATATTTTCTTTTCCATCTAGTCGAGACAATTCCTGGTATACATTCCAGTGCCAAATGAGGCAATTCCTGGAATATATCCAGTGTCCCATTTCTACCCTTGTTCACCCATCAAAATTTTATTTAAGAAATTGGAATGGTGAGATTCTCCATCGACATCCTTGTCCAGCTGCTCAGAATTGTCCGTAACCGGGGACACGGCTATGATCATAGTTTTATTACTCTCGAGAGTTTGTGGCACTTTCCCCACTAGACTCAACTAACCCAAACTTCCTAATCACTCAATTAGTGAGAAGGAAAGGAGAGAGTCGAGACGAGATCTTTCAGAAGAGTTTTCCCGTACACCTATCCGAACAATACCCACCTACAACCCCTACATCTGCTTGTTCGTCCGGTCGGGTCCACTCAACTTAGTCAATCAAGACAGAGCCCATATGACTAGTGGCTGCACTGGAAGCAAACAAAAGCATGGAGTGACATCGAATCTCTTTGTTCCTGGGTGGCCGTTCCCAAGTGAACATCTCGAGTATAACCATGGAAATGGCCTCGAGAAGACACTCAACTCTGTCCGCCAAGCAATACCAATTGCCACCCAGGTGGTTCATTAACTTAGTAGAGTTTTTATCCTTTCATACTACAATAAAACTTTTGCATTGCATTTCTAACATCTACCAAGTTAATGGGTACCTAGACCAACAGGAATATGGGGTGTATACTAAACAGGTCTGCATAGCATAATAGTAATACTCCTATCATGCATACTACTGAAATAGCTAAAATGCATATAATAAAATAGTAGGACTTTTATGCTGGAGTATCACTTGCCTTTTTGGAACTGGTCGTTGCTCACACACTCTTTTTCAACGTAGCTCGTAGCTCTCCGTTCAATCTATACAATGCAAACAATTGACAATAAGCAACAATACAACAATCAAAAGAAACAAACATAACAACAAACATGGATAGAAACAAACAAAACTAGGTTGGTGGTCCAAGTTTCAATACATGATCCCATATGCAAAAAGAATCAATGCATTAGGTTTGGGGTTTGCCATTTGGGTCAGGGGTTGGTCTGAAATCAAATTTGAACATTTCAAATTTGAAGGGTTGAAAGGGTTGTTTTAAAGGTTCTAGGGATTGGTCTTGAACAAGGTGATCTCACAAGAGAGTTGGTCAAAAGAGTTTTAAAAACATTGGGAAACTGTGGTTGCAAAACATTAACATTTAAATGGCCTTTGGCACACTTCCAATGTTTATGTTTGAAAAGGTGGTAGCTAGGCATGGTTTTGGTCTCTCTGGACAGGGACAAATATTGAAGAAGTTTTCTAAAAGAAAACAAATTAAAAGGATTTATAGAAATAGAACTATAATAAAAATACTCAAATTGAGCCTCTGATTTTTAAATCATCAAAATAATGCTCGAAAATATTTTATAACAGAGGAAATATATTGCACATAAATCAAGGTTTCTAAAACTATTTTTCTTGCAATTTTTGGAAATAAAGAAATAAAGTTATGTTAAAATTACTCAAATAACACATTTGAAATTTGAATAATTTAAACTAACTCAAAACAGAAAACTAAAACGTCAGAAAGATTCTACAAGTCCAGAGCTTTTCAAAAGATAAAGTTTGCTAAATTTGGCCAAAGGGTTTAAAAGTTATGATGGTTTTAAGTTCTAGGGTCTTTTCTGCAAAAAGCCATTTAAAACAATTCCGGGAAAATTCCCCGGAAAGGGCTGGCCACGCGGCGGGCTGTGATTGGATGGGCTCGGCTTGAGCTGGGCTTGAGCTGCGGCTACGGCTCGGCTTAGCCATACCGGTTCGGTCGGCTCGATCTAATTGAGGCCGTTGAGATCGGATCGGACGGTCGCGATTTTAGGGTTTGCTACCGGCGGCGCGGTGGTCGTCGGAGAACGGCTCGGACGGCGGCGGCGGTTCGGTCGCGGACGAACACGTCATTCCGGCGTCTTTCCGGGCAAACGGAGGTGACGACGGCAGGCGGCTACATACGGCAGACACGATGGCGACGGCGACGATGAGCTCCGCGTCCCGAAACGGCGACGGGAAGCGGACGGAGCGGCGGCGGCGGACGAAGTTTCGGTCGAGCTCCTTCTTCTCACTTCGGCTGCGCAAAGAAATCGAGGAGAGGGTCAGGGACGTGCGCACGGACATGGGGAGTCGAACGGAGGGGGTCACAGGCTCGGGAAAGGGCTCACCTTGCCGGAGTTGAAGAAATACGGCGGCGGCCGAATGAACTTCGGCGACGAAATTGAAGGGCCTGGCGGCGCCAATCGGAAGGGGAAGAGAGGGGAAAGAAAGAGGAGAGCAAGGGCTTTAAGGGGTGGCGGTGGTGCGGCGTTACTGCTCGCGGTGGTGCGGATTGATGACGAGGAGATCGACGGGCACCGGCGGGCGAGCTCCCGTCGCTTGGGGCGATGCTGACATGCGGGTCCCGCATGTCAGTGAGAAGGAAGAGGAGAAGCGGGCCAGGCTACTGCTGGGCCGCGGTGGGGTTGGTTGCCGGGCCGGCTTGCTGGGCTGGCTCGGTTGGGCTTTTTTTTTTTTTTTTTTACAAAAGCTTTTCCATTTTCTGTTTTCTTTTATAACTTTTTATTTAGGTCTCCAAATCAAGTCTAATAAATTTGTAAAAATTTGTAAAATTCCAAATGTTCAAATTAAACATTTTGGACTATTTTTGGTCAAAACAAAATTACCAAAATACCCTTTTGGTCAAATTTGCCTTATATGGCTATTTGGGGATTTTCCCTAATTAGGGTTTATAAATATCTCAAAATATTTACATAAAAACCAGAGAATAATATGAGTAATATAATTCCAAAAAATATAATTTATTTTCATATTTAAAGGTAGTTTAAGATAAAACATTTTATAAAACAAAGATTGGAAAGATGTTTAAACCATTTTCTCAAATAATTTAGGGTTTATAATATCCCCATATTATTTATTTTAAAACCAAATATCCAAGGGAAAAGTACTATTTGAAAACTCATTTAAATATTTTATTTCCAAAACATTAAAGTTGAGATTTGAAGATAAAGGAATATTTAATTAAAATATAACTTTGAAGATGTCAAAACAATCTTCTATAAAAGCTTTTCTTGATTTTTGGAGACTTTATTTAATTATTAACAAAAGTTTTAAATTTTTGTGATTTTTAAAACATTCCAAAAATTTGGGATGTTACACGGACGAACATCATCATCGACGTGAGCAAGAATCTCTTGTTAGTGGTGTCGAGAAGATCAACATGGTGCGAGAAGATTCGATAGTTACCTTGCTCTTCTTCTCCCCGGCGGTAGCATGGATCTCGGGGCGAGATCCCTTGTTAGTGGTGTCGGTTGTAATGTCCCGGGGTTTTCCCCAAATTAGATTTTTGTTTGTTTTTCTTTTTGCATCATCATGACATCAGCATCATGCGCATCGCATGTTTTTGGCAACAAAAATTATTTTTATTAAACCCTGTTTTATTTTTCTAAAATTTGTCGCAAAAGTTTTACCGAGACGTTTGTCTCCGTTTTCTAAAATTAATTGCCAATTTAATTTGCAAAAGAAAATAAAAGTTTTGAGAATTGAGAGAGAGTAGCCCAGCTAGCTAGGCCCAAAAAGCCCAGCAAAGCAAACCCTAGAGCAAACCCTAATCCTGCCCCTGGCGGTTTTACCTTCCCACCCCCTGCACCTTGCAGCCACCCTCCTCTCTTTTCTGTTTTTCGCGAAGAGGCCCTTCCACCTCACGCTCAGGCCCTTTTCCCATTTCTTTTAGGTCCCTGGGACTTTTCTTTTTCTTTCCTCTTCCCTCTCTCTCCCTTTCGGCTTCTTCCCCATCCCGCACCCGCATCCTCTTCCTCCCGATGGCGACTTCCCCGCTCGAGCTCTCCACTCCCCGGTCCCCAACCCGTGGTCGTCTCCTCCTTGTCCTTCCCCCGACGCCTTCCTCCTCCTCTCACCACCTCGTCTCCCTCCCATGGCGCCCCGCGCCAGATCATCCGCACCTCCCCGTCGTCTTCCTCCTTCCTTCCCCTTGCCTCTCCCTTCTCCCTCTCCCCCATCGGCCTCTCTCTCCATCCCGACGCCCCCCGCTCGCTCCTCTGCTTCCTCCCGCCTTCAGCTTTCCTCCACCGCGCGCCTCCTTCTCCCCTGCAGCCACCGCGTCCCCCCGGTCCTCTCCCCTCGCCGGCCGCACCTCCCCTCCGCCTCCTCTACCTCGCGCTCGACCTCCCCCCGGTCCCGTGCGACCCCGCTGCTGCTCCCTCTACCGGCCTCGTTCCCAGCGGCTCCCACGTCGGCCCGCGTCGTCGGCCTTCTCCCGCCGGCACCCCGCGTCCTTCTCACGCCGGCCGCTCCTCACCTTCCCCCCTGCAAGCTTCTCCTCCTGTCCTCTGGCCGGCCTGGCCACTCCCTCCTTCGCCTTGCTCCGAGCTCCACCTTCCCCTGTTGCTATCCTCCTCCCGTAGCTCTGGCCGGCCTCCCGCTCAACGCCCACAACTTGTTCGATGTTTTGCCCGCAAGAAGACCCGGCTCTTTTTCATTGCCGTGTTCGTTCCCGGTTCCGTGCCCGTGCAGCTGCTGCACGTTTCCGTTCCCGACAGTGTCCGTGTCGTGTACTCCGTCTCCGGTGCCCGTCACGTGTTCGACAGTTTTCCCGCCCGGTGTTTTTCCCGCTGCCGTGCACGTCCCCGTCGTGTACTCTCCGTGTCCGTCCCCGTTGCCTCTCGGTGACCATATTCGTTCCTGTTCTCCGATCTCGTTCCCGTCGTGAAGTCTTTCCCGACACCAAGTTCTCCGCTCCGTGAATCCCGATGACCGTGTGGATACGACAAGGCCTACCTCAACCGGAACCGCCGAGTACTTCGCTTCGATGTCCGTTTGTGCCGGCCGCCTTCGTGCGTGTCCATGAAGACCGGTGCCCGAGTACCCCGATGCCGGCGACCCCGTTGACCCCAAAGCCCGGAACGCAAAGGTCCGCAACGACGACGACCCGAGTACGACTACTTCCACGACATCGAGTACCTCGACTACTTTGACTCCGGACGAACGACTACCTCGACTACTTCGACTACGACGACTACTTCGACTACGACCCGAAGACGACGGTTCCGAATCCGGAGATCCTCGATCCAATGTGTGACCCCAACCCTAAACCCCTATATGCCATATATATCCGTATCTTATAAAATCATGCATCATTAATTAACAATGCACTTTATCCATTTAGTCGAACTAAATCAACTTAATTATGGGGTTTGTCCGGTGCATCTATACCGTGCACTGATCCCATTTAAAATGATTGGCCATGTGTTAGGGGATAAAATTGGAACACCATTAATTTGTCATGCATCATGTCATCAACATGCCGCTTCTTTTGCCGTAGAAGTAAAATGCATCTTTTGTGTTTCCGGTGTTCGTGGCTTCTTCGGGAATAGGACGATGAGTTGATGTGAGTAACGACAGGTTCTGCTACCTCTACCGGAATGCAGGCAAGTGATACTCACTTGCTATCTTTGCTCATTTTCTTTCTCTTACACCTCCTATTTTTTGTTCCTTGCTAGCCTTATATTGCGATGCTTGTGTCTCGATCCTATTTGCATGTTTACCTTGCAGCCATGATATGCCCCACCCCCACATCCTATTGCCCTGTTCCTTGTTTATCTTGTTGGCCTTGCGAGTCGTAGTGCATGCTTAGGTTGTTTTGCTCGAGTCTTGTTTTAGTTATGTTTTAATTTGATAGTTGGGTTTAAATTCACATGATAATCTATAATGTTTGGCGATGGGAATATTTAATAAAGATAGGGCACCGGCGGAAGGCCAATCGTGGTGATTTGTTCTGCTAGTGTCGCCTAGGACCCGAGTTCTTGTCCTCTGATCCAAGACTGAGCGCACTACCCACATGTGGGAGGAAATGGGACTCCCCTCGACCTAGTACCGGATCTGCAGCCTTGTCCAGGGCACCACAAGTAGTTTGGGTGTTTCCATTTTGCGCAGCGCTTTATTTTGTTGCAGGCACGGATGGGACGCCTCCGATACGATGATGGTTACTTACGGTAGGGCTTGCGGTATGATGCGAAGTGACCAGCTCATGGTAGTTTGTGTCACCTAGCCATAGGCGCAAACGGTTAGGTCCACCTCGGAGCTTCGGCCGGACTTTCAAGGTGGGCAAGACCTAGCTAGGTGGTTCCCTGGACTTGTGTGGTAGTGAAGGAAAGTGTAGCGTCGGATACCCTGCCAGCATATCCCGGAAGTGTGCTAATTGCATGGCAACAAGGGTTGAAGTGCGTGTGGTTACATTTGTGCACCCCTGCAGGGTTAAATCTTTTCGAAAAGCCGTGTCCGCGGTTATGGACGACCTAGTGAAATGTGCTGGCTAACAAGATCATAGACAACTTACACCTAATGATAATAAATTGATTAGTAAGCTAGAGCTACTTCAATAATAACTTATAAAATTGCCAACTGTGTGAGTGCCTTTGGGCTTGTTGCTCGTGGGATAAACGGGCTGGTAAGGAATCGGCTGGGTTATGTTTGGTGTTAGTATAGTTGGTTCCTTATGCGCTCTCTTACCTTGTCTCTTTTAGACGGAAGTTGTAGCGTGTCTCTATTAGTTGATAGTTTTGCTTGCCGCCGCCTCAATCGCTAACCCTCTTCCCCCGGAATTCAGCTTTGATATCTTGTGAGTTTTACTTGCCAGTACTTCATAGTACTGACCCCTTTGGGGCTGCTATTCCATGGCAGCCAATAGGTATGAAGTGTGACGACGTTAGCTTGGGAATCCCTCCGGCTAGGCTTGGCCTGGGCAGGGTTATGGTGCCTTTGGTTATCTTCAGGACTCTTAGTCCAATTTGTATTCTTATCCGTAGCCGGATACTATTCGCTTCCGCTGTTGTTTGGATCTTTGTAATGTATCTTTTGTATTCTTGACTCTGTGAGTCGTTGTTGTATATATGTTCTTTTGTGGGTTCCGTCGAGAACTATTGTAATGTTATCACAATTCCACCCGCATAACGTGTGTGTTGCGACGTGCACGTTATGCCTGGTGGGCGTCCTAGGATCGTTATTATGCGGATTTGGCGGAAATCGCTAAGTCTACATAGTACCGATCCGGGGGGCGTTACAATAATCACCCAGTCACGAAGCGATGTTTGATGTTCCCAAAGTACTCCTCCGGTAAACGGGAGTGACATAATCTCATGGTCTAAGGAAACTATACTTAGCATATAATAAAACACTAGCAATGAAACTGTGTGACACGATCAATTGATATGTTTTATCATTGGGTCTTGTCCATCACATCATTCTCCTAATGACATGACTCCGTTATCAAGTGACTATAACAAGCCCATGGTTAGAAAACCGTAACCATCTCTTGACTAACGAACTAGTCCGATAGAGGCTCACTAGGGACACTTTGTTGTTTATATTCCACACATGTATTATGTTTCCGGTTAATACAATTATAGCATGGATAATAAACATTTATCATAAACATAAAATATGATAATAAACAACTTTATTATTGCCTTTAGGGCATATTTCCAACAGTCTCCCACTTGCACTAGAGTCAATAATCTAGTTAACATTTGTAGCAATCTAACACCCATGGCCTTTTGGTGCTGATCATGTTTTGCTCATGGAAGAGGTTTATCAAAAAGATCTGACGCTTCAGGTCTATTTGTATCTGTATCTATATGCATCACTCATTCTCCAATGAGTATGCATCACTCAATTTCCAATGAGATGGCTTTGTATATATTTGGTCAATTGGTGAGACCTTAATTCCTCAGCTCGAATCAATGTCACCACCATTACGAAAATGGAGCTTCATAGTACTCGCATTCTTGGAAATTCACCTTGTTCAATAAAAAACTCCTTGACTCAAAATACTCTTCTCATTTTGTTGTCAACACAACAATATACTTAGCCTTTTGAAACTCATTCAAAACCAGCATGTAACTTCCTTCCACCCTACTGTGCCACCTTCTAACACATATCTTAATTTGAGATAGAATTATTTGTATAGATGACAAGACCCTTAGTGTAACACTTTACAGTAGTTTGTCATTACTATACAGGAAGACTCATCCTTAGTTTTTCTGAAATACTTAAGGATCTTTCCCACTGTTGTCTAATCATCATATGAGTCGTCTTGGTATAACATTTTATAACATAGGACACATCTGGTTGTGTACACATCATGGAACATATGATTTAGAAATCCCAATTTCAATTTTGCTCATCTTGTGTCAAAACACTTGAATCTTGCTCAATCATCTTCCATGCGGCAAGAACGCCTTCTTGTCGTTTCCGTATTGACTTAATTCAATACTTCATCTATGTACTTTGGCTTAACTAAATCAGGCGCCCCAATCTATCTCTATAGACACTTATGCCCAATATACTATTTAGCCCAAGTCTTTCATCAATATGAAATCTTAACTATGTTAATTTAAATCACATATTTTCCAATCGACTATATGTCAACTACATAAAGTATTTAGAAATATGTCTTAGCGCTCCCACTTATTTTCTTGTAACTCTACAAGCATTTTCACCATTCATGATGAAATCAAACTCTTTTGACAACCTCATTATAGTAAAAATTCCAACTTCGTTATGCTCATTTCAACCATTGAAATTTTCATACCCTTCGAGCAACTTTTGAATTTACAAAACTTTCAAACCGTGTCGCATACACGTCCTTGATCAAACTTCCTTGAGAGGGATTTCGTTTTGTTATTCAGCCGCATATCAAAATATGTAACTTTTGCTAGAATTATCCGTAAAGACGAAAGCACCGCTACGGAAGATCAAAATCTTTCGCAGTCAACTCTTTGAACTTTGTCATAAACATTTTTTTCCGACAAATCGAACTTTCAATGGATGTGAACATCCATGTCTTGTGGATATAATGGCTCATAGCCAATCTACGAAGTAAGGGCCCATCATCTGCTTCCTTTATAATTTGTAAGTCCTTTGTTGTCAAAACAACAATTCATTCTCAAACCACAAGTTGGTCTGGGTACAAGTTTTAACGACCTACGTGGTTCAGTTTGCAAACTCTTTTCGACGTTTCTACATCACATGTAGCGTCTTCCATTTAGTCAAACTAGGAAACTCCAGAACAACTTTCGGTGCTGCGCTACTCTTGACATGATGACAATAGTTCTCTAATCTCGTCGAGTTGCACTGTCCTCCGACTCACCTATTTCGCAAGAAACACTTTCTCAAGAAATCCACCTTCCCGACAAACACTTTCTGTGAAATAATCACTACTTGTGTATCTTAAAATGATTTTTTTTAAAATTTCAGAGCAAACTATCACACACTTGTAATAATTACTTTGGAAAATCGACATGAAGTCATTTAAATGTGTGAAATTAGGTAGAAAGCGAGAAAATTCCTTATATTTGTGGATTATCCATCAAATATGGACTCTTTTGTGTGAAAATTTAATGGGTGCCATTTTGCACCATATTTTTTGTACTTACTTCACAAAAAAGTCATTTTCCGAATGCCAAAACGAGGGAAAAGATAGAAAAAAATCTTTGCCAAGTGTAAATATGACGTTGCCGAGTGACTCAGAGAAATATGCTCGACGAAGAACTAAATTGACCAAAAATTAAAAGTTAAAGCGGGGAAAATATTGCAAAAATAACTAAATCAAACATTTTTGTCGAGTGCCGTGGAGTAATACACTCGACAAAGAATTAAAATTAGCAAAAAATAAATAAAAATAAAAAATATTGCTGGAAAATTATTACATCAGCGGTAAAATTTGGCGCGAAAAAAATCAAAATCTTTGCCGAGTGTATTTACATTCAACACTCTGCCAACAGGACGACCATTACAGTTCCCTCGAAGTCGTGTGATGGAGGACGGCCGTTTCAGTTCTTTGCCGAGTGTTTTTCTATTTCTTTGCCGAACGTATTTCTTTACCGAGTGTTTTTCTATTTCATCGCCGAGCGTATTTTTTGCCGAGTGTTCTTCTATTTCTTTGCCAAATGTATTTCTCTGTCGAGCGTGTTTTTCTCGGACACTCGACAAAGATTGTCTTTGCCGAGCGCCCGTGAAAAAACTTTCGGCAAAACCCCTGACAGTTGGCAAAGTTCTTTTTCCCGTAGTGATATTGTGTTAGGTTTTCAGCCACTGAAGAAATAAACAGAGAGACTGAAGAATACTGCAGACACATCGAGGTTCGCTTCGTCATGTCAGCTGGCAGTCCGGGCAGTACCGTTTGCTCTAGCCTAGAATTCCTTTTTTCGCGAATTGCTCTTGCTAGAATTCGGTCTCGCGCTTTTGCATCCACGGCGCCGCGCAATCACCCTTCGCTATGACGATCGAGAGTCAGACTCGGATAGCAGATACGCGTCCAGGCTTCTCTCCCTTACTCTGCTAGCTTGACATGCACGCTTGGCTAGCTGTCCGACTCCGACTCCACCTCGGCGACCTCCCACGCCATATAAGCCTAGCGCCGCCCTGCAATGTGCACACTTTCTCTCACTGAAGCTGCCGAACCCTCCTCCCCTCCGTAGCCATCAACATGCCTGCTACCATGCCGCAGCGCTCGTCTTCCGCGACGTGCAACCAGATCCGCCGTGAGTTCGAGCGCCGAAGGAAGGCCATGGACGTCTCCAAGGGTAGAATCGCGAAGACGTCCTCTGCCGTGCTGCCGCTGCGCCTAATCCCGTCCGTGTCAGGCACCGCCGGCGCTGCGAACCTGAAGAAGCTCACCAACGCGCCCGGAGTTGCAAAGAAAGCGTCTGCCCCGGCCCCACGCGTGCTCATCCCCTCCGGGGCACCCGGCGCTGCCAGGAACAAAGTCGTCTACATGGAGCTCGGAGATGCTCCACGGAGGTTAACTGCGCCACGCATGATCCCAATGAAGCTACCCAAGTCCACTGCCTTGATCCCGCACGCACCAGCTGCCGCCACGAAGCTGTCGACGACAACCCCACACGCCACAACCGGAGCGAAGGACATGAAGAAGCCCTCGACCGCATCGATCCAGCCACCATCTTCTTCGTCGTCGGCATCCGTGAAGAAAGACATGACCGTGAAGATACGCATGCCGGCAGGAACCCTGCCAACGGGGCAGCGTCTCGTCATCATGCACGATGCCGTCGTCGTCTCGGACGTAGAGGATGGCTACGTTGATGTGGTCATCAAGGGTAACGCTGGTCGAACCGTGCGGATCGCCTTGGACCAAGTGAGGACCATGCCACCCACCAAGTGACAAAGTGGCGCCTTCCAGCCGACCACCGCCGAGATTCATGGTAGCAAAGCTAATGTATGCGTGTAGAAAGGCTTAGCTAGTCAACGATGTTTCATCCCAATGTAACCCTCCAAGTCTGGGATCACGTAATGAAATTCTCATATGAATGGAATTAACATCATCTTCTTCAAATTGCTTTTGTGCCTTCGAAACCATATAGACGTCCTGAGAATTCTTCCATCGAGAAGTTCGAACAGTTTGTCTTTTAGTACAACAATTGCCTTGATTCCGTAGGTTGACAGTTGCACATCTACATAGCTGTAAACAGACTGCAAACTTTTTTTTTTGAAATAAATAAAACTTTATTAAGCTAGCAATCCGCCTCATTAAAAACCTTCCAGTCCCCTTCGGTACCCTGATAAGGAAAAGAGTGTGTCTGAAACTTGCTGCTTTAAACACCCACGATAGTTACATCATCCACTAGGATGTTTACAAGGTAATCAGGAGGTTCCTCGTGCCAAACTACTGACAAAGGTCCCTCAGCATGAGCAGCTAAAACATGGGCAGCCGTATTTGTTTCCCTAGGGCTATAAGCAAAAACAACAACTGAAAAAGAACGACACAAAAAAGAGCACTCTTCGTAAATAGCAGCAGCCGACCCGAGAGAATTCTTCTGGTATCCCTTAACCAGACTGCAAACTCTTCTGTTTGCCTTAAGTCCTCAACCAGTACATTGCAATTACAGCTTCCCTTAATGGATGCTAGCTAGCATGCATCACTATTGCACCAAATCAGTTAGTAATTAGAATGTTAATATTTTTGTCACTAGTAGAAAAAACACCTTTCGGACAGAGCCGAATTTGCATTATCCCGGTTGAGTGATAAACCGGGACCAATGCCTGGCATTGGTCCCGGTTCGAGCTGCCAAGCCCCTGTGAGGCATTGGTCCCGGTTCGGTTGGGGTCATTCGTCCCGGTTCGTGCTACGAACCGGGACTAAAGCTCCCGCGCCGGGACACGTGGCGCGCCGCGAGCATTAGTCCCGGTTCGTAGCACGAATCGGGACGAATGCCCCTCCCCTACCTATATATATGCACCCAGCCACACCCCCCTCTTCTCTTCTCTGTTTTTTTTTTTGCTTGGATTGGTGGGAATTGGGTGCTACTTTTTTTTTTGCCACGTACAAGATGTGTTTGATGAAATGCCCGAGCCACACTTAAGTTCATACAAAATGATATCCTCGACCGAGGTTAGCAACTTTATCCTTTTCATCTATAATTGATACAGAAATATTGCATGTGTCGATGTACGGTGGTCATTTCAGTATTCAATATGTTTTTCTAATTGTACTTGATAAACCTCATTATATGATGTGCAGATGGATGAATGGCAGCGATGGATGTACGGCGACCGACGCAGTCCCGATTTTATTGCAGGCCTGCATAAATTTCTCGTTGTGGCCGAGGCAAACAAAGAGGATGGTTTTATGGCTTGTCCATGTGTGGACTGTCAGAACGTCAAGGAGCATTCTTCCTCAAGAACCCTTCAAGGCCACCTGCTTCGGAGAGGTTTCATGCCCAGCTATAACGTTTGGACCAAGCACGGAGAAAGAGGGGTTATGATGGAAGACAATGGAGAAGCAGAGGATGATGACAACTATCCTATGTTCCCTGAAGAATACGGTGATACTGCGATGGAAGACAATGAAGAAGAAGGAGGTGAAGAACAACGGGCGTCAGATGAGCCCGATGATGGTCTTGGTCGGGTCATTTCTGATGCAAAATGAGAATGCGATACAGAAAAGGAGAAGCTGAAGTTGGAGGCCATGCTAGAGGTGATGGGGTCGCAGCATGGAAAACAAAAATTTTCTACGCGGCAAAGCGGAATAAACCCCAAGGATCTAGATCTATGAGATGAAGATAGCGAAGATGAGATCCAATCTCTTACCCTCGAAGATCAACAAACGCGTTTTGTCGGTGCAGGGGTTGGCTAGTCGATCCCCGCAACTAGACTCGTCTAGTCGCGAGAAGATGTATTATCCTCGAGATCCAATCCGGTGAAGTGCAGCAACGGGCAGCACCTCCGCGGTGTCCACACGTACAGCTCGATGAAGACGTCGACTCCTTGATCCCGCAAGCGAGAAGACGTGGCCTTGATGATCTCAGCAGCACGACGGTAGTGCCGGTGATGATGATGATCTCCACACGCGAGGCTTCGCCAAACCAAGCGAGGGGAGAGGGAGAGGAGCAAGGTGGCGCAGCCCCTAGGGCAAGGGGGTGCGGCTAGGTGTGGAGGAGAGGCGGCGGCGGCAGCCCTCCGGGAGAGGAGGGGTGCGGCTAGGGCTAGAGGGAGAGAGGGGGGTGCGGCTAGGGTTGTGGGGCGGCAGCCTCCAAGGGGTTGTGGTGCGCCCCCCCCCTCCCCTCCTTTATATAGGTGGCCGGCTAGGTCAAGGGCAGGGGGCCGGCCGGCCCCTCCTTGCTTGCCCCCCAAGTTGGAGTCCAACTAGGACTCCTCCTTGGGCCCCCTTTCCTAAAGGGGTGGAGAGCCCACCTCCTAGTCCAACTAGGAGTGGGACTCCCCTCTTCCTTATGCCGCACCAGCCCATGTGGGCTTAGGTGGTGCGCACCACCTAGGTGGTGGCAGCACCCCTTTGCACCATGTGGGCCCCATACAAAATATGGCCCCACTTCTAGACCCTTCTAGAACACTCCGGAACCTTCCGGTACCCTATAAATAATTTCCGGAACTTTTTCGAAACCTCCGAAAACAACTTTCCATATATGAATCTTATTCTCCGGACTCCTCCGGAACTCCTCGTGACGTCCGGGATCCCATCCGAGACTCCGAATCACCATTCGTTCACTTCATCATTTAATTCATCGCAAAACCTAATTTCATCGGAACGTTAAGTGTGTGACCCTACGGGTTCGAGAATGCATAGACATGATCATATCAATAATTAATAGCGGGACCAGGATGTCCATATTAATTCCTATACACTCAACGAAAACCTTTTCTCGATTGAACCACAATGTCGGAGATTCAATTAATCTCATATACGATTCCCTTTGTCTCACGATATTTTACTTGCCCGAGATATAATCGTTGACATCCCCATGTCTAGTTTAATCTCGTTACCGGCAAGTTCTCTTTACTCGTCCATAATATAGGATCCCGGTGATTACAACTTAATCACATGTCTGCAGACTTTTGATGCTATATTACCGAGAAGGCCTGGAGATATCTTCTCCGTCACATGGAGGGACAAATTCCACTCTCGATTCATATCACCCAACAACCCACCATCGGAGATACCTGAAAGCCACCTTTATAATCACCCAGTTACGAAGTGACGTTTGATGTCCACAAAGTATTCCTCCGGTGAACGGGAGTGATATAATCTCATGGTCTAAGGAAACTATATTTGGCATATTAAAAGTGTTGACAACAAAACTTTTGTGACACGATTAATTGCAACTCTTATTTTGGGTCATGTCCATCACACCATTACTCCTAATGATATGACTCCGTTATCAAGTGACTATAACAAGTCCATAGTTAGGAAACTCTAACTATCTCTTGATCAACGAACTAGTCCTGTAGAGGCTCACTAGGGACTCCGGATGTTTATATTCCACACATGTATTATGTTTCCATTTAATACAATTATAGCATGGATAATAAACTATTATCATAAACGTGAATATGCTTAATAAACCATTTTATTATTGCCTCTAGGGCATATTCCCAACAAGAGGATCACAAAAAGTTGATGTACCCAAATTGCGAAGATGGCAGCACAAAGCTCGGTACCACACTGGAATTGCTGAAATGGAAGGCAGAGACTGGTTTATCTGACAAGGGATTTGAGAAGTTATTGAAAATAATGAAGCCGAAGCTTCCAAAGGATAACGAATTGCTCGAGACTACGTACGAAGCAAAGAAGGCTATCTGCCCTCTAGGATTAGATGTGCAGAAGATACATGCATGCATCAATGACTGCATCCTTTACCGCGGTGAGGAGTACGAGAATTTGGATGCATTTCCGGTATGCACTGCACTGCGGTACAAGATCAGACAAGATGACCCTGGTGATGTTGAGGGCGATGACGAGCCCCCCAGGAAGAGGATTCCTGCTAAGGTTATGTGGTATGCTCCTATAATACCACGGTTGAAACGTCTGTTCAGAAACAAAGAGCATGCCAGGTTGTTACGATGGCACAAAGAAGAGCGTAAGAAAGACGGGAAGTTGAGACACCCCGCCGATGGGTCGCAGTGGAGAAAAATCAAGAGAGAGTTCTCGGACTTTGCAGGTGACGTAAGAAACTTATGGTTTGGTCTAAGTACAGACGATATGAATCCTTTTGGGGAGCAGAGCTGCAGTCACAGCACCTGGCCCGTGACTCTATGTATCTACAACCTTCCTCATTTGTTGTGCATGAAGCAGAAGTTCATTATGATGCACGTTCTCATCCAAGGCCCGAAGCAACCCGGCAACGACATTGATGTGTACCTAAGGCTATTAGTTGATGAACTTTTGCAATTGTGGGCCATACCAGGTGTACGTGTGTGGGATGAGCACAAACAGATGGAATTTGAGCTACGAGCGTTGCTGTTCGTAACCATCAATAATTGGCCTGCTCTTAGTAACATTTCAGGACAGTCAAACAAGGGATACAACGCATGCACGCATTGTTTAGATAAGACTAAAGGTACATATTTGGAAAAATGTAAGAAGGTCGTGTACCTGGGGTGTCGTCAATTTCTTCCAGCCAATCATCCCGTAAGAAAGAAAGGCAAGCATTTCAAAGGTGAGGCAGATCACCGGAAGAAGCCTAACCTCCCTGATGGTGATGCTATATTTGGTATGGTCAAGGACATATAAGTAATCTTTGGAAAGGGTCCTGGCGGTCAATCTGTTCCGAAAGACGTCTCTACCGGACACGCACCCATGTGGAAGAAGAAATCTATATTTTGGGAGCTACCCTATTGGAAAGTCCTAGAGGTCCGGTCTTCAATCGACGTGATGCACGTGACAAAGAATCTTTGCGTGAACCTGCTTGGCTTCCTCGACATGTATGGGAAGACAAAAGATACACCGGAAGCAAGGGAGGACCAGCAGCGTATGAAAGACCCAAACAACAAGCATACGGATAAAGGGCGTCATTATTTAAGCAGCTACGCTCTTACGAAAGCAGAGAAGGAAATATTTTTTGAATGCCTGAGCAGTATTAAGGTCCCGGCTGGCTTCTCGTCAAATATAAAGGGAATAATAAATATGGCAGATAAAAAATTCCAAAACCTGAAGTCTCATGATTGCCACGTGATTATGACGCAGTTGCTTCCGATTGCATTGAGGGGGCTTTTATCGGAAAATGTTCGAGTACCCATTGTGAAGCTATGTGCATTTCTCAATGCAATATCTCAGAAGGTAATCGATCAAGAAAGTCTGACAAGGTTACAGAAGGATGTGGCCCAATGTCTTGTTAGTTTTGAGTTGGTGTTCTCCCCATCATTTTTCAATATTATGACGCATCTCCTGGTTCACCTAGTCGACGAGATTGCAATTCTCGGTCCTGTATTTCTACACAATATGTTCCCCTTCGAGAGGTTCATGGGAGTCTTGAAGAAATATGTTCATAACCGTGCTAGGCCATAAGGAAGCATCTCCAAAGGTTATGTAACAGAGGAGGTCATTGAGTTTTGTGTTGACTTTATTCCCGACATTAAGTCGATTGGTCTTCCTGAATCGCGGCATGAGGGGAGACTTAGTGGAAAAGGCACGCTAGGAAAGAAAGCAATGATATGTAGGGACGGGCATTCTTTCACTCAAGCACACTACACAGTTCTACAAAGTTCCACCTTCGTGGCTCCGTATATCGAGGTACACAAGAATATTATACGCTCCAAAAACCCAGGGAAGCCTGACTCCTGGATTAAACAAAAACACATGAAGACTTTCGGCAGTTGGTTGCGATTACATCTCATGAATGACACCGATGTTGGAGATCAACTCTACTTATTGGCCGCGTCACCATCTTCGACTGTATTGACTTTCCAAGGGTACGAGATAAATGGGAATACATTTTACACGATTGGTCAAGATAAAAAGAGTACCAACCAAAATAGTGGTGTTCGCTTTGATGCAACAGACGAGAATGGAATAAAGGACACATACTATGGTTACATAGAGGAGATATGGGAACTTGACTATGGACCTACTTTTAAGGTCCCTTTGTTTCGGTGCAGTTGGGTCAACATGAATGGAGAAGGGGTAAAGGTAGACCAGCTGTACGGAATGACAACAGTGGATCTCAAGAATCTTGCGTACAGAGACGAACCATTCGTCCTAACCAATGATGTGGCTCAGGTTTTCTATGTGAAGGACATGAGCTCCAGATCGAAAAAAAGAAAAGATATGGAAACAAATACATCACACGATGAGCCAAAGCGTCACATAGTTCTTTTAGGAAAAAGAAACATCGTGGGAGTCGAGGACAAGACAGACATGTCAGCAGACTATAATAAGTTTGATGAAATTCCGCCCTTCACAGTGAAAACTGACCCAAGCATCCCGTTACATAATGAAGAAACTCCATGGTTACGGCCGAAGAAGCGATCATAGAGATCATGTCAAATGCATGAGTGTTCTCAAAAACTTTTTATGCATGAGTGTTGTCAAATGCATTACACAATTAATATATGTATGATCGAGTGTTCCCAAATGCATTAAACCTTTTATGTAATTTGTATTCGGTCTTTAGTCCCGGTTGGTATTTATAGCTAAAAGATCAGGGGAAATCTTCATCTTTAGTCCCGGTTGGTAGCTGGAACCGGGAAAAAAGGAGCGTTGATATGTGTGCCTTATCTTCTGCTTGAGATCCAACAGCTCACAAGGGCTCGAAAGAAACACACTCTGATCCAACGGCTCACAACCGCTCACAGGAAACACACGATCCGTGTGCACACGATCCAACAGCTCACAAGGGCTCGAAAGAAACACAACTCTGATCCAACAGCTCACAAGCGCTCGAAGGAAACACACGATCCGTGTGCTTCTTCCACCGCTTCCCGCCTTCGTCTTCACGCAATTTCTCACTATATATATGTACGCTTGGCCGCCATTGGCATATCACATCTCAACTCACATATGCAACCTCATCACTCTTCCATTGTAACAAAATTTTGACTTAGGCGTTTTTGACTAAGGTGTTCTCGGGGACGATGTCCATGTTGGACCAGAGGGGCGATGTGCGGGACTGGGCTCCACCGGGCTGGCACTGGGAGGTGCTACCTTCCGGGACACGTAGCTTGGTGAGGAATCCGGGTGACGTCGTCGACCCGGATCTTCTGTGGTGGCCGTCGCGTGGGCCACGCTCGGTGCAGAGGGAGCCGGCCCCCGAGGAGGAGGTACGTCGCCGTATCAGGGAGGAGGATGAGCAGGTCCGTCGCTACATGTGTCTATTGGATAGGTAGTATGATAGTAGGTGGTCGTTTCTTTAGAGGGTTCCTTCTCATGTGAGCTATGATCCTGTGAGGGTTCATTCTCTTTGGATGCGCAGTGCCCGCGGCTCAGCCTGATGAAGATTGTCCATGGCTACGGCGCAATCAGAAGAAAGGGACACACACGAAGAAACAAGTGAACACTAGATAGGGATGTTGTTGGTGATGTGTAATAATTAATGTATTAAACCTTTTATCAAATGCACACGGTTTCCCCGTCATACAGCCCAACGGTGGCTCGTGAGTGCCTGCATATCAAATGCACCATTGGGCTGTATGACGGGAATCCGAATGATTTGCATATAGGGTCATGTGGCTGATCCAACACTGGTTTTGCCCATCCGGAAGCTTGCGCATCCGTCTCGCGTCGTCGTGAGCAGCAAATCGACCGCAAGACTTCTCTGATGATCTAACGACCGTCCCAAAAAGTGTTGGGAATGTTGTAGATCATCAGAGAGCCTTGCAGCTGCTTGGATCCGACCGAGGGGCATGGCTACCACTTCCACCACCACCACTCCCACCTCCTCGGCAATTCATCATTGTGTCACCCTAATCCAGTGGTTGGATTCAACCTACCTGAGGGCTTGTGTTTCCAACAGCGTTGTTGTGTTGTCCTTATTTACCGACCTACAGGAGGTGGCTCCAATGGTTGGCCGACGAACAAGGACAAACACAATAATGGCAGGGAACATGCCAGCAGGTAGGCTAAATCCAACCATTGGGTTCGGTGACAAAGGTAGACGCTCGTTGTGTGCCGTTCGCTGCAGGGACGTCGCTATTTATAGGCGATTAGAAGGTGTAACTGTGGATGAGGTGGGAGTGCAGATCCAACAACTCACAAGCCCTCAAAAGAAACACACCCCTGATTCAACTGCTCACAAGAGCTTGAAAGAAACACACGATCCGTGTGCTTCTTTAGTCCCGATTGGTAACACGAACCGGTACTAAAGGCCCTGATCCAACAGCTCACAAGCGCTTGAAAGAAACACACGATCCGTGTGCACACGATCCAACAGCTCACAAGCACTCGAAAGAAACACAACTCTGATCCAACGGCTCAAAAGCGCTCGAAGGAAACACACGATCCGTGTGCTTCTTTAGTCCCGGTTGGTAACACGAACCGGTACTAAAGGCCCTGATCCAACAGCTCACAAGCGCTTGAAAGAAACACACGATCCGTGTGCACACGATCCAACAGCTCACAAGCACTCGAAAGAAACACAACTCTGATCCAACGGCTCACAAGCGCTCGAAGGAAACACACGATCCGTGTGCTTCTTCCACCGCTTCCCGCCTTTGTCTTCCCGCTATTTCTCACTATATATCACATCTAAACTCATATCTGCAACCTCATCACTCTTCCATTGCTTCCACCGTACTAACCTACCGTCAGGCGGAGGAGCTTTCCGCCTCGAACTACCCCTGCCCGCCCGGCTACCGCGTCCCCGCCGGCTGGATGCTGAGCGCCGGAGGCGTGCCGGTCCCTCTTGTCCCTCAAGGTGTGGCGCGCCGGGCGGCCATCACGAACCACTACTACCTCAAGCTCACACCGGATCAGCGGATGGATCCGGGCTGGCATCCCGACTACCGCCCGACTTGGGAAGCCTTCTTCATGAAAGTGCATGGTTGATCCCATGCATGGTTTTGGTAATTAATGACAATCTCTATGGACTAATATTTGCATTAAGCTCTATGTGTAGGTTGTCCTTTAGCTTGTGTCAAGATCATTTGTTGATCATGGCCAAGCTTGCTTGGCTCCATGTGTTGGAGTCAAGGTGCTTTGCTTGATCTCCATTTGTTGGAGTCAAGCTCAAGGGAAGTTTTGGGTTGATCAACGCTTTGTGCGGGTTGATCAACTCTCAAGTCCAAGTGAAGATATGCCGAAGAGTGCTCTCCCCATCTTGGTGTATGGGGGAGCGTCATGAGAATCTTCACCAAGCAAGGCGCAAATCAAGAAAGGTGGTTCGTCTTGAGGAGTTGAAGATCGTCTTCATCGACCTCAAGTGGTTTAATGTGCAAGGCAAAGGTATTATCTTGATAGGGCTTTTATTTTACCGGTCTCATGATGTTAGTTGAGAAGACCGGGTTATAGGATAGATAGCCGTACTATCAAGAGGGGCTCTCGACCGAGTATCGTGATCATATCGTTCGTGGAGAGCTCAAACCTTTGCATCCTTGCATCCTTACAATCATCTTTATTGGTTCTTATTTGGCTCTTATCATTGTGTGGTCTTGGTGCTTGTCGTGCTTGTCATGACAAGGCTAAGTTCACCGAAAACCGTTTTCATATGCGTCTTATTTTGCATTTTCGGTTTTGGAGTTTTTGCCGGTTCTTCCGTGTGGAAGTTTTCACTCTTCCAACCCTCCGCAGAATCTCCTTTGCTTGTTTTCATATTTTCAGTTTTTTAGGGTAAGCTCTTGTCGTCCTCTTTCCAACAAAATTGGATTCACTCGATTCGGACTTCATTTGCAAAAGTTATGGCAGTTCTGGTTTTCACTGTTTTGATCTACCCCGGATAGGACCCGGAATCTCCGCCCTACCGGAATCTCCGGCCCTGTGACCCGGAGTCTCCGGTCCCCCTGATTTCGCTGCCGTTTGTGTCTGCTGTGGTGCGGTTCTGTATAGGGGTCCGGAGTGCCCCCGGAGAAGGACCGGAGTCTCCGGCCCACCGGAGTCTCCGGCCCGAGGACCCGGAATCTCCGGCCCCCAGTTTTTCTCAGCTTCTTTGCATCTGTGTGGTGCGCCTCTGGATAGGGGTCCGGAGCTCCCCCGGAGGGTGCCCGGAGTCTCCGGCCCCAATGACCGGAATCTCCGGCCTCCCCGATGACCCAGCAGGCCGGAGTCTCCGGTCACTTACCCCGGAGTCTCCGGCCTGGACAGGCTCCAACGGCTAGTTTTTGGGGGAGGCTATAAAAAGCCTCCTTCCCCCCCAAAACCTGGTTGCTGACTTTGCTCACCTGTTCTTGCTATTCCCCTTTGCTCTAATCCTTGTGAGCTTGATTCCTCTCTTCCCCTCCGATGATTCTTGCCCAAATTTAGGGTTTCAAGAGAGGAGATCTAGATCTACCATTCCACCAATCAAATTCTCCTCTAAGTAAGGGGAACCTTGTGGATCTAGATTTGGGGTTGCTTTGTGCGCATCCCCTTTGTTCTTCCTCTCTTATTCCCTCCATAGCATTAGTTGCTTTGGTTGGAATTTGGGAGTGAAGGATTTGAGCACTTTGCGTGCTCTTGCCTTTTTGCATTTTTTGCATCGGGGTGCTCTCTCCATGGTGATACGTGAAGTTGAAGGTTGAAGAGCTTGTTACTCTTGGGTGCATTGTGTTCCCAAGAGCTTGTTGCCTCTTGGGTGCATTGTGTACCCTAGACGGTTGGAGGTGCCGCGAAGACTTCGAGTTGTGAAGCTTCGGCACGAGTTTGGGAGCCCCCAATTGAGTTGTGGGTGTGTGCCCCAAAGAGAAGTTGTAAAGGGCTCCGGAATCCGCCCCGAAGGATTCCGATAGTGGAAGGTGAACCAATCCCTTGGGTGAGGTTCATCGGAGAATAGGGTGAGGCCTTTGTGGCATCTTGAGTAGGCCTCTTGTGGCGAGCTCACACCCCTCCAACGAGACGTACTCCCTTAACAAGGAGGAACTCGGGAATACATCCTCGTCTCTGCGTGCCTCGGTTATTTCTATACCCGAGCTTTACTTATGCAATTTACTTTGTGATAGCCTTCGTGCTTGAAGTTCTTTTCTATAGCTATCACCTTGTTGCTTGAATTGCTTAGCATAAGTTGTTGGTGCACATAGGTGAGCCTAGTAATTAGGTTGTTGGCTTGTTAATTTAAACACATAGTTTTATTCCGCAATTATCAAGCCCCTAATTAGAAAAAAATTTAATCGCCTATTCCCCCCCCCCCTCTAGGCGACATCTCGGGCATAGTTGTTCTTTCACTTCATCAATCGGCGTGAGAGGGCGCTCGCCAGGTACAAGGGGGATGGCCCTCCTCCTTCGGACTTCAACGAGGCCGGCCGTCAGCTGTGGTGGGCTGGCCGGACTCTCCAGGGCGTTATGAACTACATCATGGCTGGCGATAACCCCCGCCTGCGCTACCCTAACATGCAGTCCGGGGGTGCTCACCCGTCGAGGTTTGAGCCACGAGCGCCGTATGAGTACGATGACAGCGACGACGATGATGACGGCGACTACGAGTACGAGTATTATAGGCCTAGGCAGGAGTATGACTAAGATTGTTAGGACAACTAATCCACAGTTGTCATTTTGTACCGTATCAAATGCACCGATGGAGCTCAAATTTAAACACTTTTCATGTTGAAAGTTTAGTGAGATTCAATAATATGGCAAAAATAGATATGAATTAATTCAATATATATAAAATAAATGAATATATATAAATTATATAAATAGATAGATTACATTTTTATCAACAATTTGATATTTTAATTGCATTTTTCTGATAAACAGATGAAAAGATATTGAATTTATAAATTTAATTAATGACTTAATTAAGTTCAAATTCCAAAAAATTATTTATTCAAATTTAAACACTTTTCATGTTGAAAGTCTTTTCAAATTCAAAACCATATGAAATTCATATTCAAACACCTTATAATAAGAAAAAAAGGCGGGAACAACAATAAGAACTTAAAATTTTCAGGGCATTAAAATTTTCAGGGCATTGGTCCCGGTTCATGCCACGAACCGGGACAAAAGGGTATTTTGGCGCGCGCCTTTTCGGTGCCGCCGAAAATGACCTTTAGGTCCGGTTGGTACCACCAACCGGGACGAAAGGGTAGGTCATTGGTCCCGGTTGGTGCCACCAACCGGACCTAAAGACCCTTTGGTCCCGGTTGGTGCAAACCAACCGGGACAAAAGGTCTGCCTCCTTTAAAACTGATCTGCCTCTTCTTCTTCCCCCAATTCCTCATTTTCGCTAAGGACCAGTGCGCGGAAATTCAATCTCCTGCCGTCAGGCTGCCGAATTTTTCCGTTCCTCCGGTGCCGCCCTCTCCGCGCTCCTCCACGCGCCCGCGCGCCGTTCCCCTCCGGCCTCCACCGCGCCCGCGCCCTCCGCCTCCACCGCGCCCACGCCGTCCCCTCCGGCGGGCCGTCCGGCCTCCACCGCGCCCGCGCCGGCCTCCACCGCGCCCGCGCCGGCCTCCACCGTCCCACGCCGTCCCCTCCACCGCGCCCGCGCCGGCCTCCACCATCCCGGTTAGTAATTTAAATTATTAGTTAGTAATTTTTGTTAGTTAGTGCATTAGTAATTTTAGTTAGTTAGTTTTAGATTTAGTTAGTTAGTTTTAGAAAATTTAAGTTGTTATTTTAGAAAATTTGAAAATGTAGCAAAGTTAAATTTTTTAACAAAGTTTGAAAATGTAGCAAATTTAGCAAAGTTAATTTAAATTAGTTAGTAATTTAAATTAGTTTGTAATTTAAATTGTTGAATTTGCTGCTGCTTTTAGGGTTAGTAATTTAGTTAGTTAGTTTTAGAAGCAAGCGCTGCTGCAGCCCGGCTGCACGAGGCACCTCAGGCTCCAAGCCGTGGGCACATAGGTTTCCCGCGGAAAGGAAAATATTTCCCGATAAAAGTCATCTGAGGAGAAAGGAAAGGGAGGCAAGGGAAGCAAGCGCTACTGCAGACCGGCTGCGTCATATAGAAGAAACAATGAAGCGGCAGCAGGATCAAATTGACCGACTTAGCCAGCAAGGCACTGCCGGCCTATCTCAGTAGCACGTTGTAGAAGCTGCAGTCGATGCTACCGACCCATCATATCGGAAAAGCAGCGTGGCTTCGAGCATGGTCCCGGCTGGTGATGATGATGCACTGACGACGGATCCTCTTCGTCGCTACCCAATGGATGATATCACGGAGAGCACACCTTGTGAGCTACATGTGAAAGTTCTCAACTTAACCATGAAGGTGGCGGTCGGCTATGCCGTACCAATTGGAGCTACACCAACTTTCCATTGCTCCCCGGTTCCTCATGGCTACGCTGTTGTCGGGGTGGATGTAGTTAGTAAATGATTTGAGGAGATTAAAGCTGGAACACCCTGCAGGTGAAGATGGGGAGGTGGTTGAACTTGGAGAAGCCAGGAAAGGGACCATTCTATGGCGAAAGAAATTCATCGTGCTTCCAAACTGGCCGCCAAGGCCATCGACTCCACACCAGTCTCCAACACAACAGTCCTCTCCACCGCAGCCGCCTCACCACTCTCTAGCGCAACAGTCCTCTTCGCCGCCGCCGCCTCAGGCGCCAGTCTCCGCCGCCTCACCAGTCTCCAGTGCAGCCGTCTCCGCCGCCTCAGTCTCCAGCACAGCCGTCTCCGCCGCCGCGTAAGTCTTCTCCGGCGCCACGTGTGGGTACTCTGGGGTTCGATAAAAACCGATCACCGAAACGTAAGCGGTCACCCCACCCAAAAGTACCTCACAAGAATCTTGCCAAGAGACCTTACGACCGTACACCGGAGGAAAATGCGGTGTACGTACAGTCCGAAGACGCATGGTTTGCTAATTTGAAGAAGCCGAAAGAGCCAGAGTTCCCCTCCACCCCACAAGAACATGCCGATGTCGTGAAAATGCTGAAAAATATGGCCCAACCCCCGCCAAAGCTGACACCAGACTATGACCGCTCTATTCTCAAGTCGGTTCGGGCAAATAAACAGCGGTCGAAGAGTAGTAGTGCAAGCCGGAAATCAGTTCCCCAGCTCGGAGAACAGAAAAAACAATTGTGCCCCCCGCTCAAAGTGTCTTCCAATACCGAGGTGGGGTCGAGCAAACGTGCGGTCGGCATCGATCCTGAGTTTGTTGCACTGTACGGAGAAGCAGCCTCTGCTCGTGGCATGTCTATTGCTCAGTACTTAGACCAAATACAATTCCACGAAGACATAGTTCCAAAATACATATACCGGCACGGGCATCCTCTCGTCAAACCTGAGTTAGTCAAAGATCTATCAACAAAAAATGCGAAGATTGCATAGTTGGTACATGACAAACTCAAATAAATGGGGAATTGGATCTACGTGGGATATAAGAACGGGGATTACGGGCATGGAGCTGGCGTGGTAATGATTGAATTTTCTGAATTATTTCAGTTATACCAACAAGACGCCCTTGACAAAACTATCATCAGTGCCTATTGTCTATAAGTATTATTTCTGTAATTAAGTCTGTAGCTAGCTCACCTCGTTCATTGCATTTATAATCTTACTCATCACTATATTAATTATGCAGAATGAAGATTCTCCAATGCAAAAGAGGACAAATCTATGACATTGGGTTCGTTGACCCAGATTACATTCATGAAGTCAGCCTCCATGATTTTTATGACGATACAGAGAATAACTTGGTAAATGCGTTACGGTTTAACGAAACCAAAAGAGAAATACTATTTCCTTACAACTTCAAGTAAGTGTTACTACACATTCTATTTCGCTTAATTTCTCGATGTTAAGTGTATAATTGATGACTTATGCGTGCGCAACTTTCACTTTATTCTGCTAATCATTATGCCTGACAAAGGAGTAGTACTTGTCATGGACTCATTACATAAACCCCTTAAGGAATGGGCGGATATGCAGGAATGCCTCCAGAGGTAATTTCAATCATATTATGGCACTATATCGGTAACTTTCCGTTTATTTGCTGATAGCAAGTAATTAATATATAACTCCTTTATTCATTTTCTTTGCCGGGCAGAGCTTGGAAACGATTCACCGCCAAGGCTAGGGGTGATTGGGCGAAGGAGCTTACATTTAAACCAATAAATGTAAGTATTACTACCTAGATCTGCGCATCTCTTTGATTCTAGTTCAATACCATTACCATTCTTGATTATTATTTTGATTGAACTCTGTTCCCGTAAAGTGCTTGAGCCAGGGAAGTAGGAATCATTTATGTGGATACTACGTCTGTGAGTTCATTCGTCAGACGTTCTGTAAGAAGGGCAGAATCTTAAAACAACTTGAAGTGCGTATGCAATATTCATAATTTTAGTTTATTGCCAATTACTTTCAGTCATATATATTGACCCTTTTTTAATTAGATCGAACGGTTACGAGAAGGCCTTTTACCACAGAATCGCGTACGAGCAATTCAAGAGGAATTTACCGGATTCTTAGATGCAGAGGTCCTAGATCCGAAAGAAGAATACTACTATAAACTAGGTTGAAATTAAATAGTGAGTGTAAAAAAGATGTATATATATAAGAATGAAACTCGTGTGTACTACATGTACCGTTTGTAATATGTTCGACAAAGCACGACGAATGAGATGTGTGTAATATATTCGTGACGATATGTGTAATAGTGGTTCACCTTATTTTACTAGTAGTGGCATTTTTGTAGTTCTAAAAAATATTTAATTTAAGTTTTTTAAACATGCATGCATTTGACATAATCAAATAGGTCTTATTTTGCTGAACATTTTGATATTTTATTCATATTTTTATGAATTACAGAATAAGCATTATTGATTTTACAAATTTAAACAATTTTCTGAAATTTCTGAAAAAAGTGAAAAAATCTGACGGGTCTTTCGTCCCGGTTCATATTACGAACCGGGACGAATGGGGAGGGTCATTCATCCCGGTTCGTAATACGAACCGGGACGAAAGACCCTCCCCATTCGTCCCGGTTGGTGTCCCAACCGGGACTACCATTCGTTCCGATTTGCTAGTCCCGGTTGGGGAACCGGGACGAATGGCCCAAACCAACCAGGACAATAGGGGGTGTTAGAATATATTGCTGTTAGTACCTAACTGTACAGATTAGATTATATTCTGTTAGTCAGTTAGATTGTATACGTGATAGACACGCTTGTAAACCTAATTCTGATCAATATAAAGAGGAGTATGGCCGGCCTTTAGTGTTGCGCCGATTGCCTTCCAACTCTTCCTTTTACATATTTCTTGATGGTATCAGAGCGAGATCGCATCTGAAACTCCACGCTCGCTATGTCGTCCGTCAACTCCTCTTCCTCCTCTGCCTCCTCCGCCGAGACTGGCATCTTCTCATCCGGCGGTCTGTCCACCATGGCTACCTCATCGACGGGCCCATTCACCTTCGCCAACATCAACATGATCAAGCTTTCCCAGGAGAATTACCTCCTCCGGCGTACGTAGATGGTTTCTGTTCTCAAGAGCCACCTGCTCATGGGCTACGTCAACGGGCTCCTGCCATGCCCGTCCGAGCTCATCAAGAACCCTCAGGGCGGAGATGCTGGCGCACCGGCTGAGATCCCAAATCCAGCATACCAGAAGTGGATGCAGCAAGATCAGGCGATTCTGACCGCCATCCTCACCAATGCATCTGAAGGCGTGGTCGGCATGCTCATGGCGGTGATCACGTCGAAGGAGGCGTGGTCCGTTCTGGAGAACAGCTTCGCCGCGCAGTCGGCGGTGCACTCCATGCAGATCCGCTTCAAGCTCTCCACCATCAAGAAGGCCGACATGACGGTGCCGATCTACTTCAACAAAATCAAGACACTCGCCAACACGCTAGCTGCCATCGGCAAACCGCTCGCTGAGGAGGAGCTCATCTCCTATCTCCTGGCGGGACTGGACGGTGACTACGACGCCCTCGTCGAGGTGGTGACGGGGCGTGAAACGCCGATCAAGCTGCGTGATCTCTACGCCCAGATGCTCAGCACGGAGAACCGTGTCGAAGCGCGCAAGGCGGAGTTCAACATCAACAATCACTCCGCCAATCTCTCCTTCAGCCGTGGCGCTCATGGTGGTGGTGGCAAATTCTACCGGCCAGATGGCAGGTCCCTGCCGCCGGTCAAGTCACCATCTGACCAAGGCCACTACGGCAATGGTCGCTCTGCAGCTCCGTCACCCTTCTTCGACTCTGGCGGCGGAAACGCATCTGGTGGTGGAGGCAGCAACCGCCCAGTCTGCCAACTGTGTGGCAAGGTGGGACATATTGCCTCACGCGGCTTCAAACGCTTCAAGAAGGAGTTCCTGGGTGTCGGCAACGATGGTGGCGGTAGCTCTCGCCAAGCTGCTGCTGCTGTCTCGCATGCTGCACATGGCCAGACACCCTCCTACCCAATCGATCCCGCTTGGTACGCTGACACTGCGGCCACGGACCACATCACCAACAACGTCGACAAGCTGTCCCTGAAGGAGGTCTACCGCGGCAACGACCAGGTTCACACCGCAAACGGTGCAGGTATGCGCATTCATCATATTGGCCAAGGCATTCTCCCTACTCCCTCAAATCCTTTGCATCTCAAAGATGTTTTGCATGTTCCTGATGTCACTCGCAATCTCCTTTCTGTTAAGAAACTTACACGTGATAATCCTGTATTTGTTGAATTTCATCCACGTGATTTGTTTGTGAAGGACCGGGGCACGAGGGAAATTCTGCTTAGAGGGAGGAGTCGCGGTGGCCTCTATCCTTTGGAGCCACCGGTTATCAAGCAAGCTTTCGGGAGTCTTCGAGTGTCGTGAGAACAATGGCATTGCCGCTTAGGTCATCCAGCCTCCCAAGTGGTGCAACATGTTCTTCATCATAGGGATCTACCATCCGAGTCTAGTCCAAATAATGCAGTGTGTGATGCATGCCAACAAGGCAAAAGTCACCAATTGCCTTTTCCTATTTCTAGTCATGTAATAAAAACTCCCCTTGAGCTCATTTATTCAGATGTATGGGGTCACACCCAAACCTCTATTAGTGGTCACAAATATTATGTCAGTTTCATCGATGCTTATAGTCGTTTCACTTGGATTTATTTACTTAAGCAAAAATCTGATGTTTTTAATGTGTTCCTTCAGTTCCAAAGTCATGTTGAACGTCTGTTAAATCACAAAATCATTCATGTTCAAACAGATTGGGGTGGCGAATATGTTAAACTCAACAAATTCTTTTCTGATATTGGCATCACTCATCGGGTATCATGTCCTCACACACACCAACAAAACGGCACCGCTGAGCGTAAGCACCGTCACATTGTCGAAACCGGTCTCACCCTTCTCGCTCATGCCTCTGTTCCGTTTCGTTTTTGGAGTGATGCTTTCACCACAACATGTTTTCTTATTAATCGCCTCCCTAGTCGTGTTATAAACATGCAAACACCTCTTGAACGTCTCTTAGGTGAGGTTCCAGATTATGCCTTTCTCAAAGTCTTTGGATGTGCATGTTGGCCTCACCTTCGTCCCTATAACAATCATAAGCTAGAATTTCGATCAAAGAAGTGTGTCTTCCTTGGGTATAGTTCCTTGCATAAAGGATATAAATGCCTTCATATTCCTACAAATCGCGTTTATATTTCACGAGATGTGGTTTTTGATGAATCCAATTTTCCTTTTGCCAATTCAACATCTAATACTCAAACCGAACCTTTGACTCCCTCTCCTGCCTTGCCTGGTCAATTTAATGATATTGCACATACTTCTCTGTTACTTCCTAACCACGGTGCAGGAACAGGAAGAGGCATGCAGCTTCACGTCGATGCTGATCCTTCGCTGCTCATGCATGGCGAGGCCTCGGGATCCAGCGACGCCATGCAGCGCACGCCCGCACGTACGCCCGTGCGTGCCTCCGAGCCTGGCCCAGGATCGGCCTGCTCTGTCTCGGATCTAGAAGCGCCCCCGTCACCTGCAGTTGGGCCATGCTCTCCGGTGGCGGCCTCTGACCCATCGTCTACGGGCGCTGCTTCTTCAAGCCCGCCAAGCTCACCCGCACCTGGGCCACCTCCTCCACCGCCTGGGCCTGTTACTAGGCTCCGGAACAACATTCGCTGTCCGCGTCAGCGTCAAGACGGCACCGTCGCATGGCTTGCGACGTGCATGGCACATGCAGCTTCATCTCCAAGTGCTGAACCAAGGGATTTTCGTGCTGTTCTCTCTGTTCCGCACTGGAAGGCCGCGATGGATGCTGAGTTTGATGCTTTGCTGAAGAACAGAACGTGGTGGCTGGTTCCTAGACCCCCGGGTGTCAATGTAATTGACTCAAAATGGGTGTTTAAAGTCAAGCATCATGCAGATGGGACAATCGAGCGATACAAGGCTCGTCTTGTGGCAAAAGGGTATAAGCAGCGTCAAGGTTTGGATTATGATGACACATTCAGTCCGGTTGTTAAACCCACAACCATTCGGCTTCTTCTGTCTCTTGCAGTCTCTCGTGGTTGGCATCTTCGCCAACTTGACATCCAGAATGCTTTCCTCAATGGAGTACTTGATGAAGAAGTGTATATGCGGCAGCCTCCCGGATATGAAGATCCAGCTCATCCTGCTCACCTTTGTCGTCTTGATAAAGCTCTCTATGGGTTGAAGCAAGCACCTCGTGCATGGCACGCACGACTCAGCTCAGTTCTTCTCACTCTTGGGTTTGTTGCATCGGCTGCTGATACGTCATTGTTTATGTCTCGTCACTCCGGTGTGGTCACTTTTCTGCTGGTTTATGTCGACGACATCATTGTTATCAGCTCGTCGGCTACTGCACCTGCTCAGCTCATTCAAGATCTTCGTACCGAGTTTGCAGTTAAGGATCTTGGTGCTTTGCATTTCTTCCTTGGTATTGAGGTTCGTCGATCAACTGTTGGTGGTCTCTTACTTTCTCAGCGGAAGTATGCTTCTGAGTTACTTCGACGGTCTGGCATGCTCAAGTGCAAACCATCTCACACCCCTATGTCGGCCACAGACAAACTATCTGCCATGGATGGAGATTTGCTTGCTCCAGATGATGCCACTCTATACCGCAGTATTGTGGGTGGCCTTCAGTATCTCACAGTCACACGACCTGATCTTTCATATGTGGTCAATCGTGTCTGCCAGTATCTCCATGCGCCACGTGACAGTCATTGGTGTGCAGTCAAGCGTATTCTCCGCTATATTCAGTTCACCATGTCACTTGGGTTGGTGTGTAGACATAAAACAACATTAAGAACGTTTGTGCACTTCAAGTGTAAATAGTGATGACAACTGCTGATATGAAAACTAACATGACTTTCCCTTTTCTGGTATCCTGACGGCAATAGGAGCATGTTAAACTTCACACTGCAGAGTGCCATCATGGTAACGAGTTTTTTCTTCACATGAAACATATCCTTATATTATCAAAAGAGATGAAGAAAGTTCATTCTCAGAATCATGACAGATTGTACATTGCACATGCAAAAATACGTACACTGCTCAGCTTTACAATACTACCACCCACCCTTTTTCATTCCATTTTCTGTAGCTAAAATGTGTTCTTCGATTCCACGGGTCTAATAAAACTAAAAACAAATGTTCTTCTTCTTCTTTTCCTTTGCAGAAGGGGAAATCCAAAGGTGTGCTTTGCTCATCCGAATTACACAACATACACATATTCTCAGTTGGTGAATCAAACTACTTGCTCTTCTTGAACTTCAGGTTCCCTTTAGGTATCTTGCTCAAGACGCCCTTGTCGAGCTTCTGGTACTAACCCCCGATCAGGCAAGTATGTTGTAGAGCACCTCATCGACTTGATCATGGGACTTGTCATAGAACACTGGCAGAGGGTGTGCACTCACGAACCTTAACCAGAGCACCAATGTAAATGGTAGTCAGGAAAAATATAAAGATTGCCTAGGTGTTAATCTCTCATCAATATCAAGTGAAGTCATGGTTGTTACCGATGTAGATGACAGATATGAGACTAAACCTGCTCTCGATGAAAGCAGTGACGACGAACCCGACAATCACCTGAAAGAAATTTTGCTAGTGCTCATGGGACGGGACAAATTTATTAGACAGACTCCAACTCAAACACGAATGCATAACGTACAATGAGGAACTGTTTCAGGTCTCTTCCACAGAATATATCCTGAAGACTTCCCAAGAACTTTTTCACCTGGGCGCCAACAGTGGCGCCAATGTTTGCAAGCGGTAACTCCACTCGTGGCTGTTAGATGTGTATAGAGATACTGTTCATACTTACTGTTCATCCTCATGTATATGTACTGGCTTTGGCCCCCTTTGGAATACGAGAGTTCATTCCGTAACATGGTATCAGAGCGCAGGTGCTCTCCTTCTCCCCACCCGTAGCAACTCCGTCGCCGTTGCTCCGGCCGACCTGCTGCCCGGCCGCCGCCGTCCCCACGGCCTGCTGCCCGGTCGCGCCGCTGCTTCTGCGGCCTGCTCCCGGTCGCCGCCGTCCTCAGTCGTCGTCCGCCGCTGCTGCTCTCTGGCCGCTGGCTGCCGCTGCTGCTCTCCCTCGCAGGTTCGTCCGCACCGGCCCAGCTCCTCTCCTACCGAGCCGCCGCCGGCAACTCCTCCCCGAGCCCGCATCCTCTGCTCCCCACGCCTTTTCCCCATCCGCCGTCCTCGTCGCGCCGTCGCCCTGCCGTTCCGGCCGCCGGCCTCCTCTGCCCGGCTGACCACGGATCCATCCGTGTCTGCCCGGCTGACAACCTTGGATCGCTCGAGTGCTACTGCCTTGCTTTCCTTCGATCGAGCGCTGCTGCCTTGGTCTCTTTCGATCGGGCCTGCTGGTGAGTTCCCGATCCAGATCCAATAGTAGTTGACTTCATTTCCAAAAAAAAAAAAACGAAAAAAAAAACAGAGAGTCCGTAATGTCTTCTTCGGGCTATGTTGCTGTCCCTCGGTGCTCGGTGACCTTCGATGGCACCAATTATGCTGAGTTCGTGGGCTTTATGCGTATCCACATGCGCGGCCTTCTGCTGTGGGGTGTTCTCTCTGGCGAGGTCCCCTGTCCGCCGTGCCCCGTTGCTCCTATGGCTCCCACTCCACCGGTGCCGCCTGTTCTGGCTGCTGATGCTTCTCAGGCTGATCGGGATGCTGCCAAGGCGATTGATGATGCTGCGGTCGAAGCTTATGATCAGCAGGTATCGGCTTATTCAGATGCCCTCTCTGCTTACCGGGATGATTTGTCTGTTTACACTCAGTGGTGCAATGATGATGCTCGTGCTGCTACTGTCCTTACTGCCAGTGTTCTGCCTCAGTTTGCCTCTGAGTTCATGGGATTGGGCACTGCTGCTGCAATGTGGACATTTCTTTGTCAGCGCTATCAGCCATCTGGTGATGCTCTCTACCTATCTGTGGTTCGTCAGGAGCATGCTCTTCAGCAGGGAGACTCTACTGTTGATGAGTTCTACACCCAGAGTTCTGCCATCTGGCGCCAGCTTGACTCTCTGAGGACTGTTGTTTGTGGTACTTGTCGATGCTGTCAGACAGTGAGGTCATCTTTGGAGTATCACCGTGTCCATGAGTTCTTGTCTCGCCTCCGTTCTGAGTTTGAGCCTCGGCGTGCACACTTACTTGCTCGTGGTCGTGTTCCTATATCAGAGGTGCTTGCAGAGCTTCGTGCTGAGGAGACACGCCTTCGTTCTGCTGGTTTGCTTGCGGTCCCCACTGTGCTAGCTGCTCGAGCTCCTGTGTCGTCTGCCAGGCCCCCTACTCCACCGCTGCTTCCCACTCCTTCAGGGGGGGTGGGCCGACCTCGCTCTCACACCTTCTGTGGCTACTGCAAGAAGCCAGGTCACCCAGAGTCTGATTGTCACAAGAAGCAGCGCGACCTGAGGCGCTCCTCTACCGCGCCTCGTGCCCCTCCATCGACCCTGTCACTCACTGATCAAGATATTATGCAGCTCAAGCGTCTACTGGCTTCCTCGGGCTCCTCCTCGACGGGCACCGTCGCTTCGGTTACTACTACCACCACTCCACCACCATCCACACAGTCAGGTACATCTCCGTGGGTTCTGGATTCTGGAGCTTCCTTTCACATGTCTTCTGATTCCTTTGCCCTGTCCTCTCTTAGGCCTCTTGATTCTCCTGTTAGTGTTCTTACTGCCGATGGCACACCTCTTCCTGTTGCTAGTCGTGGCATCCTGTCTACTCCATCTTTTTCTGTTCCGAGTGTTTCTCATGTTCCTCGTCTTACCATGAATCTTTTTTCCGCTGCCCAACTTACTGATTCTGGTTGTCGTGTCATCCTTGATGCCGACTCTTGCTCTGTTCAGGATCGTCGGACCACGGCTCTGGTTGGCGCTGGCCCTCGGCGCCGTGAGACTCAGGGTCTTTGGGAGGTTGACTGGCTTCGTGTTCCTTCCGCTACCACCCCACCCGCCAGTTCACATGCTCTTGCCGCCTCCTCCTCTGCATCCTTTCAGCAGTGGCATCATCGACTTGGTCATCTATGTGGCTCTCGTTTGTCTTCGTTAGTGCGTCAAGGTGTCTTAGGCTCTGTCTCTGGAGATGTCTCTTTACATTGTGATGGTTGTAAACTTGGAAAACAGACCCAGTTACCTTATCCCTTGAGTGAGTCTGTATCTCAGCGTCCCTTTGACCTTGTTCACTCTGATGTATGGGGTCCTGCACCTTTTGATTCAAAAGGGGGGCATCGCTACTATGTTCTCTTTATTGATGATTACTCTCGTTACACTTGGCTTTACTTTCTGAAATCTCGTGGCGAGGTTCTCTCCATATATAAGCGATTTGCTACCATGGTTCACACCCAGTTTTCTACGCCCATTCGTGTTTTTCGTGCTGACTCGGCTGGTGAGTATATCTCCCAGATGTTGCGTGGTTTCCTTGCCGAGCAGGGTACTCTTGCCCAATTCTCTTGCCCTGGCGCCCATGCTCAGAATGGTGTTGCTGAGCGCAAGCATCGCCATCTCCTTGAGACGGCTCGTGCGATGATGATCGCCGCCTCTCTTCCACCTCACTTTTGGGCTGAGGCCATCTCTACATCCACCTATCTCATCAACATTCAGCCGTCGGCTGCTTTGCAGGGTGGCATACCTATGGAGCGTCTCTCTGGTCGTTCTCCTGACTATTCTGCTCTTCGTTCGTTTGGGTGTGTGTGCTATGTTCTTCTTGCCCCGCGCGAACGCACCAAATTGACCGCTCAGTCGGTTGAATGTGTCTTCCTTGGCTATAGTGATGAGCACAAGGGTTATCGGTGTTGGGATCCTGTTGCTCGCCGGCTACGTATTTCGCGTGATGTGACTTTTGATGAGTCTCGTTCATACTACCCGCGTCCTTCCTCCTCGACCGTTTCCGTGGAGGATCTCTCTTTTCTCCTCCTCCCTGATACTTCTTCCTCTGTGCCACGTGTTTCTCCTCCACCTCCCCCTCCGATGAGCCCCACTATTCCTGACACGCCACCGACGCCACCATCCCCACCTTCCTCCTCTCCTTCCTCGTCACCTACCTCTCCACCATCCTCTCCGGTGCATTCTCCCCTTTCCCCCTTTCCTCTCCACTACACTCGTCGTCCTCGTGCTGTGGATGATTCCTCTGACATACCCTCTACTTCCGGAGCTCCCCCTTCCCCGTCTACGCCGGTTCATAACCTCCGTGCTCGGCCTTCCTTACGACCTCCTCCTCGCTACTCTCCTTCTCAGTACGGTCTTTCTGCCGTTGCTGAGCCCACTTCCTATCGGGATGCCATGGCTCAGTCTGAGTGGCAGTTTGCGATGGCCGAGGAAATTGCTGCGCTTGAGCGCACCGGCACGTGGGATCTTGTTTCCCCTCCTCCTGGTGTTCGTCCCATCACGTGCAAGTGGGTCTATAAGATTAAGACTCGCTCCGATGGTTCCCTTGAGCGGTACAAAGCTCGTCTTGTGGCTCGTGGTTTTCAGCAGGAGCAGGGACGCGATTATGATGAGACATTCGCTCCTGTTGCCCACATGACCACTGTTCGCACTCTTCTTGCTGTGGCTTCTGTTCGTCATTGGTCTGTGTCTCAGCTTGACGTCCAGAATGCCTTTCTCAATGGTGAGTTGCGTGAGGAGGTTTATATGCAGCCACCACCGGGGTACTCTGTTCCTGATGGTATGGTTTGCCGTCTTCGGCGCTCTCTCTACGGCCTTAAACAAGCCCCTCGCGCCTGGTTTGAGCGTTTCGCTTCTGTGGTGACTGCCGCTGGTTTCGTGCCTAGCGACCATGACCCTGTGCTGTTTGTCCACACCTCACCTCGTGGTCGGACGCTCTTACTCTTATATGTTGATGACATGATCATTACTGGCGATGACTCTGAGTATATTGCCTTTGTTAAGGCCCGCCTCCGTGAGCAGTTCCTGATGTCAGATCTTGGTCCTCTTCGCTATTTTCTTGGGATTGAGGTTTCTTCGACTTCTGATGGCTTCTACATCTCACAAGAAAAATATATTCAGGATCTTCTTGCTCGCGCCGCTCTTGGTGATGAGTGCACTGCTGAGACTCCTATGGAGCTCAATGTTCAGCTTCGTGCTACCGATGGTGATCCCCTCACAGACCCGACACGCTATCGTCATCTTGTTGGGAGTCTTGTCTATCTGGCTGTCACTCGTCCCGACATATCATATCCTGTCCACATTCTGAGTCAGTTCGTATCTGCTCCCAGTTCTGTCCACTATAGTCACCTTCTCCGTGTTCTACGATATCTTCGTGGCACGATCTCTCGCCGCCTTTTCTTTCCTCGCTCTAGCTCTCTCCAGCTCCAGGCCTACTCTGATGCTACGTGGGCGAGTGATCCCTCTGATCGCCGCTCGCTGTCTGCCTACTGTGTTTTTCTTGGAGGATCTCTCATTGCCTGGAAGACGAAGAAACAGAAGGCAGTTTCCCGCTCTAGTGCAGAGGCTGAGTTGCGAGCGATGGCTATGTTGACGGCTGAGGTGACCTGGTTGCGATGGTTGCTAGCAGACTTTGGTGTTTCTGCTGCTGCACCGACTTCTCTATTGTCAGACAGTACTGGTGCCATCAGCATTGCGCGTGACCCAGTCAAGCATGAGCTCACCAAGCACATCGGCGTGGATGCCTCCTTTGTGCGTGCTGCTGTGCAGGATCAGATTCTTGCTCTTCACTATGTGCCCTCCGAGTTACAGCTGGCAGATTTCTTCACGAAGTCACAGACTCGAGCGCAGCATGGGTTCTTCCTCTCCAAACTCAGTGTTGTTGACCCACCATGAGTTTGAGGGGGGGTGTTAGATGTGTATAGAGATACTGTTCATACTTACTGTTCATCCTCATGTATATGTACTGGCTTTGGCCCCCTTTGGAATACGAGAGTTCATTCCGTAACAGTGGCATGGTAGAAGAAGACCTGGAAATTCAGAGACCATACAGAAATCTTGCTAATATTAAGGCTGCCGACCAATGTTCAGGTATCGACAGCAAACACATAAAAATGCAGAATTGGCGGAGGTTTTGCACATATATATTATATACCCATTGAGCTTTCATTTTAATTACTTTGTCCATTTTTCCTTCAGAGAAGCATGAGATCATGAGCATACATATTTTTTAAGAAACATGTCATTCTTTGGAAGAGGCTAATGCAGTACAAACAGATATGAGATATCGATCTAGTTGCACAGCCGGTGGAAAGGGAAAAGGACCAGCGAAGGACTTTGGGAGAATCACATTCTAGAGCAAGCGTACCAAGACAGCAGTGTGTTCCCCTAGCAGAGGTACATGGAAGTCATATTATACAATGTGTACAGGATCACATTTACAGGCACAGACTATTCACAAGAACTTGGATACCAGTCGCAAGATGTCCAAAAGGTTGCAGTTGGTGCTTCTAGAATTGCTGGATTCTGGTTGATACTGCAAGAGCGTGATACAGGAGTAAAATCAGAGAGAGCTAGTTACAAAGCTACAGGAATAGCAAATACCTGGATGCTAAAAAAAATTACTTATTTAAGTTGTATGATCATGCGAACGATGCTAGCAAATTTATGTAAATGCTTGCAGCAAAATATTGTGCAGGGACGAATTGTTTAGTACTACATATTTTTAGAGAAGTTGACATGCTGAGCAAGTGTATTCTGTCAATATGTACCATCAAATGATACAAATCATCAAACTCCTGAGGTATTGTGTTACAGGCTTACAGCCCATGCATTCTGAAGTTTGCCTTCCTTTCTTTAGTTGAAAAAATGAAGGGTAAGGAGATGGATTCATGTGAACCATCGCCATCCACAAGGAAGATACTGTTCGTCAACATCACTGCGAAGGAGCATCAGGATTCAGGAGGAATGAAATTGGACATTGAAATCTAAAAACCTAATTTGGCGCAGGCGATGCGGTAGCTGGAGCGGGCCATTGGCTTGGCGCCGGCTTCGGTCAGGACGTGGTGTCCGCAAGCGCAAGGAATAGGACATTAGCGGCCGCCAGGGCGACGCGGCAGCGTCAAGCTTCTGACCCCGCGCTCACGTTGGTGACGGCACCGCGGGAGTGGGCGAGGGGCGGCGCTGGTGGCTGCGGCGGCGGCGGCGCGACGGTGGGAGGACCTACCGGGGATGCGGTGGTGCTGTTTGGGAAGCGGCGTCCCGCAGCGCCGGTTGCGAGGGCAGACCGCAAGCGGCTTGCCAGTAGGGAGGGCGCGGCATGCTAGGCGAGACGGACACAGATCCAGTGACTTGAAGTCACCCTGTAACTTTAGCCTTCTAATCTCCATCCAATACACATCCAACGGTCCAAATTTTCAACACGAAACTAAAACTGTTTAGAAAAATTCGAAAAAATTCTAGTGAGTTGAATATGTTCTGCTGTGTATTCTGGGAAAATTTCGTTTCTTTTGGATAAATAGTTTATGATTTAATCGCTTTTCATGTTTTAAAAATTAAAAAGCTATTAAATCCTAAAATATTTATAAAAAATAAACGAGACTTTCTCAGATTACGTAACAAACCATACTCAAGTTTCGATCTTTTCTAAAAAGTTTAATTTTGTGTTCAAAATTTGGACCGTCGGATGGAAAAATGGATGGAGATAAGATGCCTAAAGTTGCGATGTGAAGTCACTGGATCTCAATCCAGGCGAGACGGCGGGTCTAGGACGGGAAACAATTTCGCAGAGGGGCGCATCAGCGTGAAATTGGATAAATTCAACCCCTTTTAAAATTTGAACATGAAATAAATCCAAATTCAAAAAAAATCACCATCACACTTTTTTCAACGATCCTGGGTCGTTATGGTAGACTGCACAACGTCCGTCAAAGACAATGTGGACCATGTCATGTCAACTTAGCTGGCCTGTATGTGGTTAGTATGGCGCCAAGACTAAGGTGTCGCGCCATGATGTATACCATGGCATCCCGAAGCAAAGCACCATACGACTTATAAAATCGAAAGGCCCCACACGGCCTCTCTTTTTCCCCACACTTTATTCTTCCTCCAGCCCAAACTTTTCACCTCCTTCCTCTCACCTCTTACTCCATTTCCCCTCAAATCCCTCCAAATCGGAGGGGTTTCTTCGTGGATTTTGTCTCCTCTCCATCCTCCAAGGTAATCTCCTCCCTTAATCTCGTTTTGTCCAACTAAAATTTGGTATTTTGTTGTATGCAAACCTAGAAATTAGGGTTGGGAGAAATCTTTAGTTGTTGATCTATTGACCATAGGTGGTTGTTACGAATGTTTTGGGTTTAGGATTCATGTCATGGTTAGGGATTTGATAGGCCGAAACCCTAACCCTAGAAATTGTATGTTAGGGTTATGGTTTGTAGAAAATGGTGTATGTATTGTTCCGGATGTTTGGTTATTACGGTAATATAACTGTCGTTGTGATGGGCATTCTCAGTTGTTTTGTTTTTAGATGGCGAGAATTGTGAATATTCATCATGTGGACTTTGCCACTTTTTCAAAAGGAGATGTCGATTATGTTGACCCAGACGAGATAGTGATGTTGTGGAAAACGTATGAAGCGAGTTTAATTGGAGAGACGAAAGTGACGTAGTTGAATTGAAAGGAAGTTATAATGTTGGGTTCAGACATCACATTGATGACCCACAAGTGTAGGAGATCTCTCGTAACATTTCCGATAAGTAAGTGTGTCAAACCCAATGAGGAGTAGAAGGTGTTGACAAGTGTGTTTCAGCAAGATTTCACTGTAAATACTGTAAGACAAGTTTATGGGTTGGTTTTATAGCAGCAAGGAATTTAAGAACGAGTAAATAAAATACGCGAAGTAAAATTACAGCAAGTGGTCCAATCCTTTTCAGAGCAAAGGACAAACCGGTTGTGGTATTTATAATGATTAAAATGTAATTAAGGTAAATATAACCACAACTTTGAAGTCTGAATCCTATGCTCACTTGTGCACCGGTTTACAAATTAGGGTTCAGATTTCTGTCACTCCAGCAACCCTACCATAAGCAAACATATACACAATGCATTTTTCTAGACCCATAACAGTGAACTATCATGTAATCGATGTTCATATGACAACCCTAGAGAAATAACAACACAAATTAAATATCAAACCATTAAACGTTACTCAATTTAACATGACTAGTATTAACAAAAAAAAATCTCATATCCTCAAGAACTAAATGAACTACCCACAAAGTAACATATGGATCATGATCAGAGGTGATGAATATATGATGAACAAACCATTCATAACAAATTGTCACCGATAGAACTCAATAGCATCAATTACAAAGGGTAATCAACACCCATAAAGTTAATCACAACAATAGATACGGGTTACAACTCAAGATCGAACAACCGGATGGAGTGGAGGTGATGGTGGAGTTGGTACTGTTGGGAATATGCCCTAGAGGCAATAATAAAATGGTTTATTAAGCATATTCATGTTTATGATAATAGTTTATTATCCATGCTATAATTGTATTAAATGGAAACATAATACATGTGTGGAATATAAACACCAGGAGTCCCTAGTGAGCCTCTACAGGACTAGTTCGTTGATCGAGAGATAGTTAGAGTTTCCTAACTATGGACTTGTTAAGTTGTTATAGTCACTTGATAACGGAGTCACGTCATTAGGAGAATGACTTGATGGACATGACCCAAATAATAAAGAGTTGCAATCAATCGTGTCACAGAGTTTTGTTGTCAACACTTTGAATATGCCAAGTATAGTTTCCTTAGACCATGAGGTTATATCACTCCCGTTCACCGGAGGAATACTTTGTGGACATCAAACGTCACTACGTAACTGAGTGATTATAAAGGTGGCTTTCAGGTATCTCCGACGGTGGGTTGTCGGGTGACATGAATCAAGAGTGGGATTTGTCCCTCCATGTGACGGAGAAGGTATCTCCAGGCCTTCTCGGTAATATAGCATCAAAAGATCTGCAGACATGTTATGAAGATGTAATCACCGGGATCCTATATTATGGACGAGTAAAGAGAAATTGCCGGTAACGAGATTAAAACTGGACATGGGGATGTCAACGATTGAATCTCGGGCAAGTAAAATATCGTGAGACAAAGGGAATCATATATGAGATAATTTGAATCTCCAGCATCGTGGTTCAATCGAGAAAGAGTTTCGTTGAGTGCATAGGAATTAATATGGACATCCCGGTCCCGCTATTAATTATTGATATGATCATGTCTATGCATTCCCGAACCCGTAGGGTCACACACTTAACGCTCCGATGAAATTAGGTTTTGCGATGAATTAAATGATGGAATGAACGAATGGTGATTCGGAGTCTCGGATGGGATCCCGGACGTCACGAGGAGTTCCGGAGGAGTCCAGAGAATAAGATTCATATAAGGAAAGTGGTTTCCGGAGGTATCGGAAAAGTTACGGAATATTTAAGTAGGGTACCGGAAGGTTCCGGAATGTTCTAGAGGGGTCTAGAAGTGGGACCCACATATTGTATGGGTCCCACATGGACCAAGGGGGTGCAGCCACCACATGGGTGTGCCGCACCACCCTAGGGCCCACATGGGCCAATCCGGCTATGACAAAAGGGGGGGAGTCCTACTCCTAGTTGGACTAGGAGTTAGGCCCTTTTCTTTTAGGAAAGGCCCAAGCCCGAGTCCACTTGGGACTCAGCTTGGAGGTCAAGCTAAGGGGGGCCGGCCGGCCACCTATATAAGGGGAGGAGGGGAGGGGTGCGGCACACCCAAGGGCTGCCCCTAGCCGCACCACCTCCTCCACCCTAACCCTAGCTGCCGGCCACCTCCACCCTAAACCCTAACCCTAGCCGCACCCCTCTCCCTAGAGGGCTGCGCCACCACCTCCTCCTCCTCCTCGAGCTGCTGCACCCCTCTAGCCTAGGGGGCTGCTGCACCACCCCCCCCTCTCTCTCTCCCTCTCACACGGCTTAGGCGAAGCCCTATCGGATGGAGTACGACACCATCATCATCGTCACTACCGTCGTGCTGCTGAGATCATCAAGGCCACGTCTACCTCGCTTGCGGGATCAAGGAGTGGACGTCTTCATCGAGCCGTACGTGTGGATAATGCGGAGGTGCTACCCGTTGTGGCACTTCATCGGATTGGATCTCGGGGATAATACATCTCCTCGCGACTAGACGAGTCTAGTTGCGGGGATCGACTAGTCAACCCCTGGACCGACAAAACACGTTTGTTGATCTTCAAGGGTAAGAGATTGGATCTCACCTTCTCTATCTTCATCTAGTAGATCTAGATCCTTGGGGTTTATTTCGTTTGTTGCGTAGGAAAAATTTTTGTTTTCCATGCTGCGACCCCTTTAGTGGTATCAGAGCCTAGATCTATTTCGTAGATGTTGGTGCGATTAGAACACAAGGAGTTGTGGGCGTTGATATTTTATGTTGCTACCTTCTCGCGTGCACTTGGCATCTTTGCGGTATTGTGAGATTGAAGCGGCCCGGACCAACTTTACTCGTCCACGCACGAGAGACCGGTTCCACGACAGACATGCAACTTGTATTGCATAAGTGGTTGGCGGGTGTCTGTTTCTCTTGCTTTAGTGAGGGTGCAATTTTCAATGGAAGGCCTTTCAAAAGGATAAGTAAATAAGCAACTATTATATCACCGTTGTTGTTTTTGCATAGATTAGAACGGTTCTATCTCGTTGACCCAAGCCACGTAAAAATTGCATAAACAAAGTAGAGGACGTCTAACTTGTTTTTGCAGGGGGTCATGTGATGTGGTATGGCCAATATGTGATTTGTGATAATGTATGCAATGATCATGTTTGTAATATTTCGCGACTTACATGTCGATGAGTACGGCAACCGGCAGGAGCCATATGGTTGTCTATTATTTTATGTGACCTGCGAGTCATTGAATCACCATGTAATTGTTTTACTTTATTGCTAAGAGTAGCATTAGTTGTAGTTACAATAGTTGGTGGACAACCATGGTGATGGCACCACGATGATGGAGATCATGCCGGTGATGGAGATCATGCCGGTGCTTTGAAGATGGATATCAAAGGCACAAGAAGAAAGGCCATATCATATCACAATTTTGAATTGCATGTGATGTTAATCCTTTTATGCACCTTATTGTTATGCTTAGATGTGATCGCGACGGTAGCATTATAAGGTGATCTCTCGTGATAATATCAAGATAATTAAGTATTCTCCCCTAGTATGCACCGTTGCCAAAGGTCTTCGTTTCGAAGCACCATGTGATGATCGGGTGTGATAGATTCTACATCCACATACAACGGGTGTAAGCCAGTTTACACACGCGGAAATACTACGACTGTCTTGACGAGCCTAGCATGTACAGACATGGCCTCGGGAACACGGAACCGAAAGGTTAAACATGAGTCATATGAATGATATGATCAACACTGAGTTGTTCACCATTGAAGCTACATCATCTCACGTGATGATCGGTTGTGATGTAGTGGATTTGGATCGTATGTCACTAAACAACCTGAGAGATGTTAAGTTTAGTGGGAGTTCATATAGTAATTTGATTAAGATGAACCAAATTATCATAAACAATTAGTCCTAAGAAAATGTCTTTGCAAAATCCTTGTGGATCATGGGTGACTACAGAAAGATGTTTCTGTCTGAGCAGCTGCGTGTGGATGGGGCAAACTTTGCTACTTGGTTCATGCGTCTGAGAGAAACCCTTTATGAAAATCATGAGCTCTACGTGATAGATGAACCTTTAGAAGAATGCCCAGATGTTACTGCAGACTATGAAGGGTACATGGAATGGTATGATCAGCAGACCATCTACTTGAAAGTCCAGTGGTTGGTGCGCACCTTCATGAACATTGACCTTGGCAACCAGTTTGTGGACTTGAGCGCAATGGAGATTGTCAATGAGCTTAAGAGTAGGTTCATAGCGCAAGTTAGAGTTGCAAGGTTCGAGGTTTTGGATGAATTTCTTTCAACCAAGATGGAAGAAAATACTTGCTTGGAACAACACCTGAGGAAGATGCACAGGTTGTATTACACCCTGGTGGATGTTTGGAACTACGAGATGACTGACAAATTGGCGATAGATGGGGTGATGCGCTCGCTTCCCCCCCAGCTTCAAGAATTATGTCAGAGACTATGTCATGAGAGGAGATTCGATCACCTTCTGTGAGTTTGTGTCTCGGCTGCGTCATGTCATAGTAGAGCCCATAGCAGGAGAAGTAGTCAATGCAGAAGGTATATTTTGATATACAAGTTATAAATGTTTAATGTCCCATTTACACTTATGGTGAGCTAAGTATTTGATACTTGTGCTGTTTTGTGAAAACAGGGCCTGCCGTTTGAGAAGTGCATGGAGGGACTGAGTGGATTTTCGCGGAAAGATGGCAATCAAGGAGTTGATGCTGGTGATGTTCTACTTCTACATTTATCGTTTTAAATTAGAGGATTTGAATAAGTTTTGTAATCGAATTAAGTGTGATCTTTTAATTAGTATGTCTCGGTATGTGAGACGGTCATTCATGTTAAAGACAAATGGTTGTTCTATTTCATGAGTAATCCTTTTTGGTGATCATGTTTCGATTATGAGATTATTGTCCTTTGTTTGATTTAAATGATGATTAGTTAAACATTTGTAGAATATGAAACATACTAAAATATCCAATACTTGATGATGGGTCTGTTTTAATTGTGCTATAGTGTTGAGGAGCATTTTTGATGCGCATCACTAAGTAGTGTGATTAAAATGTCATTTTTCGAAAATGCCATGAGTAGCTGAAAATAAACACAAGTGTTGGTTGTATTTTTCAGTGATTAAGAGACATCATTAATTTAATGTGCTTCATCATGGATGAGTGAATAGATGTGTTTATTCAAGTTATGATGAGACCATAATATTTATGGAAGTAAAGGATATTAAGTTAACAAGATAATTGAGTCTTTTCGATTTGATCAAAAGAGACGAAATATTTGAGTTATTGTTTACTATGCAGACTTATGACAAGTGTTTTCACAAATTGCAATATTTAGAGTTTATTCGAAAGTGTTTTGATACACCCTAAAGTTTTGTAGTCACATTATATTTTGATATTATGTGGTCATAAAGATAGGATTTAGAAATAAGGTTTATTTGTAATCATTTAGATTTATTTTGATAACACTCCGTTTTAGAAATAAGGATCTATATGTAATTCGCATTTATTTTTCATATGAGTTATGAGAAAAGGAGGTTTCAAAGATTATGAGATAATTAGAGCCTATTGCGAATAACGTTGTAGTATATTCATAAGTGTGACTATGAATAAGATTCCACAATATGAGACTAAAATGAGCATATCAATCTGTTGGTTGTGCTAAAGGTTTTAGTGGTTTATCATGAAAAGAGTTTCATTGATAAAGAGGATTGATGGAATGAAGAGACTTAAATCAAGATAGTTGATCTTGTTTTTGATTATCGAGTGGCACATTTTGAAAGTGCAAACGGTTTAGACTTGATATTTAAAAGAAGAAATAATGATAATGATCATTGAATTTCGAGTTAACTTTTTCCTGAGAGAAGTAGGATTCAAGAATATAGTATTTTGTCATGTTACAAAATAATATTCATGATTTACTTGTCATGTTTGAGAAACAAGACCTACCTACAAAACTACAAAGAAGAAATAGAAGCCTTAAATACGAAAGTGACTAAGAGTCATTCTATATTAAGTTTGAATCTCGAAGTAATTGTTTCTTGATTTTGTAAAAGTGATGTTTCCCATATTTATTCCTCAAAAGGGGTTTTGTAGAGAATAAATAAAACTTAAAGCTGGCAAAGTGCTGGTGTTCGTATATGAGTTCTCGATTTAAAGGTAAATAAAGATTTTGGAAGTATCCAAAATATCGAGAAAGTGCATAAGAAATTTAGTGGGATCTAATTAACATATGTGGTGACATATATTAAGTTAGAGCGAAGACTATTTTCCAAGATCAAAATATGTGGAGACATGTGTTTGAGTGGGAGCTAGTTAATCATGGTCAAATATAGAGATAACATATTTCTGAGTGGGAGCCAAAGTGGTTTCACAATTTAATATGTGTGTGGTGTATATTTGAATGGGAGTTTACAACATCTTGTTTTGAGTGAAATGGAGATTTCATAAATGTTGTAAATATTGTCATGGACCAATGCATAACTTGTGAAGTTCGTTTGAAGGTCAAATATCTACGAAGATAGATGCGTCTATGGTGGATAGATGTGTTTGATAAACATTAAAGTCAGGATGTTTAACCTAAACAAGTTTTTGAAGGAGTTCAAAATAGAACAAGGGAGGAAAGGTTCATTTGCTTGTGAGAAATAGGTGGAACATTGAGTTCAGAACTCAGTACAAAATTGATGGTTGAAGGATATGTTGGTGTTCACTATGAATGGTTCATAGATCTAACATATAAGAATCATGTGTTTGTATTTGACGATATGTGACCCAAGTTCTTGGTTAGAATAGCATGTTAGAATGAGGAGTCATTTTAACATGAAGTTGAGATGAATTTAGAAAGTGGTAGACTTGGTAGAAATCATAAAACCAATCTGAATTGGAGTTCTCTTAAAATCAGAGTAGCGCAGCAGAGAGCATGATCGGAAATATCTAAGTGACAAGGGTTCATTGTCGATTTGTTAAGTCTACAACATATAGGAGTATATGATTAAGTCAAGGATTAAATAGATATAATATTTTGGTTTGAGAAAAGTTGTTTCAAGATTGAGTGAGTTCCGGATGCACATGCTATGTGAAGGTCCTCTTGATTGATCATACGTCATGTAGGCATAAAGGGATACAAATATCTCACTCTATAACCAAACATATTATATTCATTATATGATAATGAGTTTTATCATGGGATGATAAAAAGTTTATCATGTGATGATAAAGTAATGTCAAGTTAGATGATAGTTACAATTTTGCAAAGGACATAAAGAACTGTTTAGTACAGAGCACGGACAGAACCTCTTCCACAAGCAAACATGATCAAGCACTGAGACTTCATGAGTGAGACTCCATGAGTGTTGGATCGAGGAAAATGTAAACTAGATTATTGCACTACCACAGAAAGGGTTATAGGGAGGTTGGCACTCTGTGGCGCACCGTTAAACAGTGCGCCACAGAATTATTTCTGTGGCGCATGGATGCTGGTGCGTCACAGAAATTTTCACCTTTCTGTGGCGCATCCTTTGCCCATGCGCCACAGAAAGCCCAAATTCTGTGGCGCATGGCTTCCGATGCGCCACAAAAATGCACACTTCTGTGGCGCATTACAGATAATGCGCCACAGAATTTCGGTGGGTCCCACGAGCAATCATTGAGCCAAAGTCCATCTGGGTAAATTCTGTGGCGCACCGTGGCTCGTGCGCCACAGAAACTCGACATTCTGTGGCGCATGGTGTTGGATGCGCCACAGAAAGTGGACATTTCGGTGGCGCATCTGGCCCAATGCGCCACAGAAATATGGTGGGCCCGGCACCAATGATTAGGGGCTGCACAATTCTGTGGCGCATGGCTCCACATGCGCCACAGAAAGTGACATTTCTGTGGCGCATGTGGTTCCATGCGCCACAGAATTGTGCAGCATTTTTTCACCCCACGCACCCCCCCCCCCCCCCCGTGGATCGCCTTTTCAGTTTTGCACCAAGTGAAAGAAAATGATAAAAAAATTCAAAAAATAAAATCCTTTCAGATGTAGGGAAGGTTTAGGGTCTATTTGTTAGGAAAAATTTAAAATACACATTTTGACTTTTTTTCCGAAAGTAGGTGAAAAAATATTAAAACGGGCATAACTTTTGCGTACGACGTCGAAAAAATGCGTTTAATACCTTAAAAAAAACTAGAGAAAATTTCCAAACCACCCTCACCGGGATTTACCCGGTTGGACATTTCTCGGATTATCAAAATTCCAAACGAAAAAAAGTTATGTCCAACAGAAGAAATTTTCCAGCAAAATCAAAAAAATTCAAAAAAAAAATACAAATTCTGTGGCGCATGTCTAGCCCATGCGCCACAGAATTGTTGGGCGGGATTCCAAATTTTGAATCCCGCCGGCACCCCCTTCTCTCCCTCTCTTTTCTCCTTCTCTCCTCCACTTCTCCCTCCACTTATCCTCTCCCCTTCTCCTCTCCTCCACTTCTCCTCTCCTCTCCTCCACTTCTCTTCTCCCCTTCTCCTCTCCTCCACTTCTCCTCTCCACTTCTCTCCCCTTCTCCTCCCTCCTACTTCTCTTCTCCTCTCCTCTCCTCCACATCTTCTCTCCTCCTCCTCCAGCTCCGGCCACCTCCTCCACAACTCCGGCGACCTCCTCCACAACTCCGGCGACCTCCACCTCCGGCGACCTCCTCCACCACCCCGGTGACCTCCTCCACAACCTCAACCTCCGGTGATCTCCTCCTCCTCCTCCTCCACCTCCACCTCCACCTCCGGCGACCTCCGACGACCCCTTCCTCCACCCACGGCAACACGGTCTCCGACGAGCTCCGACGAAATTCCGAGGCCAGATCTAGATCCAGATCTGGATCTAGATCTGGCCGCCCTTTTTTTTGAAATTCAAAAAAAAATTAGTGGCGCACGGCAGTGGGATGCGCCACTAAAATATTTCTGTGGCGCATTAGGGACAGTGCACCACAGAATTCCTCTGCATAGGGGTCCTGCCGAGCTATTTCTGTGGCGCACGACTCAGGGTGCACCACATAAAGTTGAACTTTCTGTGGCGCTGATAGCGCGAGAGGTGTTAATCAATCACGCTTCGTTGGGCACCCAAGAGGAAGGTTTGAGGAGCACAGCAGCAAGTTTTCCCTCAGTTAGAAACCAAGGTTATCGAACCAGTAGGAGTGAGAAATGCTTCAGAAGGTTGTCCACAACTGCAATGGCGCCAGAAAAAGAGCTGTTGCAGGGAGACAGTGGAACCTGCAGAACACAATCAAACTACTTTGCCCCAACGAAGCAGTGAGGTTGTCAATCTCACCGGCCTTGCTGAATACAATGGATTAAATGTATGTGTGGAAGGAAGCTTGTTTGCAGTAAATGAAAGCAGTAGAGCAGTTGATTTAATTGCAGATGTAAAAGAATAGACCGGGGTCCACAGTTCACTAGTGGTGTCTTCTCCATAAATAAAATACTACACATGTTGGGTAACAAATTACAGCTGGGCAATTGACAGAATAGAGAATGCATGACAATGCATGAACATTGCATAATACAGAGGATGATGATGTCTATATGAGATGCTTTGGGCATTACGACAAAATACATAGATAGGTGTTCCAAGCATACACCTATGCCTAAATAGTCCACCTTTGAGATAACATACCGTAAAATCTCTCCAGTATTAAGTTGCAAGCAACAGACAATTGCATGAAGAACTGTGCATAAAGTTTACTCCCTAGTAGCAACGGCACTCCCCCGTCCTTATATGTTTCTGTCACTCAAGCCAAGGCACACAGGGACCGAACCCACTATCTAGCATAAATACTCCCTCTTGGAGATACAAGCAACTACTTGATCAAGGCAATTACAAGTACCGGAAAGCATGCAAGATCACAAATAACATAGACATGATAATATCAATAATCAACATCACAAGGTACTTCTCTATTCATCGGATCCCAGCAAACACAACATGTAGCATTACAATAAGATGATCTTGATCATGATAGGCAGCTCACAAGATCTAAACATGATAGCACAAGAGGAGAAGACTACCATCTAGCTACTGCATGGACCCGTAGTCCAAGGATGAACTACTCACACATCTGTCCGGAGGCGGGCATGGTGGTGTAGGGGAGAGCTTCAGAACCCTCCCGAACTAGGGTTGACGACGGCGGCGGCGACGGATGTTTTTCTGGAATTTTGATCGGGTACTTAGGGTTTTATCGTCGGGGGGATTATATAGGTGAAAGGGCGGCGTCGGTGGAGGGCCGAGGGGGCCACACCACCTGGTGGCGCGGCAGACAGGTGGGCCGCACCACCCTAGGGTGTGGTCGCCCTCTGGTGCGTCTTCGGCTCCCCTTTGGACTCCGTGTGCGTGACGAAATTATAAGATCCTGGGTTTTTGTCCCGTCCGATTCCGAGAATATTTCCTTAAGTACTTTTCTAAAACGGAAAAACAGCAGAAAACAGGAACTGGCACTGGGGCATCTTGTTAATATGTTAGTTCCAAAAATGCATAAAAATGCTATAAGATGTAAACAAAACATGTAGCAAAAGGTATGAAAACAAGCATGGATCATAAGAAATTATAGATACGTCGGAGACGTATCAGGCGCACGCCCGAGGTGCACCATAGAAATAATTTTTGTGGCGAGAATTCTGTGGCGCACCAGGCAAACCTGGGGGTGCGCCACAGAATTCAAATTTGGTGCGCCACAGATAGCCCTTTCTGTGGTAGTGTTGACTCTAGTGCAACTGGGAGACTATTGGGAATATGCCCTAGAGGCAATAATAAAATGGTTTATTAAGCATATTCATGTTTATGATAATAGTTTATTATCCATGCTATAATTGTATTAAATGGAAACATAATACATGTGTGGAATATAAACACCAGGAGTCCCTAGTGAGCCTCTACAGGACTAGTTTGTTGATCGAGAGATAGTTAGAGTTTCCTAACCATGGACTTGTTATAGTCACTTGATAACGGAGTCATGTCATTAGGAGAATGACTTGATGGACATGACCCAAATAATAAAGAGTTGCAATTAATCGTGTCACAGAGTTTGTTGCCAACACTTTGAATATGCCAAGTATATTTTCCTTAGACCATGAGATTATATCACTCCCGTTCACCGGAGGAATACTTTGTGGACATCAAACGTCACTACGTAACTGGGTGATTATAAAGGTGGCTTTTAGATATCTCCGACGGTGGGTTGTTGGGTGATTTGAATCAAGAGTGGGATGTGTCCCTCCATGTGACGGAGAAGATATCTCCAGACCTTCTCCGTAATATAACATCAAAAGGTCTGTAGACATGTGATTAAGATGTAATCACCGGGATCCTATATTATGGACGAGTAAAGAGAACTTGCCGGTAACGAGATTAAACTAGACATGGGGATGTCAACGATTGAATCTCGGGCAAGTAAAATATCGTGAGACAAAGGGAATCATATATGAGATTATTTGAATCTCCGGCATCGTGGTTCAATCAAGAAAGAGTTTCGTTGAGTGCATAGGAATTAATATGGACATCCCGGTCCCGCTATTAATTATTGATATGATCATGTCTATGCATTCCCGAACCCGTAGGGTCACACACTTAACGCTCCGATGAAATTAGGTTTTGCGATGAATTAAATGATGGAATGAACGAATGGTGATTCGGAGTCTCGGATGGGATCCCGGACGTCACGAGGAGTTCCGGAGGAGTCCGGAGAATAAGATTCATATAAGCAAAGTGGTTTCCGGAGGCATCGAAAAAGTTCCGGAATATTTGAGTAGGGTACCGGAAGGTTCTGGAATGTTCTAGAGGGGTCTAGAAGTGGGACCCACATATTGTATGGGGACCACATGGACCAAGGGGGTGCAGCCACCACATGGGTGTGCCGCACCACCCTAGGGCCCACATGGGCCAATCCGGCTATGACAAAAGGGGGGGAGTCCTACTCCTAGTTGGACTAGGAGTTAGGCCCCTCTCCCTTTAGGAAAGGCCCAAGTCCGAGTCCACTTGGGACTCAGCTTGGAGGCCAAGCTAAGGGGGGCCGGCTGGCCACCTATATAAGGGGAGGAGAGGAGGGGTGCGGCACACCCAAGGGCTTCCACCCCTAGCCCCAAGCCGCACCACCTCCTCCACCTTAAACCCTAGCCGCCGGCCACCTCCACCCCTAAACCCTAACCCTAGCTGCACCCCTCTCCCCTGGAAGGCTGCGCCACCACCTCCTCCTCGAGCTGCTGCACCCCTCTAGCCTAGGGGGCTACTGCACCACCCCCCCTCTCTCTCTCCCTCTCACACGGCTTAGGCGAAGCCCTATCGGATGGAGTACGACACCATCATCATCGTCACTACCGTCGTGCTGCTGAGATCATCAAGGCCACGTCTTGATGGGGTCGCAGCATGGAAAACAAAAATTTCTACGCGGCAAAGCGGAATAAACCCCAAGGATCTAGATCTATGAGATGAAGATAGCGAAGATGAGATCCAATCTCTTACCCTCGAAGATCAACAAACGCATTTTGTCGGTGCAGGGGTTGGCTAGTCGATCCCCGCAACTAGACTCGTCTAGTCGCGAGGAGATGTATTATCCTCGAGATCCAATCCGGTGAAGTGCAGCAACGGGCAGCACCTCCGCGGCGTCCACACGTACAGCTCGATGAAGATGTCGACTCCTTGATCCCGCAAGCGAGAAGACGTGGCCTTGATGATCTCAGCAGCACGACGGTAGTGCCGGTGATGATGACGATCTCCGCGAGCAGGGCTTCGCCAAGCCAAGCAAGAGGAGAGGGAGAGGAGCAAGGTGGCGCAGCCCCTAGGGCTAGGGGGTGCGGCTAGGTGTGGAGGTGAGATGGCGGCAGCCCTTCGGGGTAAGGGGTGCGGCTAGGGTTTAGAGGGAGAGAGGGGGGGTGCGGCTAGGGGGCAGCCTCCAAGGGTGTGGTGCGCCTCCCCCCCTCCCCTCCTTTATATAGGTGGCGGCTAGGGCAAGGGCAGGGCCGGCCGGCCCCCCCTCTTGTCTTGCCCCCCAAGTTGGAGTCCTTCTAGAACTCCTCCTTGGGCCCCCTTTCCTAAAGGGGTGGAGAGCCCACCTCCTAGTCCAACTAGGAGTGGGACTCCCCTTTTCCTTAGCCGCACCAGCCCATGTGGGCTTAGGTGGTGCGCACCACCTAAGTGGTGGCAGCACCCCTTTGCACCATGTGGGCCCCATACAAAATATGGTCCCACTTCTAGACCCTTCTAGAACACTCCGGAACCTTCCGGTACCCTGTCAATAATTTCCGGAACTTTTCCGAAACCTCCGGAAACAACTTTCCATATATGAATCTTATTCTCCGGACTCCTCCGGAACTCCTCGTGACGTCCGGGATCCCATCCGAGACTCCGAATCACCATTCGTTCACTTCATCATTTAATTCATCGCAAAACCTAATTTCATCGGAACGTTAAGTGTGTGACCCTACGGGTTCGAGAATGCATAGACATGATCATATCAATAATTAATAGCGGGACCGGGATGCCCATATTAATTCCTATACACTCAACGAAAACCTTTTCTCGATTGAACCACGATGCCGGAGATTCAATTAATCTCATATACGATTCCCTTTGTCTCACGATATTTTACTTGCCCGAGATATAATCGTTGACATCCCCATGTCTAGTTTAATCTCGTTACCGGCAAGTTCTCTTTACTCGTCCATAATATAGGATCCCGGTGATTACAACTTAATCACATGTCAGCAGACTTTTGATGCTATATTACCGAGAAGGCCTGGAGATATCTTCTCCGTCACATGGAGGGACAAATTCCACTCTCGATTCATATCACCCAACAACCCACCATCGGAGATACCTGAAAGCCACCTTTATAATCACCCAGTTACGAAGTGACATTTGATGTCCACAAAGTATTCCTCCGGTGAACGGGAGTGATATAATCTCATGGTCTAAGGAAACTATATTTGGCATATTAAAAGTGTTGACAACAAAACTTTTGTGACACGATTAATTGCAACTCTTTATTTGGGTCATGTCCATCACACCATTACTCCTAATGATATGACTCCGTTATCAAGTGACTATAACAAGTCCATAGTTAGGAAACTCTAACTATCTCTTGATCAACGAACTAGTCCTGTAGAGGCTCACTAGGGACTCCGGGTGTTTATATTCCACACATGTATTATGTTTCCATTTAATACAATTATAGCATGGATAATAAACTATTATCATAAACGTGAATATGCTTAATAAACCATTTTATTATTGCCTCTAGGGCATATTCCCAACACGTCTACCTCGCTTGCGGGGTCAAGGAGTGGACGTCTTCATCGAGCCGTACGTGTGGATACCGCGGAGGTGCTACCCGTTGTGGCACTTCATCGGATTGGATCTCGAGGATAATACATCTCTTCGCGACTAGACGAGTCTAGTTGCGGGGATCGACTAGTCAACCCCTGCACCGACAAAACATGTTTGTTGATCTTCAAGGGTAAGAGATTGGATCTCACCTTCGCTATCTTCATCTAGTAGATCTAGATCCTTGGGGTTTATTCTGTTTGTTGCGTAGGAAAAAAATTGTTTTCCATGCTGCGACCCCTTCAGGTACTGGTGGTGGAAATTATGGAGATTAAGATCCCGATGATGCCCTGCATGATAACGATGATGGTGACGATCCCCACCCCCGAGAGGGAATTTCCCCGATAGAAATCTGTCTGCCGAAGGACCTTTTTTATCTGTCTGGTCTCCGCCCCTGAGGAGTCTACGCAAAGGGGTGTCAGGAGACGAGCTACTGGGCCAGGCGGGTGGGCCAGCGCCTGGGGTTTGACCTTGGGCCCCATGCCGCTTGGACACCGGGGTGCCCCCCGGCGCCCATCTTTCGGCTCGATGGCTTATTTCTTTTATCTTGGTCGCTTGGATTTTCTAGGATTTTTCGGTGTATTGGAAAATACGCATCTCTTCCGGTGGTTTTCCCCTCCATTCCTGATGTTCGGTATTCTCCCTCTCGTAATTACAAAACAATTAAAATAAGATAAAACAACATCTATCTATTATATAATAAAGGTACATGATTGGCTCATCAGAAAAAAGAGAAATTCCCTAGAAATTCCCACAAAAATCAGAAACATCCAACCGTTTATCCGACAATCCAACTAACCACAGCCAACCGATCCTCCTAATAGAGCAAAATTACCCACCTTTGCCATTACTTAAAATAAACCTTTGCCTAGAAAAAACGTTTCGTGAAAAAGTAAACTAATTGACAGCTCTTGCCCCAGAATTAGGTTTATGTACGTGCTCTATCCAAAGATCAGTCAAATCTGGAGAAAATTAGATCCACCGTGGGTGTCAGCTCTCCTCTCCATCCTCATGCCGCCGCCGTGCCCGCCGTATGTCTTGGCCACATCAATGGTTCTAGCCTGGACAACCACGAGATCAAGTATCGCGTCCTCTCCTTGCTCCACAGTCCACAAACATTATCGCTCTCCCTTGCCATGCATGTCCTTTTGTTTCCGAGAAGAATACATGCATGTTGCCTTCTCGCGATTGCTTATCTATAAATCCAACGAGAGCAGCAGGACAGCGGAGGAGTGAGCACATGGTCTTGCATACATGGTTCTTAATTTATTTATTTATTTGCTGCAATTCCTGTAAGAAGCACTATACTGATTCCTCTTGCTAGCGTTCGCTCTTAGGCAGCAAGTTAATTACTTCCGCCAACCAGATCGGCAAGGAGAGAAAAAAAGGAAGTAGGCAGCTCTCTCGAAGCAATTTGTGATTTCAAGGTCAGACCGTCAGAGGTAGGCAATCATGATTCAATCTTCGGCCAGTCCGGCGATGGCAACAGGATAGCAAGCGCCGCTTCCTTGAGACCCCAGGGGTTCTAGGACATATTACCAACTCCAGGACTTCTGGATCGATTGGATTGAGTTGAAGATGCTGACCTGCCAATATTTCCCGGTCGATTGGAGCGATTGCCGACTTCTAGATTTCTCGCTAGAAGAACATGCATTCTCAGAACGTGTGCAGCCCAACTTCTCATGTATCTAAGCAGCAAGTACGCGCACATAAACTAAGTCAGGTATGCCTCTCGGTCCTCTGATCATCTCCCAATTTTTATTGTAACTCAACAAGATAATAGAGTAGACCATAACTGTGCGAAGGCAAGCACGCACTCCCATCCCATTCTATATATGCAGCACGTACGCATTTAGGAGGCGTGTATGCATCTTTTTTTCTCAGTTTGTCCCATGAAGTTTATTTCTTCTCAAGTATAGCACACAAGCAGAGAGGATTATTATGACGCAATAGAAGAACTAATCCTGCAATTTAATGCAGCTTAATTAGTTATTTTTTCATTCATATGTGCATGCTCTGTCTCTATATATACTAAGGAATTATAGATTATTACAAATATAAAATGATAACAAGATAAATAGGTAAAATATCACACAGTCATCCAAGATGAATCGGACATGTATGAAACTTTCAAAGATATAGAGCTTTATATAGACAAGAGGTCATAGTTTGCATAAAAGGCGAAAAGGACGTTTTTGTTACAAGTATAAAAAACGCATTTAACTATAGGAAAATGTTTGATGGGATCCATGACATATTTATGTGCATGTAATGTGTATCAAGTAAGCATTTTTTTCGCAAGAATTCTCTAAGCAAGAGGAAACTAGAAGACGCATACTGCATCACGTAATTGGATCATTGATGGATGGTTACACTTAATTGATTTCGGAACTTCTGCAAGTAAAATTTTGGGTCTCAATAGTACAGAATTTGATTCAGCTATACTCATGTGCATGATAGGCTAAAATGACATAATTGGTTGATATTTATGTAAAGGGAGAATTCATGTTTGGGTCTCAAGTTATGAGATTCGAATTGGATGTTGAGAGGAGCAGTTAATGGACATAGGGACAATCAATATACGTTAGAGATGAAAGTAAGAGTGAACTTGCAAATTCCTTAATTGTGTAGCTTAATATGAAGTTAGTGTCAACCCCAAATTGCAATAAAATCACTCCATTCTACCAACTTAAGACGAAGTCCTCCTTGAATTCACTTAAATGTGTAGCTTAAGATGAAGTACTCCTTGAATTTCGCGTGTAACTTTGACACTAATTTAACATAGAAAATATAAGTTATACAATACAAAAATAAAAAATATCAGATTTGTATATGAAAAAACAGCAATGGTATATTGTTCGTTTCATAAATTTCGTGTTAAATTAGCCAAATTTACGGTCAAAGTTTGGCTAGAAATTCGAGGAGAACTCATAAACCCAAACAGTAACTCATTTTCGAATTAATAGGAAGATACAATGTTCTTTTCATAAGAACTTTTTTTAAGACTTTTTTCATCCTTGATATGTGTGGATGGTGGCTGAAGACATTATTATGACACAAAGTGAAGTGTATCGTAACTAATGTCCCATAGTAGCTTTACATCATTTAGCTATGAGCTTTATGCATCAACTGACTTAGAGGGCATGGTTATAAGCTACGCCAATTATGCTACAACCAGAGATTATGCAAATAGAATGTTGCCAAAGATATTAAGAGAAATTTGTTTTTCAAACATAAGTAAGAAGTAGAGAAAATATTCGATACATTTTTGAATTCTCAAATAGAATACAAAAAGAAAATAGTGTATTGCTTTGTGTCCGTGAAAAGCAAAACCCATACCAGGACAATTCAATCTATAAGATCATTTAAATTGGCACTTTTAAAGATAGTGAACTTTATAGATATATTACTATAGAGAAATTTATAGATTATTATTTAACTAAAGCGCTACAAGTTAATTTTCCTAAATAAAAGGATATATGATATCATTAATATACACTAATACGATTATGATCATATAATTTTTTCATTGCATGACCAGGTTTAAATTTCTCAATATTATTAGCTATTGTCTAATTCCTATTCGACTGCGATTTAGTAAATCTCAGTAAGGTGCACATAATTAAATTTCATGTGCCACTCGCAGTCCTCCACGAACCACGATGCAAATCCATTAGTTAAAAATCAACTAAGAATTGACTAAATCTTACTCTAGGACTTTCCAACCAGCAGGAATCACGATACATATATAATCCAACTGTTAAAGAGGCGATCGACATTTAGATAATTCTAAGACAACCTAGAATTAACAAAACCGATTTTATTATTAAGATGTTAATTTTATGACTTCATTCCAGCAACATAGGAATAATTATAATTTTATGATATGGAGAGAACAAGAAATCTTAGTGGATTATAAAATGCACGAATAGATATACGAATTCATATAGTACAAACAACAGATGAACAAAATGTTGCCCGCGCATGTGCGCGGGCCACTTTGCTAGTTAGGACAATGCTATAATATTAAATATATTAATGAATAAGTGGAAATTATGATATAAAAATAGTGCTGCAAAATGGACGTATCACACATTCCTTGGAAGACAATGCTTCTCGACTCCGAGAAGTGTTGGCAAGCCTATAAGGAGAGTGTCTTTACCGCACAAAATAAATATTTTGAGTTATTTCCAACAAAGAAGGTTGGTAGTTGAGTGCACATTGATTTGAATCAGCATGCATCCCCAAGTGGTGCTAGTAGCCTGATTCAACATGATGAGCCATGTGTCGACCTGGAGCCCGAAATGTATGACACAAAAATGAGCTAACCTCTGATGACCCAAACTTTGAGCTCGGCTTTGAATAACCAGTATGATCGTAGTGACTTGGACATGGAGGGTGATGAAACAGAGGGGAAACGATGTGGTCTTGTGAGCTCTTTGACCGAAGATGTGCGCTTGAACAAGCGAACTTAGCAGCATACGTCTTTTATACTAAGAGGTGTTGTTTTGAGACCTTATTAATAAGACTCAACACAACCTCTTAGTATAAAAGAGTGAGATACTTTAAGGTAGAGCAGAGCAGAAGCTGATGAGGCCTCTTGACTTTGCGGATTAATACACTTTGACCTGGTCCTAGAAATGGACAAGGTAATGGAGTTTGTTTCTTCATACATCCCGAAGTGGAATGTCTTGACGGACCACAAAAGCATCATGCACTAGGAGACTCCAATGCACATTCGCAACCTGGCTCCCAACATGCAGACACGAGTCGAAAAAACTTAAGAGGGGGAATGACACGTGTCAAACGTATCTATAATTTTTGAACGTTCCATGCTTGTTTTATACCATTGCTACATGTTTCAACTACCTTATTATATCATTTGAGGGAATTTTATTGAACTAACCTATTGAGAAGATGCCCAGTGCCAGTTCCTATTTTCTGCTGTTTTGTATTTTACAAAATTATCTTCGGAAAAACTCCTCAGAATTGGATGAAAATTTACGGAAATTATTTTTACAACGTGACGAAGACAGAGACCGAAGGGCGACCACAGGAGCTCGCCCAGGGCGACCCCCAGCCGCGGGTTGGAGGGGAGCTGCGGCCACCACCCGCCCCTGGCCCTGGAGCCTCTCCTCGGCCTCCATTTTCGCCTACAAATACCCCCTCGACCTAAAACCGAGGGGACGGCCATTATTTTCCATGATACATACCCGAAGCCACTGTCATCTCGAAACCCTAATTTGGGAGGGTTCTGAAGCTCTTCCCGGCACCCTGCCGGAGGGGAGATCATCACCGGAGGCCCCTTCACCGCCATGGCTGCCTCCGTGGTGATGCGTGAGTAGTTCCACTTTGGACTATGGGTCCATAGCATTAGCTAGATGGTTGTCTCTCCCCCTTGTGCTTCAATGTTTATGGTCTTGTGAGTTGCCTAACATAATCAAGAACGATATTATGTAATGCCATATGTTGTGTTTGTTGGGATCCGATGAATTGTGAAGTTATGATCAGATTGTTCATGTTATCTATATGTGTTATTTGTGATCTTGCATGCTCTTTGATGTTAGTGGTTACTTTATCTAAGTGATTGTTTAGATCTCCAAGAGAGAGTTTTGTACTAGATGGTAGGTTCATGCCCCTCCGTGCCTAGGCACGATTGACAGAAACGTCTGAGGACGAGAGTGTGTTCTTGCTACTAAGGGTAAAACAACGGTGTTTATGTCTTGATCATGAATATTGCTTAAATCATGTACCGTGCTGAATGCGATTATCTGTTGCTTGCAACTGAATACCGATGGGTGACATGTTGGATAGCGATCCCTAGGTGGATTATTAGTCATAGATGAAGTTGGATTATGGTTTATGTATGTTTGACGTGATGCCTACATGAATATCAACATGCACTTTGCTTATCATAATTAGTTGTTATTTCAGTTCTATTGATTGCCCAGTTGTAATTTGTTTACCCAACATGTTAGTATTTTTATCTTTTGGGGAGACACCGTACCACTAGTGAACCTATGGCCCCCGGTCCATATATTTCCATTGTTTACAACATCGTTTACTCGGTTTCAACCTTCACTCGCTTGCTAGTCCGTTACTCATATTGTTCTTTTCCACCATAAGATTTGATCTCTTTGTTTTCAGCAGACCAGAAAGATTGACAACCTCCCGTCGTTGGGGCAAAGTAATTTGTTTGTGTTATGTGCAGGTCCACGCCTCCAAGCACCTTGTTGGAGACCTCCAGAGTCCTACTAGTTCTATAACCTTGGTCCTTGTTGGAGATATGCCCAAGAGGCAATAATAAAGATTATTGTGTATCATATTTTCCCGTTCAAGATAAATGTTTATATCCATGCTAGAATTGTATTAAGCGGAAACAAATACATGTGTGGAATATAAACAGTAATGTGTCCCTAGTCTTTCCTCTTGTGACTAGTTTGTTTAATCAAGCGATGGTTAGATGTTTCCTAACCATGGATTTATGAATCACTAGATAAACAGAGTTATATCATAGGAGATGATATAATGGATAAGACTCAATTTAATAGATGTCAAATATAGTTTCCTTAGACCATGAGATTATGTTACTCCCGCTTATCGGAGGAGTGCTTTGTGGACATCAAACGTCACTTCGTAACTGGGTGATTATAAAGGTGGCTTTCAGGCATCTCCGATGTTACGTTGTTGGGTTGCATGTTTCAAGACTGGGATTTGTTCGTCCAACAGTTGGATAGATATCTCTGGGCCCTCCGGTAGTATAGCATCCAAACACTTGCAAGCATATGACTAAGTAGCTAGTCATAAGGGATCCTATTCTATGGAAACGAGTAAAGAGAACTTGTCAGTAACGAGATTAATCAGATATGGAGATATCGGTGGATTGAATCTCGGACAAGTAATATATCGTGAAACAAAAGGAATCATATATGGATTGATTGAATCCTTGACATTGTGGTTCGACTAGTAAAGTACTTCGTCGAATATGTAGGAATTAATATGGACATCTCGGTCCCGCTGTTAATATGACATATTCGTGAACCCGCAGAGTCACACACTTAACGTTCGATGTAGTTAGGGCTTGAGATAAATGATGGTGAGAATGAATATTGATTCGGAGTCTCGGATATGATCCCGGATGTCACGAGGAGTTCCGGAAGAGTCCGGGGAATAAGATTCATATAAGGAAAGTGTTTCCGGAGGTTCGGGAATTTTACGGTGGAGTACCGGAATATTCTAGAAGGTTCTAGAAGAGTCTAGAAGTGGGGCCCATAGGAGTATGGGGCCTACACGGGCCAAAGGGGTGGTGCAGTGGCCAGCTAGGCCAGCCGCACCAGAGCCCCAAGGGGCCCATGCGGGCTAGGGCAAAAGCCCATGTGGGCTAGGGCAAGGCCCAAAGGGGCCGGCCTAACCCTAACCCTAAAGGGCGGCTAGCTTGGGGGCCAAGGCCCCAGCCATCGGCCCTAAAGGGCTTGGGGCGCAGCCCCCTGGCCGCCTATATAAGGAGGGGGCTGGGGAAGGCTGCCGCACCCTTTTGCCCCTCCCCAAGTCGACACCCCCCTCCCTAGCCGCCGCCTCCTCCTCTCCTCTCCTCTCTCCTCCGTAGCCGCTTGGCGAAGCCCTGTCGGATCTCCACCATAACCACCACGCTACCGTTGTCGTGCTGCTGATCTCGCGAGCCTCTCCACCACCTCTTGCAGGATCAAGAACGTGGAGTCTTCATCGAGCCGTACGTGTGGATCTCTCGGAGGCGCTGCCCGTTGCAACACTTGGATAATACATCTCCTCGCGACTAGACGAGTCTAGTTGCGGGAATCGACTAGCCAACCCCTGCCTCGACAAAACGCTCACGGTTTTTTCTTCGAGGGTGAGATTCGATCTCATTCTTGCTATCAACCTCTCATAGATCAGATCTCGTGTTGGGTTTATTCCGCCTTCTTTGCGTAGAATTTTTTTTGTTTTTCATGTTGCGACCCTTCAGTGGTATCAGAGACTAGATCTATTCGTAGATGTTGGTGCGATTAGACACAAGTGTTGTGGGCGTTGATATTATATGTTGCTACCTTCTCGCGTGCACTTTGTATCTTAACGGTATTGTGAGATTGAAGCGGCCCGGAACAACCTTACTCGTCCACGTACGAGAGACCGGTTCTATGACTGACATGCAACTTGTTTTGCATAAGTGGCTGGCGGGTGTCTGTTTCTCTTGCTTTAGTGAGATGCAATTTTCAATGGAAGGCCTTTGAAAAGGATGAGTAAATAAGCAACTATTTTATCATCGTTGTGGCTTTGCGTAGATTAGAACGGTTCTATCTCATGACCCATAGAAGCCACGTAAAAATTGCTTAAACAAAGTAGAGGCGTCTAACTTGTTTTTGCAGGGGTTTGTGATGTGGTATGGCCCAAGATGTGATTATGTGATGTATGCAATGATCATGTTTTGTAATTTTCACGACTTGCATGTCGATGAGTATGGCAACCGGCAGGAGCCTTATGGTTGTCTCATATTTATTGTATGACCTGCGTGTCACTTTAAACGCCATGTAATTGCTTTACTTTATTGCTAAGAGTAGCCATAGTAGTAGTTGCAATAGTTGGTGGAGGCAATCATGGTGGTGGCGCCACGAGCTGGTGATGATGGAGATCATGCCGATGCTTTGGAGATGGAGATCAAAAGCACAAGAAAAGGCTATACCATGTCACAAAAATTATTGAATTGCGTGTGATGTTTATCCTTTTATGCACCTTATGGTTTTGCTTAGATTCGATCTCAACGGTAGCATGATAAGGTGATCTCTCCCGTTAATATCAAGATGTATTCTCCCCTAGTATGCACCGTTGCAAAAGTTCGTCGTTTTGAAGCACCACGTGATGATCGGGTGTGATAGATTCTACGTTCACATACAACGGGTGTAAGCTAGTTTTACATATGTGGAAATACTACGGTTTCCTTGACGAGCCTAGCATGTACAGACATGACCTCGGAACACAAGAACCGAAAGGCTAAACACGAGTCATATGGATGATATGATCAACATGGTGATGTTCACCTTTGAAACTGCACCACCTCATGTGATGATCGGTCGTGGTGTAGTGGATTTGGATCAGTGTGTCACTAAACAACCAGAGAGATGTTGAGTTTAGTGGGAGTTCATTTTGTAATTAGATTAATTTGAACAAACTATCATGAACATAGTCTAAACACCTTGCAAATATGTTGTAGATCAATGGCCCGTCCCAACATCAACATGAATTTTAACGCGTTCCTAGAGAAAGACAAGCTGAAAGACGATGGAAGCAATTTCTCAGATTGGTTCATGAATCTGAAGATTATCCTCACTGCTGCCAGGAAACTGTATGTCCTAGATGCACCGCTAGGTGAAGCTCCAGTAGAGGGAGCGGCTGAAGACGTTAGGAACGTCTGGGCAGCCCGTTCTGAGGACCACGAGATAGTTAAGTGCGGTCTGTTGTACGGCTTAGGACCAAAGCTCCAAAAACGTTTTGAGCACCATGGCGTTCATCAGATGATCAATGATCTGACAGCAATGTTTCAGACTCAGGCCAAGGTGGAGAGGTATGAGGCCTCCTCCAAGTTCTTTAGCTGTATGATGGAGGAGAACAGCTCCGTTAGTGAACATGTGCTCAGAATGTCTGGGTACGGTGATCGTCTGGCACAGCTGGGTGTTGTGATTCCCAATGAGTTGGGGATTGATCGCGTTCTCCAGTCACTTCCACCTAGCTACAAAGGCTTTGTGATGAACTATAATATGCAAGGGATGGAGAAAACTCTTCCTGAGCTCTTCATGATGTTAAAGACCGCGGAGGTGTAAATCAAGAAGGAGCATCAAGTGTTGATGGTCAATAAGACCACCAGTTTCAAGAAAAAGGGCAAAAGAGACAACTTCAAGAAGGGTGGCAAGCAAGTTGCCGCGCCTGCGAGGAAGTCAAGGAAGGGCCCTAAGTCTGATACTGAGTGCTTCTACTGCAAGGGGACTGGACACTGGAAGCGGAATCGCCCCAAGTATCTGGCGGATAAGAAGGCTGGTACCGTCAAACAAGGTATATGTGATATACACGTTATTGATGTGTATTTAACAAGTGCTCGTAACAGTACCTGGGTATTTGATACTGGTTCGGTTGCTAACATATGTAACTCAAAACAGGAGCTGCAGAATAGACGGCGCTTGGAAAGGTACGAGGTGACGATGCGCGTCGGAAATGGATCAAAAGTAGAAGTCCTTGCCATCGGCACGCTCCCTTTACGTTTGCCTTCGGGATTAGTTTTAAACCTCAATAATTGTTATTTGGTGCCTGCGTTGAGCATGAACATTATATCTGGATCTTGTTTATTGCGAGACGGTTATTCATTTAAGTCAGAAAACTCTGGTGTTTCTGTTTATATGGATGATATATTTTATGGACATGCACCTGAAGTGAATGTTTATTTCTGATGGATCTCGATAGTAATGATACACATGTTCATAACATTGATGCTAGACGTTGCAAACCGAATGATGATAATTCCACATATATGTGGCACTGCCGTTTAGGTCATATTGGTGTAAAGCGCATGAAGAAACTCCATTCTGATGGACTTTTGGATTCACTTGATTTTGAATCATTTGAAACTTGCGAACCATGCCTCATGGGCAAGATGACTCGAACACCCTTCTCCGGCACAATGGAGAGAGCAACGGACTTGTTGGAAATCATACATACGGATGTGTGTGGACCAATGAGTGTTGCAGCACGCGGTGGATATCGTTATTTCTTGACCTTCACGGATGATTTAAGTAGATATGGGTATATTTAATGAAACACAAGTCTGAAACATTTGAAAAGTTCAAAGAATTTCAGAGTGAAGTTGAGAATCATCGTAACAAGAAAATAAAGTTTCTCCGATCCGATTGTGGAGGCAAATATTTGAGTTATGAGTTTGGCATGCATTTAAAGACGCGTGGAATCGTTTCACAACTCACACCACCCGGAACACCACAACGTAATGGTGTGTCTGAACATCGTAATCGAACTTTATTGGATATGGTGCGATCTATGATGTCTCTTACCGACCTGCCACTATCTTTTTGGAGTTATGCATTAGAGACAGCCGCATTCACTTTAAATAGGGCACCATCAAAATCCGTTGAGACGACTCCATATGAGTTATGGTTTGGCAAGAAGCCGAAGTTATCGTTTCTCAAAGTTTGGGGTTGCGATGCTTATGTGAAAAAGCTTCAACCTGATAAGCTCGAACCCAAATTGGAAAAATGCGTCTTCATAGGATACCCTAAGGAAACTATTGGGTATACCTTCTACCACAGAACCGAAGGCAAGATTTTCATTGCCAAGAATGGTTCCTTTCTAGAGAAGGAGTTTCTCTCGAAAGAAGTGAGTGGGAGGAAAATAGAGCTTGACGAGGTTATTGAACCTGTTCTTGAGATGCCGAGTAGCGCAGAACTGGAAAATGTTCCAGAGCAGCCATCGCCACCTGAAGAAGAAGCAAATGATGGAGATCATATTGCTCCGGTCAAGGCTGCTATTGAACCTCGCAGGTCAACGAGGGAACGTACCGCTCCTGATCGGTACGACCCCGTCATGAGTGTCATGTTGTTGGACAATGATGAACCTGCGAATTATGAGGAAGCAATGATGAGCCCAGACTCCGATAAATGGCTAGGAGCCATGAAATCCGAAATGGAATCCATGTATGAAAACCAAGTATGGACTTTGGTGGACTTACCTAATGACCGAAAGGCCGTTGAGAACAAATGGATATTCATAAGAAAGACAGACGATGACGGAAACGTCACCGTGTATAAAGCTCGACTTATCGCAAAGGGTTTCCGAAAAATTCAAGGAGTTGACTATGATGAGACATTCTCACCTGTAGCGATGCTGAAATCTGTTCGGATTATGTTAGCAATTGCCGTCTTTTATGATTATGAAATTTGGCAAGTGGATGTAAAGACCGCGTTCCTTAATGGTCATATTAAGGAAGAGTTGTACATGGTACAGCCTAGAGGTTTTGTTGATCCAAAGGAAGCTAACAAGGTATGCAAACTTCAGAGATCCATTTATGGACTGAAGCAAGCATCGCAGAGTTGGAATCTCCGGTTAAGTGATCAAAGGGTTTGGATTTGTCCAAACTTATGGAGAAGCCTGCATTTACAAGAAAGTGAGTGGGTGTTCAGTTGCATTTTTAATACTATATGTGGATGACATATTGTTGATTGGAAATGATGTTGCACTACTAGAGAGTGTAAAGGCTTACTTGAATAAAAGTTTTTCAATGAAAGACCTTGGAAAAGCAGCGTACATTTTAGGCATAAATATCTATAGAGATAGGTCAAGGCGCCTAATAGGGCTTTCACAGAGTACATACCTTGACAAGGTTCTGAAGAAGTTCAGAACGGAAAATTCGAAGAAGGGGTTCTTACCAATGTTGCAAGGAAAGACTTTGAGTAAGACTAAAAGTCCAGTCACGGCAGAAGATAGAGAGATAATGAACAATGTTCCTTATGCCTCTGCGATAGGCTCTATCATGTATGCCATGCTATGTACTAGACCAGATGTGTGCCATGCTGTTAGTTTGACCAGCAGGTACCAAAGTGATCCAGGAGTGGAACACTGGTCAGCAGTCAAAAATATCCTTAAGTATCTGAACAGAACTAAGTAAATGTTTCTCGTGTATGGAGGTGACCAAGAGCTTGTCGTAAGGAGTTACGTCGATGCTAGTTGGGACACAGATCCGGATGATTCTAAGTCTCAGTCTGGATACGTGTTTATTCTGAATGGTGGCGCTATGAGTTGGAGGAGTTCCAAGCAGAGCATGGTGGCGAAATCTTCAACTGAAGCGGAGTATGTTGCGGCCTCGACGGCAGCAAGTGAAGCAGTCTGGATGAAGGAGTTCCTCTCAGAGTTAAGTGTGGTTCCAAGTGCGTCAAGACCTCTGGCCCTGTACTATGACAATACAGATGCAATAGCTCTTGCCAAGGACCCGACTTCACACAAGAATACCAAGCATATTAAGCGCCGCTATCACAATTTGCGTGAGAATGTCAAGGATGGTGACATAGAGATTTGCAAGGTGCATACGGATCTGAATGTGGCAGACCTGTTAACTAAACCTCTTCCACGAGCAAAACATGATCAACACCGAGAGGCCATGGGTGTTAGATTGCTACAAATGTAAACTAGATTATTGACTCTAGTACAAGTGGGAGACTGTTGAAGATATGCCCAAGAGGCAATAATAAAGATTATCATATTTTCCCGTTCAAGATAAATGTTTATATCCATGCTAGAATTGTATTAAGCGAAAACAAATACATGTGTGGAATATAAACAGTAATGTGTCCCTAGTCTTTCCTCTTGTAACTAGTTTGTTTAATCAAGTGATGGTTAGATGTTTCCTAACCATGGATTTATGAATCACTAGATAAACAGAGTTATATCATAGGAGATGATATAATGGACAAGACTCAATTTAATAGATGTCAAATATAGTTTCCTTAGACCATGAGATTATGTTACTCCCGCTTATCGGAGGAGTGCTTTGTGGACATCAAACGTCACTTCGTAACTGGGTGATTATAAAGGTGGCTTTCAGGTATCTCCGATGTTAGGTTGTTGGGTTGCATGTTTTCAAGACTGGGATTTGTTCGTCCAACAGTTGGATAGATATCTCTGGGCCCTCTCAGTAGTATAGCATCCAAACGCTTGCAAGCATATGACTAAGTAGCTAGTCATAAGAGATCCTATTCTACGGAAACGAGTAAAGAGAACTTGTCGGGAACGAGATTAATCAAATATGGAGATATCGGTGGATTGAATCTCGGACAAGTAATATATCGTGAAACAAAAGGAATCGTATATGGATTGATTGAATCCCTGACATTGTGGTTCGACTAGTAAAGTACTTCGTCGAATATGTAGGAATTAATATGGACATCCCGGTCCCGCTATTAATATGACATATTCGCGAACCCGCAGAGTCACACACTTAACGTTCGATGTAGTTAGGGCTCGAGATAGATGATGGTGTGAATGAATATTGATTCGGAGTCTCGGATATGATCCCGGATGTCTCGAGGAGTTCCGGAAGAGTCCGGGGAATAAGATTCATATAAGGAAAGTGTTTCCGGAGGTTCGGGAATTTTTTGGTAGGGTACTGGAATATTCTAGAAGGTTCTAGAAGAGTCTAGAAGTGGGACCCATAGGAATATGGGGCCTACATGGGCCAAAGGGGTGGTGCAGTGGCCAGCTGGGCCAGCCGCACCAGAGCCCCAAAGGGCCCATGCGGCTAGGGCAATAGCCCATGTGGGCTAGGGCAAGGCCCAAAAGGGGGCCGACCTAACCCTAACCCTAAAGGGCAGCTGGCTTGGGGGCCAAGGCACCCCACCCGCCAGCCCTAAAGGGCTTGGGGCGCAGCCCCCTGGGCGCCTATATAAGGAGGGGGCTGGGGAGGGCTGCCGCACCCTTGTTCCCCTCCCCAAGCCGCCACCCCCTCCCTAGCCGCCTCCTCCTCCTCTCCTCTCTCCTCCGCAGCCGCTTGGCGAAGCCCTGTCGGATCTCCACCATAACCACCACGCTACCATCGTCGTGCTGCTGATCTTGCGAGTCTCTCCACCACCTCTTGCGGTATCAAGAACGTGGAGTCTTCATCGAGCCGTACGTGTGGATCTCTCGGAGGCGATGCCCGTTGCAACACTTGGATAATACATCTCCTCGCGACTAGACGAGACTAGTTGTGGGGATCGACTAGCCAACCCCTGCCTCGACAAAATGCTCACAGTTTTCTTCGAGGGTGAGATTCGATCTCCTTCTTGCTACCAACCTCTCGTAGATCAGATCTCGTGTTGGGTTTATTCACTACAAGAAATATGCTATCTGGTGACCCTCCATATTGGTCACTAAATGGTCACGTTTTTTCATTTGTGACCTTTTTGTGACCAAAAACAGTTGGTCAAAAGATGAGGGTCACAAATGAAACTACGTGACCTTTTTTGGGAATTGGTCACAAACAGTTATGACCAAATGAAAAAGTCACATATGTTATGACCAATTTTTTGGTCACTTGCAATCTGGCCAGACCATGTCAGATCCAACGTGGCAGAGCTGACGTGGCAAAATAGTGACCAAATGAAATGGTCGTAGATTAGAATCAGCCCGGTCCTCTAAATGGGCCGAGCCCAATAATTCAGCCCATTTAACATTTTTTCCTGTTAATCTTTGGACGTCTACATGGGCCAAGCCCAAGAATTCGACCATTTTATTTTCTGGGCAGCGTGGGGTGGAGCGGCCTTCAAATCCGACGCGTCCGGCGGCGCTTGATCTGGTTTGGGAGCTCGAGCAGGAGGCGATGGGGGCGGATGAGAGGAGGGGTCAGCGGAAGAAAGGAGTGGCCGTGACTGGGGGATGAGGGGGAGGCGGCGGAGGGGCCCTGCCGGCGAGGTGAGAGGAGAGGAGGCGGTGCGTCCAACTGAAAGGGTAGAGGGAGAGAGACTGAGTCGGGGAGATAGGGAAAGAGGTGAGGAGAGGGATCGAGCGAGGAGGGGTTGGTGGGTTAGGGTTTCCCGTCGGTAGGCCGCTTTAATGCGATCGTTGCATCCTTGTAAAAGGAACGGTTCAGATAAGTCCAGGTCAGCGATCCGCGGGAGGAGGCTTTCACACATCTCATTGGCTGAATCATTTAGGGCTGAAATAAGTAAGTTTTAGGGTGTAATTTTTTGTGAAGAACCTACTAAATATTTGTTGCCATATTACACCACACTAATTTTATATGCAACCATCTGATCAATTGTACATTAAAAGTGGTCTAATATTTTTGAAAAAATAGTGAGGTCCAATTAAGCAATAAATATCTGGTAGGTGCTTCGCAAAATAAACTTTTGAGCAGAAATAAGTGGTGTTTTGTGAACAAGGTACCTAACCCTACCACCATTCCAGCAAAAAGCGTGCATCTTGGAATGGAGAACAATGTTGCCGAATAAAGTTTTCATTTTCGTTACACAAAAAAACCATTTCTCATTTTCCGACTGCGGAAAATGGGTTGTTTTATGAAGCAACTACAAAAAATATGTCACAAATTTGAACCACAACAATTTATAAAAATATTAGACCATATGTAATGCACAAATAACTAAATGTTTGTGTTTGAAAAGGTCCCTATACACCTCTCATCAAAAAGACAAATTTCTGCGGATTCGGATGGAACCGGGTCGAATTTGAACTACAGTTGCCTCGTAGTTTTCTCGTGATTCTTTGAAAAAATCATTTTTAGGTGCACAACTATCTATTTCATCAGAGATACACCAATAGTTTCGCAAGATTCAGCCCCTAGCTAAGAACGGTCGTGTCGTCAATTTTGACCGCATTTTCAAATCGGCATAAAGAATTCAAAAAAATCAAAAAAATGGAAATCCTTTGCAATGTGTCATTATATGTGACCTAGTTTTGAGGAAAAATATGAAACTTGGAATACGGCAAATATCTTGAAAAAGTATTCTCAGAAGTGAGCGACCATGTATGAAGATTCATGGATTTCAGGCCAAATGACGAATGTTATGACGGTATTCGTGGTATAGTTTGTTCAAATGTGCCCATATTGTACACAAGCGTGCATCTTGGAATGGAGAACAATGTTGCCGAAGAAAGTTTTCATTTTCGTTAAACAAAAAAATCATTTCTCATTTTCCGACTGCCGAAAATGGGTTGTTTTGTGAAGCAACTACGAAAAATATGTCACAAATTTGAACCACACCAATTTATACAAATATTAGACCATATGTAATGCACAGGTTGGTGGGATTTGGTGGGACGCACAGGCCCATGTGTCAGTTCGGCTGTGGGCCCCGCATGTCAGGTTTGGTGGGGCGCGCGGGGCCCACGTGTCAGCTCGGCAGTGGGTCCCGCATGTCAGGTTTGGTGGGGCCACGTGCCATTGGATAGCGGTGTAGTTGGACATCAAGGTCAACAAGTCAATGTGTGAGTCCCACATGTCATTAATGGTTTAAACTGACACATGGACAAGACACGTAAACAAAAATTGACACATGGACATGACACATAGGCCAAATTGCTGAGTTGGCAGCCCCATCATTTCAAGCAGCACAAATTTGTAAGTGTGACCATTTAAATTGGTCGTAGTCGTCTAGAAAAAAGGTCATAGGCCAATGCTGTCTGGATTATGACCAATTCATGTAATGAGACTATGACCTTTCTGATAAAATTGGTCGTTATGTTTTCGTGTTTGGTCCCTTCAAAACAGCTTACGACCAAGTAGTTCAAAATGGTCACAGATGTATGACCAATTTTTTCAAGGTCACTGACAAAAGGTCACTAGTTGACATATTTCTTGTAGTGATTCCGCCTTCTTTGCGTAGGAAATTTTTTGTTTTCCATGCTGCGACCCTTCAGTTCTTACTGAGAGATATTCGCTTATGTGCTACATTTTTTACCTTCCTCTTGGGGTGACAAATCCAACGTGATTTTCTGGCGCCATCGTAGCCTTGAGGGGACATGCTCAAGAGAGTCCCGAGATCATGGTAGATGTACATGTCAATACTTTTCCATAAAACCCATGTTGAAGAGGGAGGTACCGCAGAGTCACAAGCATATATGCGAGGCTCATAAAGAGAACTCTTGTTGTGATCCATTTGGCTCCATGAAAGAACATCTGTCATAGCTAGTGTTAAGGACGTCCTTGTTATCACAACTCAACCACAACTACAACCACAAACTTGAAGGCTAGAATTGAGATTACTAGCCATCCTGAGGCAGCAACATTCCTCAAGGATAAGCGAAATGGACCTTGGGTGAAAGGTCAACATCATGTATCGAGATTCACAAGAATAGCGTGATGATCACATTGTTAAGAAACAATATGATTCAACACACTAGAATCCAACACATTTTTTTAACAAGGAACAAGGAAAGGGCCTCGAAGGACCCCGAAGCTGCTCATTCATTCATACATGGTGGGATTACAAATTACAAAAAGGCCCACAAGAGATAGAAAATTATAGTCAATACCTTCAGTTTTACAGAAAGAACCCTAGTAAGAAATAGGAAGAGCAATCAGATCCTCCAGGTTATTCTCCACCGCAACTCCGATGAACTCAACGGCCAGGGCAGCGGGGCAAGCTGTTGGGAATATGCCCTAGAGGCAATAATAAAATGGTTTATTAAGCATATTCATGTTTATGATAATATTTTATTATCCAGGCTATAATTGTATTAAATGGAAACATAATACATGTGTGGAATATAAACACCAGAAGTCCCTAGTGAGCCTCTACAGGACTAGTTCGTTGATCAAGAGATAGTTAGAGTTTCCTAACTATGGACTTGTTATAGTCACTTGATAACGGAGTCATCTCATTGGGAGTAATGGTGTGATGGACATGACCCAAACAATAAAGAGTTGCAATTAATCGTGTCACAAAAGTTTTGTTGTCAACACTTTTAATATGCCAAATATAGTTTCCTTAGACCATGAGATTATATCACTCCCGTTCACCGGAGGAATACTTTGTGGACATCAAACGTCACTTCGTAACTGGGTGATTATAAAGGTGGCTTTCAGGTATCTCCGACGGTGGGTTGTTGGGTGATATGAATCGAGAGTGGGATGTCCCTCCATGTGACGGAGCAGATATCTCCAGGCCTTCTCGGTAATATAGCATCAAAAGTCTGCAGACATGTGATTAGGTTGTAATCACCAGGATCCTATATTATGGACGAGTAAAGAGAACTTGCCGGTGACGAGATTAAACTAGACATGGGGATGTCAACGATTATATCTCGGGCAAGTAAAATATCGTGAGACAAAGGGAATCGTATATGAGATTAATTGAATCTCCGACATCGTGGTTCAATCGAGAAAAGGTTTTCGTTGAGTGTATAGGAATTAATATGGGTATCCCGGTCCCGCTATTAATTATTGATATGATCATGTCTATGCATTCCTGAACCCGTAGGGTCACACACTTAACGTTCCGATGAAATTAGGTTTTGCGATGAATTAAATGATGAAACAAACGAATGATGATTCGGAGTCTCGGATGGGATCCCGGACGTCACGAGAGGTTTTGGAGGAGTCCGGAGAATAAGATTCATATATGGAAAGTTGTTTCCGGCGGTTTCGGAAAAGTTCCGGAAATTATTTGCAGGGTACTAGAAGGTTCCGGAATGTTCTAGAGGGGTCTAGAAGTGGGACCAACATATTGTATGGAGGCCCACATGGACCAAAGGGGTGCAGCCACCACCTAGGCCCACATGGGCCAGCCACCACCTAGGCCCACATGGGCCAATGCGGCTAGGAAAGAAAGGGGGAATCCCACTCCTAGTTGGACTAGGAGTTGGGCCTCCACCCCTTTAGGAAAGGGGCCCAAGGAGGAGTCCTAGTTGGACTCCAACTTGGGGGGCAAGGAAAGGGGGGCCGGCCGGCCCCTACCCTAACCCTAGCCGGCCTCCTATATAAGGAGGGGAGGGGAGGGGTCCGGCACACCCAAGGGCACCACCCCTAGCCGCACCACCTCCTCCACCCAAACCCTAGCCGCACCCCTCTCTCCCCGAAGGGCTGCGCCACCACCACCTCCACCTAGAGCTGCCGCACCACCCTAACCCTAGGGTGCTGCGCCACCTCCTCCTCTCCCTCTCCTCTTGCTTGGCTTGGCGAAGCCTCGCACGTGGAGATCGTCATCATCATCGGCACTACCGTCGTGCTGCTGAGATCATCAAGGCCACGTCCTCTCGCTTGCGGGATCAAGGAGTTGACGTCTTCATCGAGCCGTATGTGTGGACACCGCGGAGGTGCTGCCCGTTGTGGCACTTCGACAGATTGGATCTCGAGGATAATACATCTCCTCACGACTAGACAAGTCTAGTTGCGGGGATCGACTAGCCAACCCCTGCACCGACAAAACACGTTTGTTGATCTTCAAGGGTAAGAGATTGGATCTCACCTTCGCTATCTTCATCTAGTAGATCTAGATCCTTGGGGTTTATTCCGCTTGCCGCGTAGGATTTTTTTTTGTTTTCTATGCTGCGACCCCATCAGTGGTATCAGAGCCTAGATCTATTCGTAGATGTTGGTGCGATTAGAACACAAGGAGTTGTGGGCGTTGATATTTTATGTTGCTACCTTCTAGCGTGCACTTTGCATCTTTGCAGTATTGTGAGATTGAAGCGGCCCGGACCAACCTTACTCGTCCACGCACGAGAGACCGGTTCCACGACTGACATGCAACTTGTTTTGCATAAGTGGCTGGCGGGTGTCTGTTTCTCTTGCTTTAGTGAGGGTGCAATTTTCAATGGAAGGCCTTTCAAAAGGATGAGTAAATAAGCGACTATTATATCACCGTTGTGGTTTTGCGTAGATTAGAACGGTTCTATCTCGTTGACCCAAGCCACGTAAAAATTGCATAAACAAAGTAGAGGACGTCTAACTTGTTTTTGCAGGGGGTCATGTGATGTGATATGGCCAATATGTGATTTGTGATAATGTATGCAATGATCATGTTTGTAATATTTCGCGACTTGCATGTCGACGAGTACGGCAACCGGCAGGAGCCATATGGTTGTCTATTATTTTATGTGACCTGCGAGTCATTGAATCACCAGGTAATTGTTTTACTTTATTGCTAAGAGTAGCATTAGTTGTAGTTGCAATAGTTGGTGGACAACCATGGTGATGGCGCCACGATTATGGAGATCATGCCGGAGATGGAGATCATGCCGGTGATTTGGAGATGGAGATCAAAAGCATAAGAAGAAAGGTCATATCATATCACAATTATGAATTGCATGTGATGTTAATCCCTTTTATGCACCTTATTGTTATGCTTAGATGTGATCGCGACGGTAGCATGATAAGGTGATCTCTCACGTCAATATCAAGATAATTAAGTGTTCTCCCCTAGTATGCACCGTTGCGAAAGTTCGTCGTTTCGAAGCATCACGTGATGATCGGGTGTGATAGATTCAACGTTCACATACAACAGGTGTAAGCCAGTTTACACATGCATGAAATACTACGGTTGTCTTGACGAGCCTAGCATGTACAGACATGGCCTCGGGAACACGAGTCATATGAATGATATGATCAAGACTGAGTTGTTCACCATTGAAACTACATCATCTCACGTGATGATCGGTTGTGGTGTAGTGGATTTGGATCGTGTGTCACTAAACAACCAGAGAGATGTTGAGTTTAGTGGGAGTTCATATAGTAATTTGATTAAGATGAACTAAAATTATCATAAACAAGTGTCCTAAAGATGTCTTTGCAAAATCCTTGTAGATCATGGCCGACTACAGTAGTATGTTTCTTGCTGAGGAGCTGCGTCTCGATGGGTCAAACTTTGCTGAGTGGTACATGCGTCTGAGAGAAGTCCTACACACCAATAATGAGCTCTACGTGATAGATGAACCTTTATAAGAATGCCCTGATGTTTCTGCAAACTATAAGGAGTACATGGAGTGGTACGAACAAAATACCACCTACTTGAAAGTCGAGTGGCTGATGTGCACCTTCATGGATTCTAACCTTGGTAGACAATTTGGAAACTTGAGCGCAATGGAGATTGTCGATGAGCTGAAAAGAATGTGCATAGCACAAGTTAGAGTTGCAAGGTTTGAATGCCTGGATGAATTTCTTTCAACTAATATGGAAGAAAACACTTGCTTGGAACAACACCTGAGTAAGATGCATAGGCTGTACTTTACTTTGGTGGATGTTTGGAACCACGAGATGACTGGCGATATGGCAATAGATGGGGTGTTGCGCTCGCTTCCCCCCAGCTATAAGAATTATGTCAGGAACTATGTCATGGGAAGGGATTCGATCACTTTCTGTGAGTTTATTTCCCGGCTGCGTCATGTCGAAGTGGAACCCATAGCAGGAGAAGTAGTCAATGCAGAAGGTATATTTTGATATACTAGTTATAAATGTTTAGTGTCCCATTTACACTTGTGGTGAGCTAAGTATTTGATACTTGTGCTGTTTTGTGAAAACAGGGCCCGCCGTTTGAGAAGTGCATGGAGGGACTGAGTGGATTTCGCGGGAAGATGGCAATCAAGGAGTTGATGCTGGCGACATTTCACTTCTACATTTATCGTTTTAAATTAGAGGATTTGAATGAGTTTTGTAATCGAATTAAGTGTGATCTTAAATTAGTGTGTCTCGGTTTGTGAGACGGTCATTCATGTTAAAGACAAGTGGTTGTTCTATTTTCATGAGTAATCCTTCTTTAGTGATCACGTTTCGATTATGAGATTATTGTCCTTTGTTAGATTTAAACGATAATTAGTTAAACACTTATAAAATGAAACATGCTAAAATATCCAATACTTGATGATGAGATTTGTTTTAGTTGTGCTATAGTGTTGGTGAGTATTCTGATGCGCATCACCAAGTAGTATGATTAAAAAATGCCATTTTCTGAAAATGCCATGAGTAGCTGAAAATAAACACAAGTGTTGGTTGTATTTTTTAGTGAATAAGAGACATCATTATGTTCTTCATCGTGAATGAGTAAATAGGTGTATTTATTCATGTCATGATGAGACCATAGAAGTAAAGGATATTAATTTAACAAGATAATTGAGTCCTTTTTTATTTGATCAAAAGAGACAAAATATTTGAGTTATTGTTTAGTATGAAGACTTGTGACAAGTGTTATCACAAATTACAATATTTAGAGATTATTCAAAAGTGTTTTGATAAACCTAAAGTATTGTAGTCACATTATATTTGATATTATGTGGTCATAAAGATGGGATTTGAATTAAGGTTTCATTTGTATCATTTAGATTTATTTTTGATAACACTCTGTTTTAAATAAAGGATCTATTTAATGATTTGCATTTCGCATATGAGTTATGTGAAATAGTGGTTTCAATAATTATGGGATAATTAGAAGCTATAGCAAATGGAGTTTTGTAGTAAATTCATATGAGATAGTGAATGGAGATTCCGCAATATGAGACTAAAAGGGACAAACCAAATTGTTTGGTTATGTTAAATGTTTTAGTGGGTTTATCATGAAATGGTTTCATGGATAAAGGAATTGCTGGAATAAATTTAGAAAGCTAAAACCTTGCATGTTTATGTATCAAGTGGCACATATGTAAAGTGCTATGTTGGTTAAAACTTGACACATAAAAGAATTTAATGATGGTGATCATTGGATTTTGGTTTAGCTTGTCTAAAGAGAAGTGGGATTCAAGAGTATGAATTTTGTCAAGAGTTGCAAAATAATATTCATGAATTGCTTGTCATGTTTGAGAAACAAGACATACCTCAAAACTACAAAAGGAAGAAATAGAAACTTTAAAATACGAAAGTGACTTAGAGTCATCCTATGTTAAGTTTAAATCACAAGGTAATTGTTACTTGATTTTGTGAAAAGAATGTTTCACATATTTATTCTTCAAAAGGGTTTTGGAAGGAATAAATAAAACTTACTGAAGAAAAGCACAAGAGGTAAATCTCTTTAAACAGATTCAATGTTGTTAACTACATGGTGTAGTTGTGCTTAAAGTCAAGAGGATTGATGCTAGCAAGTACTAGTATTTCGTATATGAGTTCTCGATTTTAATGGTTAAATAAGAATTTTGGAGGAGTCCAAAATATCGAGAAAGTGCAAAAGAAACTGAGTGGGATCTAATTAACATATGTGGTGACATATATTAAGTTAGAGCAGAAACTAATTTCCATAATCAAAATATGTGGTGACATATGTTTGAGTGGGAACTGGTTAATCATGGTCAAATATAAAGATAACATATTTCTGAGTGGGAGCCAAAGTGGCTTCACAATTTAATATGTGTATGGTGTATATTTGAGTGGGAGTTTACAACATCATATTTGAGTGAAATGGAGATTTCATAAATGTTGTAAACATTGTCATGGACCAATGCATATCTTTTGAAGTTAGTTAGAATGTCAAATATCCATGAAGATGGATGTATCTATGGGGATAGATAAGTTTGATAAACATTAAAGTCAGGATGTTTCAACCTAAACAAGTTTTGAAGGAGTTCAAAGTAAAACAAGAGAAGAATGGTTCATCTCCTTGTAAGAAATAGGTGAAGCATTGAGTTGAGAACTCAGTACAAAATTGATGGTTGGAGGATATGTTAGAATTCACTATGAATTGTTCATAGGTCTAAACATATAGGAACCATGTGTTTGTATTTGACGATATGTGACCCAAGTTCTTAATTGTAAGAACATGTTAAATGAGGAGTCATTTTTCATGAAATTGAGATAAATTTAGGAAGTGGTAGACTTGGTTGAAGTCATAAAGCCAATGACTTAAATCAGAGCAGTGCAGCGAAAGCATGATCGGAAATATCGAAGTGACATGTACACTGTCGATTTGTTGAGTCTACAACATATAGGAGTATATGATTAATTCAAGGATTAAAATAAGATATAATATTTTGGTTTGAGAAAGTTGTTTCAAGATTGAGTGAGTTCCGGATGCATATACTATGAGAAAGTCCATTTGACTGATCATACGTCATATAGGCATAAAGGGATACGAATATCTCACTCTATAACCAAACATATTATATACATTATATGATAATGAGTTTTATCATGGGATGATAGGAAGTTTATCATGTGATGATAAAGTAATGTCAAATTAGGTGACAGTTACAATTTTGCAAAGGACATAGAGAGCTGTAAAGTACAGAGCACGGACAGAACCTCTTCCACAAGCAAACATGATCAGCACTAAGACTTCATGAGTGAGACTCCATGGGTGTTGGATCGAGGAAATGTAAACTAGATTATTGACTCTAGTGCAAGTGGGAGACTGTTGGGAATATGCCCTAGAGGCAATAATAAAATGGTTTATTAAGCATATTCATGTTTATGATAATAGTTTATTATCCATGCTATAATTGTATTAAATGGAAACATAATACATGTGTGGAATATAAACACCAGGAGTCCCTAGTGAGCCTCTACAGGACTAGTTCGTTGATCAAGAGATAGTTAGAGTTTCCTAACTATGGACTTGTTATAGTCACTTGATAACAGAGTCATATCATTAGAGTAATGGTATGATGGACATGACCCAAACAATAAAGAGTTGCAATTAATCGTGTCACAAAAGTTTTGTTGTCAACACTTTTAATATGCCAAATATAGTTTCCTTAGACCATGAGATTATATCACTCCCGTTCACCGGAGGAATACTTTGTGGACATCAAACGTCACTTCGTAACTGGGTGATTATAAAGGTGGCTTTCAGGTATCTCCGATGGTGGGTTGTTGGGTGATATGAATCGAGAGTGGGATTTGTCCCTCCATGTGACGGAGAAGATATCTCCAGGCCTTCTCGGTAATATAGCATCAAAAGTCTGCAGACATGTGATTAGGTTGTAATCACCGGGATCCTATATTATGGACGAGTAAAGAGAACTTGCCGGTAACGAGATTAAACTAGACATGGGGATGTCAACGATTATATCTCGGGCAAGTAAAATATCGTGAGACAAAGGGAATCGTATATGAGATTAATTGAATCTCCGGCATCATGGTTCAATCGAGAAAAGGTTTTCGTTGAGTGTATAGGAATTAATATGGGTATCCCGGTCCCGCTATTAATTATTGATATGATCATGTCTATGCATTCCCGAACCCGTAGGGTCACACACTTAACGTTCTGATGAAATTAGGTTTTGCTATGAATTAAATGATGAAACGAACGAATGATGATTCGGAGTCTCGAATGGGATCCCGGACGTCACGAGAGGTTCCGGAGGAGTCCGGAGAATAAGATTCATATATGGAAAGTTGTTTCCGGAGGTTTCGGAAAAGTTCCGGAAATTATTTGCAGGGTACCAGAAGGTTCCGGAATGTTCTAGAGGGGTCTAGAAGTGGGACCAACAAATTGTATGGGGGCCCACATGGACCAAAGGGGTGCACCCACCACCTAGGCCCACATGGGCCAATGCGGCTAGGAAAGAAAGGGGGAATCCCACTCCTAGTTGGACTAGGAGTTGGGCCTTCAACCCTTTAGGAAAGGGCCCAAGGAGGAGTCCTAGTTGGACTCCAACTTGGGGGCAAGGAAAGGGGGGCCGGCCGGCCCCTACCCTAACCCTAGCCGGCCTCCTATATAAGGAGGGGAGGGGAGGGGTGCGGCACACCCAAGGGAGCCACCCCTAGCCGCACCACCTCCTCCACCCAAACCCTAGCCGCACCCCTCTCTCCCCGGAGGGCTGCGCCACCACCACCTCCACCTAGAGCTGCCGCACCACCCTAACCCTAGGGTGCTGCGCCACCTCCTCCTCTCCCTCTCCTCTTGCTTGGCTTGGCGAAGCCTCGCACGTGGAGATCGTCATCATCACCGGCACTACCGTCGTGCTGCTGAGATCATCAAGGCCACGTCCTCTCGCTTGCGGGATCAAGGAGTTGACGTCTTCATCGAGCCGTACGTGTGGACACCGCGGAGGTGCTGCCCGTTGCTGCACTTCACCGGATTGGATCTCGAGGATAATACATCTCCTCGCGACTAGACGAGTCTAGTTGCGGGGATCGACTAGCCAACCCCTGCACCGACAAAACACGTTTGTTGATCTTCAAGGGTAAGAGATTGGATCTCACCTTCGCTATCTTCATCTAGTAGATCTAGATCCTTGGGGTTTATTCCGCTTGCCGCGTAGGAATTTTTTTTGTTTTCTATGCTGTGACCCCATCACAAGCATCGGGGACGAATCACTTGGGCAACCTCCACTATGAGATCCCTCGCTGGAGTTGAAGATTCTCCGCTTGGAGGAAGAACGACCTACCGCATAAGGCCGAGGAGGGTCGCCCAACGACCATAAAAAGCAGCGGCAAGACGGACTTGGCCATCGCGAAGTCCGCAATTGATGAACTCATGTAGAAACGAGCAGCAAACCAGCAAAATCGAAGCAACTCCATGTTCTCCAACTCCCCCTCTTACCCTCCTTGAGGCCTGAAGTAGAGTAAGCGAGTAGCAGCACCGACATTGACTCCACCGACAAGGGACACGAGCTTATTTAAAGAAGACGTTGAGGCCGCCCTTCCCGGCCACCCTCAACACCTCGCTGCCATGGCGAAGAAGCACAACTCCGAAAGCTGACCAGCACCGCTCACCTGCGTCGACGACACGCTCCGATTCGCATATAGCCATATGCCATCACGGCAAACCCTACCCTTAAGACTACTCCTACTATATACAGGGAGGGACAACCTCCTATTCCATCCACCCTTTGGCCGGCAGCCCCTGTAACAGCCCCAGCTTTGTAATGAAAAATACGAAGAATTTTTCCACTTTTTGCATTTTGTTTGCATCATGGCATCCATATGAATTTGCTTTTCCTAACAAACCAACATATGCAAGCAATTGAAATGGGGAAGCCCAACCTTCCCAAAACCTCCAACCCAAATGCAATGCCCAACTTGGCAACAAACTAAATGAACTTCCAAATTGTTTAGGAAGTTCCAAGTTTGCATTTTATAACTAACTCTCAATTTCCAAATTTTGTCAAATAAGAAATAAATATGAGAATCCAAAATTGGTTCAATTCAAATCCTATTTTGAAACCAAGCTAAACCTTTCCAAAAATTCAAACTAAAATCATGGGGAGCTTCAATATTATTGTAAGGGCCTCCATGAATATTTTCATTAGTTTTGGAAATGTTTAAATACTCCAAATAAATGAATTTTGGAAAATATCAAAAATGCCCTTATTTAAACCCTGTGAACAAAGGTTGTCCAAAACTTTTTCAATTGCAACCCCAATTTTTATGGAGCACCTAAAGGTCAAGTGGAGCCACATGAATTTTTGTGGAATTTATAAAAATGGTTTAAGTCCTAAATAAAATCCACTAAACTGCTGCTAGACCCTTTTGTAATTACAAAAAATAGAGGCAGGGGGTTTTGTGAATTTTTTTCCTTTCCCGCACAGTGGCGGCCATGGGCACTGGCGCCATGTCGCGGCTCCCATGCCGCCCTGCCGCGCTGCCGTGGTGGTCAAAGACCATGCCGAGGACGCTCACCTGCCCCGCACTACTCTCCTCTATCCATTCCTCCCCTAATTTCTTCCGGATCGAAGGAGCTTTTCTCTCCCCCGAGCTCCTCCATCGCCGCCTCGGTGCCGAGCTTGCCGCCGTCATTTAGGTCCTTCCCGCACGGATCGACGAGCAAGGCGCACTCCGCCTCGCCCTCCTCTCCCTTCTCCCCGTCGGAATCGAGCCGGGGTAGCTTGGTTCTGACGAATTCGTCCTCGACGCTTCGACCACGACCGACGCCGCCGGGGTCGATTCCTTTGTCTCCGACCACCCCGCTGTCGTCGAGCACCCACAGTTCAACGAGGGTGAGCTTCTTTTTCCTTTTGGCCCTCTCCCGCGCCCCCTCTTCTTCCCTCACCGCCGAATCTTGGTCGTCGTCGACGTCACCGTCGGTCACCCTGCACAGCGCACCCGGCCCGTACCCCGGCCTGACCGGCCTGGGGCCGAACGGCTCGGGCTGGTGGCCGGCCTGGGCCGATACGAGGCCGACCGCTTCGGCCACACCCCCGGCCTCGCATCCCAGCCTGGGCCGGCCAAAGGCCGGACCCTTCGGGAGCCCACCCGGCCTGGCCGGCCTGAGGCCGGCCTGTCTGCCCGATTTGTTTGCCTATTTGTAATTGAAAACAGATTTAAATAATTGATTACTATTTGAATAATGCTTCAAATTCGACGAATCAAATTTCAAAATGTTCAGAAAAACAAACTCTACAGTTTAGAATCATTGAAATAGTCTTTTGGAATTATATTCTTGTTGTTCATACATGAATTCCCAAAATGGTTTAAATAATACCTAATTTGGGAAAATCCTAACTTGCTACTTAATTAACCAAAATTTATGAATAAAATATCAATGTGTTCAACACTTCAAATACTATCCAACCATGCCATTATCAAATCATGATCCCAAATATTTACTTGATGTATTTCTTTAATTGATTAAAAGAATTAAATTCAATTAATTATTTAAATCGCTATTTATTCTTCGGTACTCAGAAATTACAAATAAGATACCAAAATGATCGGAAGGACAAACCCTACCCATTCATGTCATGTTCATGCATTTTGAGCCACTTTTCTAATAATGTAATAATTTATAAATAATGTGGTCACTAAGATAAATATGGGGTTGTTTCCAAATAATTGCACTAATTATTTGGAACTCCATTTAATTTATTAAATAAATTAAATAATGATATCTTTGCATAATTCTGTCATGTCATCATGTGATTGTGCATTGCACCTTGTCCTCGTGTGATTTATTTGTTCTTTTGTATTTATTTGGGTATCGATAGATTCCGGAGTCGAGGGTTCCTCTACCTACCCCAACGAGCCGTACTACACGCCCCGGCACCAAGGCAAGAGATAACCTAACCTTCTTGGCATTCTAGCATCCTATTGCTTTTATAAACTTATTTTATCCACCATAATATTGCATGCGATTCCAATTACAATTTTGATCAAGTGCTAGATTATCCTATGTATGCATGTCTTCCCCCGAACCAATACATGTATCCCTACCTATGAACCCTAGGTTTGATGTGTTGGCCGGAGACAAGTATATAATTGTGGTTTATATATGCTTAGCTATGCTTAGCCATGCTTAGTCGATTTCTATTTTATGTCTATTGATTAAATTCCATAATGATGATGTTGATGGAATGATGCGGACATGGTGATTACTTGCGATGCTTAATTAAAATGCTAAGAAGGCTTGGATGAGTTGCCATCGGGGATGGTGTTTTGCCTCATTCTTGCCCCTAGGTGCGAGTTCTTTACCTCTTGAACCAAGATGATCGTGCTTCCAACGGTGGGGACATATGGAATCCCCTTTAACTAAATAACTTGTGCGGGCGTATCCAAGGGTCCTCTAGTTCGGTTTTCCATTTGCGCGTGAGTGGAAAAGAAAATGTTGCGGAGGATTTGTGTTTCGGTTGTGACGATGGGGGCAGGGGATGAAATAGGCTGGGTAAACTTGCCCTGTCGCCACAGATGACTCTTGGATAGTCTCACGCGAGGTAAAGGTTTAACCGCGCCCACTCGCCGGCCTTCCCCGGAAGAGGGCCAATCAGGTGAGCCGGACGGTACCGGTGGGTAAATTAGTACACCCCTGTAGGGTAAATCTTTTCGAAAAGCCGTGTCCGCGGTTATGGACGACTTGGGAATAGACGATAAGATCATAGAGAACCTTAACTTAATTGATATGGCAGCTAGAGGTTGCATAATCAACGTGTGGAAAAGGTTCACTTCCTCGAGGGTGATTCGAGGGGGTGCCTTTGGTGGAGATGAGAGATGATTTTGGCTACAAGTTGGTTCGACGAGAAACGAAGATGAAAAGTTTACTCTCTTATCCCCTTTTGAGAAAACATTCTGAGTAGACGGTGCCATTTGAGTCACTTATACTTTTACAAATGAAAATTATCTTTATGCAAAATAGTTACTAAACAGCTTTAGAGTCTCCGTCAGCATTGGGCCTATATCGCCCTACTAAACTTGCGAGTACGTCGTACTCAGTATCTCTTTGCTGCTTTTATAATTTGTTTCAGAGGAGGACGACACCGAGCACACATGTGGATTCTTCTTGGACATCGACGAGTAGTTTGGGGTTCCCAGGTGGCAGCTTGGGACGTTGGAACAAGCTGGCTGGGTTTATTTATGTGTAGGCCTCTTAGGCCCTATATTTGGATCTTGTTGTATTAGACAACACTACTTCGCTTCCGCTTGATGAATTGTTGGGTCTGTGACCTTTTGTGTGTAATATTTGTATCTTTCTCATATATGAGTTGCTATATGATCTATTTGTGTCGTAGAGTCTGTGATGTGCCAGTTGTTCCGCAGTCTTGATCTCTTTATTATGCATGATAGCTATGTCTGAGCTTATGGCATGATCGAAGTGTTACGTGCCGATGATCCATTCCGAGCACGCCTGCCAAAGGTTTTGGCCTGTGATTGGTAAACCTAGTAACCTTCGATTGTGTAGCATGACCGGTTGCACAAAGCTTCATTGCATAATTCTGGGGTTGGGGCGCTACAACCCCGCCGAATAGCAGGAAGGAAAGGGGCGGCAGCAAAACTAGGAAGTCGACTCTTAAATTGAGGTTTCAGGCGGAGAGAGGCGATATTAGATATGACTGTACTGTGAATCCAACACAATTTGGAACCTTCGGTTCAAATCCAAGGGTTGAAACCCAGAGAAATGAGTAACTACTAACCGGGTGACATGGAGGACACTACGAGGTAGTAATCATGAGGTAACCTCCAGAAGCCATACCTAGCTTCCGAACTTTGTGTTACTCAGCCAAGGATGCATTCAAGGTGAAAGGAAACCTCAAATACTGGAACAGAAGGACGTGGAACCCACAAACCTTAGAGACCATGATGGAAGGAAATCTCCTAGGTAAAACATGAAAAATTAAGACGGAGCATGGAATACTACACACCAAACTCTATAGGACTCAACACTACATCAACATTAAGATATGACCTGCCCAAAAGACACCTAGATGTTGAAAGACCATAAGAGATATCCAAAAATTTTCAAATTAACACAAGGTAAGGTGACTCGTAATTAGAGCGATACCAGATAAGGAGTAAAAATAATCCTAATGAAAATTTCACAACTCTTTTTTCTAGGTTCAAAATAGTTTTCACAAGCACTATACTCAACATCTATCAAGATTAAGGGTTTACTACATACAGTTATGTTTTGATACCAAATGCACCCGCACCACCTCCGGGCAAACGACTGTTACCCTGGCAGCTTCCTATTAAACCCTGGGTCAGGATGTCACAAGGGTCTTACAGAATGTGGATATGTTCACCTTTGCGGGGAGTCTCGAATCTGCTATGCGGCTTCTTGAACAGTGGTGGGGTACGGACTAGTTTTTTTTGTTGCTAACAACGTATACCACGTTGCTTGGGGTACGGACTAGTTTAACAAAGGGGTCACTATTGGTTGTGTTTGTGTGATCGACGTCCTTAGACTTCGGTACGTCGTCCACAGGTGTGGGCGTGGTCCGTGGTGTTCGTATAATTGTTATTAATCGGACATATCTATCTTAATTAACTAGAAGATACCCCGCGCGTTGGCGGGAATTGATTTAGAAACTTATATTTCAAATAAAAGTGCATGAAAAGTATGATGCATTAAGTTCTCCATACGAAATGCAAAATTTAGTTTGTCATAGTCGACGTATTAAATTTATTCGACACAAAATATGTATGTATAAAAAATTATTAGCATGTATAATTAAATAATTAAAAAGATTGATGATATGAATTTTGCATACAAATATTAATAAATATTAGTGGAGGTGACATGGAAAATTGATAGCCTAAGAGAGTGGATGATGTGTATAGCTTGCATGTTGAGATAGAAAAATCATAAATGAACTTAGTGGGGTTTTGCTTTATAAGAGGTATAGATGGAAAAGAGAAAGCTTTTGGCTTTGAAAATGGAGATAATAAAAGCTTTGAAAATGGAGACCAGAGAGGTTAAAGTCGTTGGAGACGAGAGAGGTCAGAGGTGAAGCAAGGAGGGTACCGAACTCCGGTGCGCACGTCCAGACTCCAGACGCGCCACGCATCGCCCGCATAAAATCTCGACCGTCAACTCCTCCCTAATCCCCTGATTTCCGCCGTCCATTCCCTCACCGTCCTTGCTGTGCCCGCATAAGACCCTGGAACTTTCCACGACACCAAAACCTCCCCGCTTTCTCTCTCCTCCACCTCCCCCTTCCCCCACCCCCACCTCCTCGCGATCTCCACGCCTCCCACCGTAACCCACTCCGGGGGCGGGACCCACATCGCCGCCGGCGAACCCCCCTCCTCCGCCCGCCGCGCCATGACGATCTCGTCGCCGCCCCAGGCTCCTCCCGAGGTAAGCGCGCGCGCGCGTTGGCCGAGGTGGCTTCCCGCAGCATCCTCTTTATCCCGTCCATGCCCTCCTCCTCGACCGGGCCCTGTCCACCGCATCAGGCAGCCGCGATGCCGTACGCATCGTGCCCTGAGGCGGGCGCGGGGCCCGTTGCCTTAGGCCTCTGGGTTGTTTTCCTGGGTCGTGGTTCAGGCGTGGTGTATTCGGGCCGGGTGTGCATCGCGCGTGGACGGAATGGATTCTAGGGTTTGGGGTTTTTGGTCGCTTTGGTGGGTTTGGAGGAATGGATCTGATAAGTGCCTCTCTCGTCAATTTTGCGCAGCAGCAGCAGGAGGAGGAGGTGCTCGTGCCGCACCAGGAGCTGCCCAACGGGGCCCAGCCAATGGAAGGTTTGCTTCCGTCACATCACCTCGCTTTTCTCGTACGGCTTGTCATTTCATTGGCTGTTGACTCTATCAGACTTGGGGTGGGTCGAACTGATTAGCTTCCCTGTTTGGTTGAATGTTCCTGCCTAGTTTTGTTTTTCTTAGTGGGAGCATTTTGCTGCCTTATTGTCCATAATGACGATTAGTTATTTGATTGTCTGTGCTGTCATTTCTGCCATATGTAGGGCTGATATTGTTTATCATATTTATTCTTGTGATATCTTAGTTTTGCTATTATTCAGAGTTCATGGTTTCTGTGTAGGATTTTTTTTTAATTTACATATCCTACTTATCAAAAATCTCCTAGTTAGAAAATGCTTGCTTCGCTTGCAACATCATGTCCTTGCCTTACATTGGGTTATTGACTTATTGGTAGGTTTAAGTTGGATTAACAAGATGCTAGAGCGTGCACACGTGGTATTTTGTATGCAAGTGTGGTTCTGTAGTAATTGCATAGTTTGTTGCAATTGTGTTTGTTTGTGTCATTGCCATGACATGAAAACTTCTTTAATTGTTTTTTCGGTTACATTTTCCTTCTCTCTATGCAGTATGTTGAATTAGTGCATTTAATAGTGGCCTTTGTTTGGTATTTTTACTAAATGCAGTACCCAGTTGGATCTACTGTGTTATTTAGGGTTGCTTTTGTTATTATGTGATTAACGAACATGCGAGGTTAAGCCATATTCATGTTGACTTATAACAGTTGTGCCTGCTGAGCCGGCTGCTACCGTGGAAAACCAGCCGATAGAGGATCCACCAATCTCGAGATTTACTTGGACCATTGAAAACCTATCAAGAGTGAATGCAAAGAAGCTCTACTCCGAAACTTTTGTTGTCGGAGGCTTCAAGTGGTAAGTGCCCCTAATGATTTTTTTCTCCGAACTAGCATATTTACTTACTATGGGTCATTCAAGAATTTCTGGCCAGGTGTTTTATGGAACGTTCTTTGTTTTCAGGCGAGTTTTGATTTTCCCAAGGGGAAATAATGTTGAATTCTTGTCTATGTATTTGGACGTTGCCGATTCAACAGTCTTGCCCTATGGATGGACTAGATATGCACAGTTCAGCCTCTCAGTGGTTAATCAAATTCACAACAAGTTTACAATAAGAAAAGGTACATATTTTTTATGCCCTTCCATTAGCTAACAAAAATGGTGACTATGGTATACTGGTTTGCAATTTATGCATTTTACATACAGTTCCCCAGCCATCTGCTAATAATCCTTTTAGAGGGACTGTTATTAGGGGATTTTCCTATAAAAATATCATATCTTTTTGTAGCTGGAAGTTGTACAATACCCATCTTTGCAACATAGAGCTACTATTCTAATCTGAATTATAACAAGTGATCTGGAATGCTTGCAGAAACACAACATCAGTTCTCTGCTCGAGAAAGCGATTGGGGTTTCACTTCATTTATGCCTTTGGGTGAACTCTACAATCCCAGTAGAGGTTATCTTGTAAATGATACTTGTATAATAGAAGCAGAGGTTGCTGTCTGTAAGGTTGTTGATTATTGGAGTTATGACTCTAAAAAGGAGACTGGTTTTGTGGGCCTTAAAAATCAAGGTGCCACTTGCTATATGAATTCTCTCCTTCAGACTCTCTATCACATTCCGTATTTCAGAAAGGTGCAAACTTCATATTTCACAGATTATTTTCTTTTCTGCTCAACCTATTTGGATTGTGTTAACTTTGTATATTGCTTGCCAGGCCGTTTACCATATGCCCACTACTGAGAATGATATGCCCTCAGGAAGCATTCCATTAGCTCTTCAAAGTCTCTTTTATAAGTTGCAGTATAATGACAGCAGTGTCTCTACAAAGGAGCTAACAAAATCTTTTGGGTGGGACATGCACGATTCATTTATGCAACACGATGTGCAAGAACTGAATAGAGTTCTTTCTGAGAAGTTGGAAGATAAGATGAAGGTTTGACATCTGTAAGGTCTTTCTTTTTATATCCTCTGGTGATGTTTATTGAATCATGTAGCTCTAACTGAATTATACTTGTATGCTCTTGATTCAAGGGAACCGTTGTGGAGGGCACTATACAACAATTATTTGAAGGGCATCACATGAATTATATTGAGTGTATCAATGTTGATTTCAAATCGACAAGGAAGGAATCCTTCTATGGCAAGTGATGTTGCTGACCCATGTGCAATAAATTTTAAACCTTGCCCTTGTTTGGCCTAATCGTATTATATTCCACTGCAGACTTGCAGCTTGATGTCAAAGGTTGTCAGGACGTCTATGCTTCATTCGATAAGTATGTGGAGGTGGAGCGTCTGGAAGGTGATAACAAGTATCATGCAGAACAACATGGTTTGCAGGTTGGTCTTCTGGAGCTTGTGGCAGATCAAGTGGTCAATCCATTTTATTAATGGATTTCAATCTCCATCCTCTCGTGTATGCGGAGCTGACCCATGCTCATCTGCACACGTGTGTGCATTCTAAAAGAATACTTGCGATGACACAACTAGAATTTCTTGTTTTTTTCTAACTATCTAAATAAGGGCACAAAAACCACCAGCAATGCACACCCTAACCCACTCCAGTTGTTGAATATAATGAGCTGTGGTCACCATATACGGCTCATTACAGATAGTCAATATATGGCAACAAAAACAAGTATGTGGCAACAAAAACACAAAGTTAACTGGTTTATTGCATGGTCTTCTTAATTAGACATATTTGTTGTTTCAGGATGCAAAGAAAGGTGTTCTTTTCATCGACTTCCCTCCTGTTCTACAACTTCAGCTAAAACGGTTTGAATATGATTTCATGCGTGACACAATGGTGAAGGTTTGTATCAGCACCACCCACTGAGTACTTCTCTTTCATTATGACATTTTTGGTATTTTGAAGACGGCAATTTTGTAGTAGCCTTTGATGGGATGACCATGGGGACACTAGTGTTTTTAGGTGTAACGAATACCTTGAATTTGATTCAATGTGCACCGAAAATTGCATTATGTGTGCACCTTGGCGTTAATTCCAGTGCCTCTAGCATTTTGATTAGTTTATCTGACTATCTTTTTTAAGCCATAGAAATACCTATTTTCAAGAAATCTCTACACTGCTATGCGGGACTGTAATGTTAATCTCAGGCAACCATGTCTCTTATTAGTGACACAGATACCTTTTAGTGCGGTTAATAAACTTCCGTTCAGTGATATTGACTGAGTATGAGTACTCAGCGTGGAATGTGAAAAAAATACCAACACATGTATCAGGCTAATACATTCGAGGTTCACATTATCCATGCATGCTTGCATTCAACTTGGAATAATGTCTAACGAGTCTCTTAGCTCACTGCTTCTATTTTTGGGGAATCGTTAGGTTTCTACCATGGTTATAATATATATAACTTAAGCAGTAAAGTGATGTACATGAAGTTCAAATACATACAACAACATGCTTTCATTCAAATACCGCTGTACTCCTGGAATAAACTTCCGTTCAGTGATATTGACTATGAGTACTCAGCGTGGAATGTGAAAAAAATACCAACACATGTATCAGGCTAATACATTCGAGGTTTGCATTCAACTTGGAATGATGTCTAACGAGTCTCTTAGCTCACTGCTTCTATTTTTGGGGAATCGTTAGGTTTCTACCATGGTTACAATATATATAACTTATATGGCAGCAGTAAAGTGATGTACATGAAGTTCAAATACATAGAACAACATGCTTTCATTCAAATACCGCTGTGCTCCTGGAAAGTTTAAACCTGAACCGAAGTTCATAAAACTCATCTCCTTCCCTCAATTTAATGCTTGTATTTTATCTTCTATTTTTAACCTACTAAATGCACTTACCATTTCTTTGTGGAATTCAGATAAATGACCGTTACGAGTTCCCACTTCAGTTGGATCTCGATAGAGATGACGGAAAGTATTTATCTCCCGATGCAGACAGGAATGTGCGAAATCTTTACACTCTTCACAGGTCAGTAGGATATTCTCATTTTTTGTCTTCTGCTCAGTTTCATGCTTTTGAAGATGCCCATAACATGGCTGAATAGCTAAAACTGATCGAGGCAAATTTGAATATACTGGTGTTTCCATTTCGCCTTTCGACTGTTGCTAATCACTTAGAAGATCTTACCATACAATAGTGATGTGTATTAGTATGAGAATTGGGAAGGGGCGGAGATATTTTACCCCGGGGCAGTTCATGACAGTCAATTTCTTGCAGTGTTCTTGTCCATAGTGGCGGTGTTCATGGTGGACATTACTATGCTTTCATACGACCAACACTTTCAGATCAGTGGTACGTCTCTCTGCCTGCATTTTTATTTATGACTGGTTCTGTTTCCATACGAAAATAGCAGATTCTTGGGACTATCTTGGCCATGGTTGGGCTGTTGACTTTTGTTACTCTTGCTGGAATTGGCCAGTTGCTGCTTGCAGCTGGACAGTTTGGCGTAACTGTCAACTAGTGAACAAATGCACTAGTTTGAAGAGATTATTTCCGTTTTGGCAATGATGCATATTTTTCAACAATGTTCATTTGATTATTTTTACCCATGTATTGTAGAATTTAATCTGTATCTTAAACAGAATGTATCTGCTGTAAACTGGTACTAGTAGTTGGCATGCATGACGATCACCTGTGCTGTTCAAAAAGTAATATGCATCTTGTACAGCTAGTTGTTTTGCTCATGTAATCACTGATTGAACAATATCTTCCAGGTTCAAGTTCGACGATGAACGTGTAACAAAAGAAGATGTAAAGAGGGCATTGGAAGAGCAATATGGTGGTGAGGAGGAGGTTAGTTACAGTTCTCATGGCTACAATAGTCATATGTGGAGTAAAAACATTGGGCTGATTAATTGATACTTATGTTTTGCAGCTACCGCAGACTAATCCAGGCTTAAACAACACTCCTTTCAAGTTCACTAAATATTCGAATGCATACATGCTTGTATACATTCGTGAGAGCGACAAGGATAAAATAATTTGTAATGTGGATGAGAAGGACATAGCTGAGCATCTTCGAGTAAGCTGTCAGCCATGGTTTTTAGCTATTGATATCTATTTTAGTAGTCTAATATCTCCATCTGCTCCCAGATTAGACTGGAAAAGGACCGTGAAGAGAAGGAGCGCCGGAAAAAGGAGAAAGCTGAGGCCCACCTATATACCATCATTAAGGTGTTTTGAGTCAGCCTGCTGGGCATATAATATGAATTGTTTTAGCTCCAGCAGCTTTATATATTTTCACTTTGTTATCTTACACGTTTGCTTCTGTGTGTAGGTTGCTAGGGATGATGACTTGACTGCTCAGATAGGGAAAGATACATATTTTGATCTTGTCGATCATGATAAAGTCCCGAGCTTTCGTATTCAGAAGCAGATGCCTTTTACTCAATTCAAGGTAATTACATTGGTCAAAACTGTGTTTGCAGTGTTGGTACTCTTGGCATATTTCAGTCATAGGAATATCGAAGAAGGCTGTTGCTTGTAGTTGGTATTGGTCGTGTCCATAAAGATGACGATGATGTAAGGACTGAAGTTAGTGTACCTGTGTTGCACGGTACTTTTTTGTAAAAACCAACACTTGGGTCTATCTCGGGTAGACTAGTTCCTGTTTATACTTTACAAAAGGACTTGCAGTGCACAAGCTTAAAACGGTGCAATCATGTGTAGCCTATACTCCTACATGCTGAGCATATGAATCATTGATAAGATCTCTAGTTTACCAATATGTTGGCAATGAGGAATATGTTCTTGCTTGCTACAGCTTATGTGCACTGCTATAGGGGTATCAAACTTAGTACCAATAAGAGTAGAGATTTACAATTGCCGTACTGATCAGTCATCTCTGAAGTGCTTTACAGGAGGAGGTAGCAAAAGAATTTGGTATTCCTACGCAGTTTCAACGATTTTGGTTGTGGGCCAAGCGGCAAAACCATACCTACCGACCCAATCGACCATTGACTCCTCAAGAAGAAGCACTCACTGTAAGATGATTTCCTTGATTGCATTAGATATGGAATTTTGTCTCATAGTTCTCCTTCTGCATGGGCTGCACTATCCTGCTTAAGAATTTAATCAACAAATGGAATCTGTGTGTGTTTTATGTCATCGCTTATTTGGTATCCTGAAGGTTCTTGGATCAATTATGTGTGTTCAGGAACTTTAGTTCTGTTATGCTATCTTAAGTTGTTCATAATCAAATTCTGTTGTATTTACAATGACATACTTATTTTGCTCGTTAAGCTTTTGATTTTAATTGATTAGCACTCAGTACATGCCACCACTCGTTTAACTCAGTTCCTATTATATCCTGTTGAATTACATATGGTTGCACTTGCCACAGGACTAGTATTAATTTATTACTACCTCCATCCGGAAATAAGTGTCGCTAAAATGAATGTATTTAGCACTGAAATGTCATCCGTTTTGGCGACACTTGTTTCCGGATGGAGGGAATATCAGTTACACAAATAGTATATGTATACAAGATGTGACCTGTTGAAATTTTTGCGTTAAGCTAGTTGCACACTGATTCTTCCTGTTTTGCAGTCAGAACTTTCCTGTTCCTACTTCCTTCAAATGTGGACAGAAATTTATTTATTTGATTCTAATGACAACGTCATATGATATTTTCTATTTTGGTCACCGTAAAACTAATGTAGATTTAACCTGACTTCATTTTTGCTGTGAAGCCTGTGATCTCCTGTCAACATAATACATCTGTCTTCTCTTCACTTCAGCATATGTTTAGTTGTATTCTAGGTCGCTTAATAAGGTGGGCATTTTATGTAGGTTGGACAATTAAAGGAAGCAGCAAACAAGGCCCACAATGCAGAACTGAAATTGTTCTTGGAAGTTGAACTTGGACTGGTAATAGCGTCAGCCCGCCTGCTTTGGTGCTGTTTCTCGTGTTGATTTTTTACTTACAATTCAATGAATCTGTTTGCAATTTGTACGGCTGATGCAGGACCTAAAACCTCTAGCTCTACCAGACAAGACCAGAGAGGATATATTACTTTTCTTCAAACTATATGATCCTGAAAAGGAACAACTGCGGTACTTAGAATTTTGACCCTCATGTATCGTTGCTCATTTGTGAGACTAGACTCATACTTGTGTGGTGAATGAATTCTCCAGGTATGTTGGTAGGCTCTTCGTGAAATCTTCAGGAAGACCACAGGATATTCTGCCAAAATTGAGAAAAATGGCTGGCTTTTTGCAAGATGACGATGTTGAACTTTATGAGGTTACTTTTATTTCTTTTTAGAAACCTTAATTTTCCTAATGCTCGTGTGGTATGCAAATTATTTGTTTCAGTATCTTACTTTTATTATTATTTCTTTCATCAATTTTAGGAAATTAAATTTGAGCCAAACGTGATGTGTGAATTCATTGATAATAGGATTATATTTCGGTCTTGCCAGGTAAGATCCAATGTCGTTATTTTTATCTGATACTGTTCTTGTTTCTGTGATGCCTTCTTATCTGGATGTTTGTGTTCACAGCTTGAAGATGGCGACATTGTTTGTTTTCAAAAAACCTCAAAGCCAGATACTGCTGACCAATACAGATACCCTGATGTCCCATCCTTTCTGGTGTATATACGGAACAGACAGGTAACTAAGAACCTTCTCCATGCTGTAACATAAGGAGCTTCCTTGCCTCGTGGATCTGCACAAAACAGATGATTAATTGGAAGGCGATGTATTAGCAGTTCAACCATTTTTCTAAAATGGAATACTTGCACAAGATTTCTGTGTTCTTATCTGGTTTTCTTTGCTATCTTGTTTTCCAAATTCGTACCTCCTAGTATTATGCTTTTATGTATCATGTGTTGAATGTCTTGGCACCATGCTATATTGTATATTTTTTACATACGATAATTGATGTTCTCCTTTTGTTTAGCTTGTCCACTTCCGTTTGTTAGAGAAGCCCAAGGAGGATGACTTCTGCCTAGAGATGTAAGCATTTGGACATATTGTGATTAGAAGATCTTGATATTCTGTATCAATACTGATCTCTCTTTTTTCTTTGCTTTGTAGGTCAAAAGTTTTCACGTATGATGAAGTTGTAGAAAAAGTCGCTGAAAAAATTGGTGTTGACGATCCATCAAAAATTCGTCTTACATCACATAATTGTTACTCTCAACAGCCTAAGCCTCAACCAATTAAGTACAGAGGTGTTGACCGTTTGCTAGATATGCTCATTCACTATAACCAGGTTCACAACTAACCTCTCATCTATGTGATCATTAGTTGCTTAACAACTAAAGTGAAGAATGACATGTCTATTAACTTTTCATGTATCAGACTTCTGATATTCTATACTATGAAGTATTGGATATACCCCTGCCAGAATTACAAGCGTTGAAGACACTGAAAGTTACATATCATCATGCCACTAAGGATGAGGTTACTCTTCTTGTCACTTCTAAATCTTAGCAGTAGCAATAGACTGTTTATGTTTAGTAGTCTCAAACATGTTTTATCAGGTGTCGGTTCACAGTATCAGGTTGCCAAAAAATAGCACTGTTGGTGATGTGCTAAATGATATCAAAACGAAGGTAAATTTTTGTATGTGATTGTGTTATCTTATGGTCTCTATGCCACGTACTAGTTTGGTTCATTTCCTTTACGATTTTAGCTCATGCCTTCTGTATGCTTTCTGTCATTGTCAAACCAGGTCGAGCTGTCTCATCCCGATGCTGAACTTAGATTACTTGAAGTTTTTTACCACAAGATATACAAGGTGGCGCAAGTGCTAGTTTAACACCTCTTAGTTGCATTTAGTTCCACACAATGGGATTTTTTAGCTTGTATTTGCTGCAGATTTTCGCTCCCAGTGAAAAGATAGAAAACATCAACGATCAGTACTGGACATTGCGTGCAGAAGAGGTACTTTATATTGTTATGCCATGCTTTACAGAAAGAGCATTCTCCATTGGTTGAGATGGTCTTGAATTACCCCTGGGTTCAATGGGTGATATTGTCTTACTCTTTCTAGGTTCCGGAGGAGGAGAAAAACCTGGGTCCTTTTGACCGCTTGATCCATGTATACCATTTTACCAAAGACACTCAGAACCAAACGGTAATGAATGCTAGATCTCAGTTACTTTCTATTGGATAATTTCTTCTGTCAAAATAAAAAAATTATAGTGTGGTTTCTGTGAGTAGGTCCAAAAGTACAGTTGGACGAACTTTTAGTCATTGTACCTCATTTTGTTTTTAAGTTACTTTGTCCTGTGCTAAAAATAATGCCTTAGCCGTGTTTCTTATAATCAGACGTTTGATAGTTCTGTTCCACATATGTCATGACACTAGGGGCAAGGCAATACTACTTAGCAAAATTTCCTTGTTCTGATTCGCATGGCTTACTTGGATATTGTTGATTTTTGTTCTTATTTCCATGTGCTTGATATTTGTCCTTATTACCACAGCAAGTTCAGAATTTTGGAGAACCTTTCTTTATGGTTATTCGTGAGGATGAGACCTTATCTTCTATTAAAGAACGTTTACAGAAAAAACTGAAGGTTTCAGATGAAGATTTCTCCAAGGTAATGAGGTTTTTCCATGGTTTCCGTATTTTTGATTAAATCCGTGATATTTTTTGTGTGCTATAGAGACATGTAGTGCCTAATATATTCTGGTGTGAAACTTTACATGCTCAGTAGAAAGCATATGTTATCCATCTGCTCTTTCTAAATGCTAGTGCAGCGTGATCTGTCTGTTCAATCAGTGTTCCAACACTGATCTGTCTGTTCAATCAGTGTTCCAACTTCCAGACTAATCCTTATTTGGAGAGATTCCTACCACACATACTGTCACAAAATGTTGGACATATACCACCAGGAAGATGGCCGGGATGGCTCAGCTGACAGGGGATAGGAGATTACTAATTCATCGGGTTCTCTCTGTTTAGAGGTCCAAGAGTTCAAACTAACTAACACATTTATGCTTATCGCTAATCAGTTGTTTTAACTTTATATTGACCCCGATTGAAAGAAGAAAGTCCACTTTTCGTCCCTGAACTCTTGAGGAAGTTTAATTTTCATCCTAAAACTTCTATTTGGTCTAAAATGAACCTTGAACTCTTGAAAAGTTCACAACCCGTCTGACCCATGGAAAAATGGTGATGTGTATTGCCCCATCACTTCACCCTCTTGAAGGTGACCGGCTAGTTGCGCCTCCCAGCTTGAAGGAACGAGCATGTCAGCATGAATCAACCATGAGATTCCTCTGATGAGCGCGGCGATGATGGGATGCCATCGACGAGCGAGCTTGACATCAGTCTGAGAGAGTAGGGAGGTCAGGAGGTGCAGAAGGGCTAGGGACGCGGGTAAGTTGGGTTGTGGATAGGTCAGAGAAGCTCGAGGGTCGTGCAAGAGTAGGACGACGCATACTAGCTGGACTACATCAGAGTGAGTCGCTGCGGATGCCCTTGAGGTTTCGTGATTTAGATTCTGAGTGAGGACTTTGACTCGAGACCATCAAGATTCGGTTCTTATTCAGCCCAGTTTACTTTTTTGGTGCTACATGTTGTCCACAAAAGCGTTTTTCTGAGTTAAATGTGATGTGGACTTTTTCAATAGTTCAGGGTTTGTTTCAAACCAAACAAAAGTTTTAGGATATGTTAGAAAAAAAGTTTTAGGACAAAAATTGAACTTCCCAAAGAGTTTAGGGATGAAAAGTGGATTTTCTTCCGATTAAAACATAGTGGGGATCTATCCCTTCATTGGAACTGGCTACTGATCTCTAGGGAGTAGTGCAAGACAATACTAACCTGCAAGACAAATCCACAATGCTACTGCAGTGCCCTAGAGATTACTACCACTATCATTTATAAACAGAGCCACTGCATTGGGAAATGGTTGGCAATAATTTCGAGGGAAATCAGCCTTCTTCCATTTGAAAATGTCGTGCCTTGGAATTAGTTGTAATAGTCGTAGTAGTAGATCTATTCTACGATGTGTGTTTCTCTTGCTAGTTTTGCATGTGGAGCTGACACCAACTCCATTGGATTACAGACTTGTATTAGAACATGTCTAATGAGGTAGTCATTTGATGTCAGTTAATGTACTTATATAATGTTAACCACTGCTCTCTTTGGACAGTGGAAATTTGCGTACATATCGCTTGGTCGCCCAGACTATTTTGAAGATTCCGATACTGTAGCTACGAGATTTCAGGTACTATCATGTTAGTTATCTACTTGTTGAAGCAGCCTTTTATAGTTTTTATAACCTGATTTTAATTGTATAAACTTGTTTAGAGAAATATGTATGGAGCGTGGGAGCAGTATCTTGGACTGGAGCACGCGGACACAGCTCCAAGGAAGGCACACACTGCTAACCAGGTACCTCATGTCACATTGTTACAAACGATCCTTGGATGCCCCATATTTTGGCTGAATTTTTTGCTAATTGTATGGTCTCTGCAGAACCGTCATTCATTTGAGAGACCTGTAAAGATCTATAACTAGACAGTTATATGAAATACGAGCGACGTCCTGCCATGCAAAAGCAAACAAGTGGCTGAACCTGAAGTTGCTGGCTTGAATAAATTATGTACCATAATATGATGGCAGGACTGGTTGCTCAGGTTCAGGATGGAGTCGGTAAGCTAGTTTCAGAACGGAGACCTTATCAGTCCATCTGGGCAGCTCCTCATCTTTCCCCCACTCTGCCCTGGATATATAAAGTTTGTGCACAGATGACCCAAGGAACCATCACCTTTCAGTAGATAAGGCTGTTTTTTCCCCGTTAGGTGCTGTATACAGTCGAATAGCTAGTGTATTACTTTGTTCTGCAGTTGGTTGCTAGGTGGCAAGTTGATGCTGCTTTCCTGTATATTATTGTTGTGAGGTGTACAAGTCGTTTCCTTGTTTGATGGCTACACGCTACTTGTAAACTCCAGTTATGATGTAGCGCTGCATCTTTTGACATATTTATATCTCACTGGCTCTCAACCATCTGCTAAACACATCTGTACTACTGGTCTGCTCAGTTTTGCTGCTGCACCTGACTATCAGTTTGAACATTTCTAGTCATTCCTCTTGCCTGTCAATTGTACTTTCACCCTGAAGACTCCAGTTTTTTTTAGTCTGGAAGGCAGTTATGACGCGTGAGTAGGCCTTTCAAGGCTCGGTTCAAAGTTGCTTGGAGTGGGACAAATGTTTTGATTTTATGCTGAATGTATTTTCAAAGAGGTCTATTTTCCTTTTCTTGAGAAACGCCTCAAAGATGGGAAGGACTGCAGGAAGCATGTTGGCCCTGTTTATAAGGAAAATCAAGCCGAAAATCCCACAATGCATGATTATTTAAGGGAACTGTGTGAAAACCATGGCAAATCTAAAGCACAGCCGAAAATAACCATGACATAAACTGGGCAACGCCTCTAAGAAGAGAAACGACATGTTTTCAAAGATGTTTATTACTCCCTCCGGTTGACGAGGGAGTAATAAACATCTTTGAAAACATCTTTGAAATATTGATTGACGCTGTACATATTTCGTATACGGGTGCCGACAATCAAATCAGATCAGAGGGAGCAGTAGACAGAGACATAGTTCCTCGATCTAGCGATGAGGATGGAGTCACCTTGTACAGTACTTCCTTAACCTCCAATTTAAACGTGGATTTTATCACGAGGAAAAAGGATTTGGAGGGAAAGGAGAATTGACTTATGAAGATCAGGACGGTGATGTCATGCCTTCAATTCCATGATGGTATGATGCACGATGGGTCGGTGCGGTGGAGACCGTTGATGCAGCGTAGTCGATCGTAATGTCGATAGGGGAACATTGCCAAGTGTGGAGACGAGGTGGGGGTGGTGGGTCTCGATGCCTCATCGCATTCGCATTAATCACGTGTATACATAAGTTCGAAGCCGATATATGGCAATGCATTGAGTAATCATATGCGTAGTGGCCATGCCAAAGTTTTAAAGCTAATCATAGTTCATGGTGAGCAATGTAGTAACTAGTTACTTTTATTGTTGAAACAATGTAAAGACAATGTATTATAGTTTTCAATCAATAAAATTATTTGTTTGGTTATTCAAACATCTTTGATTTGTAATATGTATTTGTAAGAATTTGATTTAATATTCAATTATGAATTGTTTACTTTATTGTTATACATATAACTTTAGTATTTGTTTTTAATTACTTTTCCAATTCAATTTTATTTATGTATTCAAATTGCGTCAAAATTCCCACAACAAGTAAAATGCCTGGAGGTCATGTCGAAATTTATCGCATTCACCTAAAATGAGCTAAACCCAAATTCTTGACGGTGAGCAAACTCCGATCACTCTAGGGTTTTATTTTGCGAAAAATTTATTCGGGTTTTCAGATGCATGCAGATGCACAAATTCCTACTTCTACCCTTCGTTAGATCCTAAACGCTGGGATATTACAAAGATCCACCTCCGATCTCTCCGTTCTTTTGAAGACGCGGTTGTTTCTCTCAATCCAAATGGAACGCAAGGCCAACAACACCAAGGATCGGACTTTTGGGGCCTCCTTGACCCCTTGACCGGCCAATTCGAGGCCACCCTCGACCACCAAAGCGTCAGCTCTACCGTCGCCGAAGGAGCAAGATCAGGCCTCCTAAGACCCGAGAGGGTTTCAAACCAAATAACTTGCGCAAAAGGGCAGTTAAGGAGAAGATGCCGGTCTCAGGTTCCTATAGACAAATAGGGCAGACATCGTCAGTGGCGAGGCCGTGCCACACCCGGTGCACCCCAGTCCAGCATCAGTCCCACGCTACTTTCCACGCAAAGAATTTATATTTCAAAAGCGCTTGGCATTTCGAAATTGAAGTATACAAAGGCCACAAGGTGCGAACCTCGAAGAAAGCCAAGTAGGCTGATCGAGAAATACTAAAATCGATTCATAGATTGGACCAATAGTAACATTCATATTAACTAAAACCGATTCATAGATAGGACCCAAAGATGGCCTCATCCCGAGGCAGGAAAAATACAACTGCTTAGAGCAACTCCAGCCGTCCCCACAGGACAACTTTTCGACGTCGGCGGTCCATTTTCCCCGTAGTTGCGCCCCCAGGACCCCCAGGCCTCGTTTTTCACCGGATTTGGGCCAAATTTTATCCGGCGTCCCAGGCCGAACCCAGCGCGCTGGGTTCGGCCTGGGGGCGCCGGCGAAAGGGGAAAACCGCGCGGGCCACCCCTGTCGGCGAGAGAACGCACCTTTCCACGAACGGGTTCGTCCTTTCCTCCTCTCCTTCTCCCCGTCGCCGGCACCGACTCCTCCCTTCCGCCGCGAGCTCGCCACCAAAACCACCGCCAAACCACCGCGACGACACCCTCTGCCGTATCCCCTCCCCGCCCCAGCCGCCTCCACCCGAGAATCACCGTCGCGGTCAAGCTTCGCGCACATCCGCCTCCACCCTGCCCGCGAGGTGTTCGACGCTTTGCCTCAATGGACTCCGACGATGAGGAGATGCTCGCCGCTCTGCTGGACGAGGAAGCCGACTCTGCCGCCGCCGACGACGAAGAGCACTTGCTGATGCTCGCCTGTCTGGCTGGCCTGTACGACGCCGATGCACAGCCGAAGCGCGGTGGTTCGGCACCAGGTCGGCGCAAGAGCAAGGCACGCCAGTGTTTTAAATTTTATGATTTGTTAAACAATTTGTAATAATTTTTTTGTCGAATTATTTGATACAAATGATAAATTTGCTTCAAAATAATGGATTTTACTAGTAAAATGGGGGTCTATGGGGGAAACGCCGGAAACGATTAAACGCCGGAAAACGCCGGGTTGGGGGGCGACACGGCTGGGAATCGGGCTGCCCCCACACCGTTTTTTTCCGCCGGTGCCCCCCAGCAGGGCCAAAAAATCGCCGGCAATTCGGCCTGGGGGCCAACGGCTGGAGTTGCTCTTAACCAAAAGTTACAGGTGCTTCGAAGATGATGCTTTCAGTAGCTCGGCTTGCTGTCTGCTTCTTCCCCAAACAACTCATTAATTTCTGTGTTGTTCCTGAATCACAAATGGAAGCCAGTCAATATTCAACAACCATCAGTTACTGCACTCATAGATCACAACTAATAAGCGGACATAAAACGGAGCTAGCAGAACATCGCATATCACGCACACCCTTAATAAGTCGCAAAATTCAGGTTCAGTAATAACACAACATACAATGTTAATGGTTCTCGAATTCAGATTTTGTAGTAACATAATAAGCACTATAGATGACCAAAAGAACAAAGTTCATTCGAATTAGTACAGAATGAGCTAAACTTGGAAAAGAAGCCAACATCAGAACCATCCACGGCTGGTAGACAAGTAGAAGAGAGGCGCTTACATGGACAGGGCAGCAACCAAAGGCATGTCAGAGTCTAACAAACGACATCGGCCCTTACATTTGTAAGTATGACTCTGTTCCTTGACTCGTGTTACAACTGGCACATCCTTAGCCTTGGCACCCCGTGAGGCCGTGACAAGATAGCCTCAATGTTCTCCATCTGAAAGGTGGTCGAGATTGGCTTTGTGGTGGCTTGGACGGACGGATCCTAACCTGATGGAACAGAAGCTATGCTTTCCAAGGGGGCAGAAGAGCGGCCGTGGAATCTTGTCCTCTGATGCCGCCACCACGGGGAACTCTTGGATTGACATCGAGGGAGTAGTGCTCGAGGAGGAGGATATCAGCTCGATGGACATGCGGAACACTGAGGCAGAGGCAGTGATGTCGTTCTTGGATACGGGGCAGGCGGCGAAGAGGCCACCGCCGCCAACTCCAAGGGGCACCGCCTGGCCGACGAAAGGCGGGTTCTTGTCGTGGACCTTCTCCCACGTTTTGTTCACCACGTGAAAGGCGTAAGTGCCCATCACCAGTTCTTGCTTCGCGGAAAGCAAGATATAGGAGCTCATGGCGGTGGATTGCGAAATTCAAAAGGGTCCATCAGGGCGGGGAAGAATGGCGGTGGCGGCAGCACGGTCCAGCACGGAAAAGCGCCGCGGTACCAGGAGGGGACGCCCGTGTTGAAGCTCAGGGATTCGAACAATGGCATGCTGTCAATGCGGGGCACCACCCGGGGCCGGCGTGAGATGGCGTACACCTCGCCGCGGTGGCAGATCAGGATGGGATTGTGCTTGGGGTACTTGAGCTGATGGCTCTTGATCGTCTCCGATGTGCTCGGGTCGAAGATGACGGTAGCCGCTCTGAGACCACCACCGACGCCGACGATCCAAGAGCCGTGCTTCGAATGCGCAGCGACGAAGGACATGCCACGCTCCGCGCCAGGAAGCCCGCCCACAACGCGGGCGCCTCCGCCGCCGTCGATCTTGAGAATGGAGTAGGCCGATTGCTCGTCCTGGAGCACCGCCACGAGGTAAACCGGCTCGCACTACAACACGGCTGATATATAGAGTCACTTCAAAGTGCCACTAAATGGGGTCTAAATGCCACTAATGACCTATTGTGGCACTTTGGAGAAGTGCCACCTTTGCTTGTGCCACTAAAAACTTTTAGTGGCACTTCTCCAAAGTGCCCCAATAATTACCTATTGAGGCACTTTGTCAAAGTGCCCTCAAAACCAATTAGTGATACTTTGTCAAAGTGCCTCAATAGGTCATTAGTGGCACTTTGTCAAAGTGCCCCAAAACCAATTGGTAGCACTTTGTCAAAGTGCCCCAATAGGTCATTAGTGGCACTTTGTCAAAGTGCCCCCAAAACCAATTAGTGGCACTTTGTCAAAGTGCCACTAATTGAACTTCAATATGAGGCATTAACTCAATAAAGCACCAAACTATCACTTTCTATCCAATAGTACCAATTTGCATAGCACATACATTATTTCTACCAGATTTCAAATTCAACATAGTTGAAACCAATCATAACACATATTGTCACAACACCCTTTAAAACACATATTAAACATGAATGCTATCACTTTCTGTCAACACCTGAATGCTATCACTTTCTATATGAATGCTTCATCAGTTTCTATCACTTTCTATCAACACCTCAATGTTCCATGAGCTTCTATCGTCTTTGTATCAATCATTCTGCTGCTGCGATGACAGTGTATCTGCTAAAATTTCTATGTAAGAGTACTGAACACATTGTGCTGAAACATCACTGAACTTCTGAACACAATAGGTATTGAACAGTGAAGCAGATTTATTTACCTTCAATATGATCTCAGATTTGCTTTCCTGCTTTTTCATGATACCGGATCAACTATTCTGACCTCAGATTTGCTCAACTGTTTAGCAATACCACTGCACATATATGTTACTGCTGGATTCAAATCTGCTTCTGTAACCTATAGTGATTGTCACAAATTAGCATAATAATACCAACAACTATGGTTTTTACGGTGAGCAGCATAGTACAAATGAGCAGACATATAGCAAACAATACTCCTTGAGTGATATACAAAATGAGCAGAATACTACAAATATGGAGTCATTTAACTTACAAATTTCTTTGGCCATGTGATGCAGTGTGCTTCTGCATGCCTTATAGTAGTGATTCTTCCTATAGGTTCAGGTAGAAGAGTTGCATTGTGTAGGACTATGTTTACGAGGACTTCAATTTTATCTTCTTTTCCAATTTTTTGCACAGTTCCCAATGCAACCAACCTCTCACTATTTGGTGATGTTAAACCTACTTCCATGCCTTTTTTGATCTTGTCACTCTGCAAAGGTAAGTAGAACTTTCATGTTTAATACTTCAAATCCCTGTTAGTAAGTAGAACTTTCATGTTTGTAAGTGCAGCAGACTAACCTTCATGGGCTTTCTTGGGTGTAGCCAATCAGAGTTGTCCTTTGCATACTTCCCTTGCTTTGTATGGGTTTCATCATCAACTTGCTTTGTATTTGCAACTTTCTCTTGTACCTTCTCCTCCTTAATTTTCTGATGTACTGTTGAGTCTGACAGAAGTTGTTGGTAAGATCTCTTTGCTTTAGAGTTTGTGGTTTGACTACCAATGACAGTTACTGAATGTTCAACTTTCTCTTCTTTTTTATTCCTCTTGTACTTATTCTTCAACGTAATCAAGGTTTCAGCTGTTTCACAAACTTCTCTTTCTATTACTGTTTTTGTTTCTGCTGCTGCTGCGGCTGCTATTGCTTTGCTTGGTTCTAACTTAACTGCTTCAGGTTCTTCTCTTGCATCATCTGATTTGTTGACTTCTGTCCTTTTTCTTTTACTTCCAATTACAGGTTGGCTACCTATTGCCTGACTGCTCCTATGTCTGGGAGCCTCTTTTCCTTTTGGTGCTTGACTGCTACTAGATTTGAGAGCCTCTGTTGATGTTGGTGCTTGACTGCTGCTAGGTTTCAGAACCTCTTTTGCTGTTGGTGCCTTGCTATGTTTGAGAGCCTTTCCTGCTGCTGTTCCTTCATTGCTGATAGGTTTCAGAGCCTCTTTTGCTGTTGGTGCCTTGCTAGGTTTGAGAGCCTCCTTTCCTGCTGCTGTTGCTTCACTGCTGATAGGTTTCAGAGCCTCTTTTGCTGTTGGTGCCTTGCTAGGTTTGAGAGCCTCCTTTCCTGCTGCTGTTGCTTGGCTGCTGCTAGATTTCAGAGCCTCTGTTGCTGTTGGTGCCTTGCTAGGTTTGGGATCCTCCTTTCCTGCTGCTGTTGCTTCACTGCTGCTAGGTTCTGTAATCACATTTGCTTGGCTAAGTTTTTGGTTAACTGCTGACATGATTTTCCTGGCTGCTGCTATTTTCTTGGCAGTTGCTTCAAGTTCCAATTTCTGAACATCTTCCTCTTGTGTTGTTACTTCCTTTGTCAATTCCTTACCAACTTGATTATTTCCTTGGCTTGACTTGTTTGCTTCATTTTGAGAAAGCAGATAGTCAAGCTTCTCTTCCATTTGCTGATTCCTGAGTACTATTGCTGTTTGGTTGGCTGACAGTGCCTCCACTTGACATCTGAGCTGCATGTTCTCTTCTCTTGCATCCCGCAATGATAGTATAGCTTCATTCAGCAGTTTTGATGAACTGCCACCCACAAGCAGTCCAAATCCATGCATTCTAGAGTTCCTAGACCTTGAGTTCCCCAATAGGTTTTTAATGGAGTAATTATTTCCTTATGCGCTATGTGTATGCTATTGTTTATCTGTTCTTGCAAGTAACCAATTTGAAATCGTACAGGCTGTACCTTGCAAGAACAAAGTGCAAGTTGACACTTCTGTTCCTGGAAGCTGGATGGTGGCTTATTCCCCAACAGAGCACCCATTTGATTTCAGCCTGCTTAGGAGGGGAATCAATACGATAATATGTGGACCATATTGGAGATCATTGGTCAGAGTGTATGATATTCAACTTGGTGATGTTGTACATTTCCAACTTGATGATGAGGACGAGATGGATGCTGAATTGGATCAAGAGGTAGAAGATGATGATGACCAAGAGTTCAATTACATCAAGGTGACTGTTTATAGTGAAGTGGAGAGCATGAAGAAAGCAAAACATATGACTGCCAACCCAGGTATGATTACAACCTGATTTGCTTTCATTTTGTTGGTTGGATGGTTGCCCTTGATCTGCATTGAGGTGATATGAATTGCTACTTTATGCATTTGTCAACAGTACTTGGCGATGTGATACCTCGAGTGAGGAGCATGCTTCAGGAGACCATCTTCACCAATATTAGACAAGTCACCGAGGCTGAAATGGCTAGGGTAGTGTGGGGCTTGTACAAAGTTGCCTGCATGGGACCTGCTGAAGAATTAGCTGAAGGGGAGTTCTATGAGAAGATTGATGATATGAAGTTTGCTGTTCACAAGATTGATGAAATGAACACAGTAGGTGAATCCCTGGTAAGTTTATTACTGAATTCAGTTCTACATTGTATCATTCCTGTTTGGATATGAATTCAATTACAAATGTTATAGCTTGACCAAACCTGATATTCTACATTCTATCATTCCTGTTTGGTGGGTACATATTGTTGATCGTTTCTATCATTCCTGTTTGCTATTATACAAATTCCTGATCGTTCCTATTAATGCAGTATATAATTGTTGATTCCCTAATATTTGACAGTTCCTTCCACAAGAAACTGTTCGTGGCTGCAAATGCCCATTAGTTGGAAAATCCACCTTCTGGAAGAGAGGCTTTGAGGAAACAATTTTTGGTTCGTACTCTAGATATGAAGGCCTCATTCAATTTGAAGATGGGTGGCTTCACGTAATGCAGGAAGGTAAATTTGTGGAAGGAACAGTTGTGCTGATCAAGATGAAACCAAGCTTTCAAACAATCGGTCTAGAGTTCCTCGATGTCATTAGCGCCTAGATTTCATTTCCGTATATGATAGACTTGTAGTTAGGTTGCTGCTGTGATGCTGCTGTGACTTCTATGGATGCTGCTTTTGGATGCTGCTGGATACTGCTGTGATGTTGACTACTATATATGCAAGCTTTTGCTGGCTGTGATATATGCAAGCTTTTTCTGGATGTTGACTACTACAATGATGCTGCTGTGATATATGCAAGCTTTTGCTGGCTGTTTATATGACCTATTGCTGGATGTGCTGGATGTGCTTGTGTTGGCTTTTTATATGACCTATTACTTGTGCTAGCTTCTGCTGGCTAGCTAGTGATGTGATGCTTCTGGATGTTCATGTAGTGCTATGATCTATTGGGGCACTTGGAAAAAGTGCCACTATAGGTATACACCTATTGGGGCACTTTTGAAAAGTGCCACTATAGGTATACACCTATTGGGGCACTTTTGAAAAGTGCCTCAATAGCTTATACCTATTGGGGCACTTTTGAAAAGTGCCTCAATTTCTATATGAATTTGAGGCATTTTATTCAAAGTGCCCCAAATAGGTAAACTATTGAGGCAATTTGAAAAGTGCCCCAACCAAAGTGCCCTAATAACCTGACCGTGACCTAGTGTCGGCGAACTCGGCTGACGGTTCCATGGTGTCTTCCTCCGGCTTGAAGAACTCGGCTGGTGATTCCACCGAGTCGTGACCATCAATCTTCCTCTTGGGCGCCATTATCGTCTCCCTCTCGCTGATAGGGGCAGAAGCTAGGGCTTTGGCTAAAAATTTGGTGCCTTTAGCCGGGTGGGGGAGCACACGGTGTCAGGACTCAGGACCCTACACTGCATCGCCACCCAGGGACAGAGTATCAGCTACATGCGACAACAGCAAGAGACCACGATTCGCCCGTACCGTTTCGGAAGAGATCCAACGGTCCGGATTCTAGGAGGTGTAATCAGCTTATCCATTTGTAATCTGCTTTATTAGAACTCATGGGTTGTAATGACGAAACCTTAATTAGCTTGGTCCTGCTCTTTCGATATAAAGGAGCAGGAGTGGGAGGCTGGGAGGCAGGCCAATAGAAACCCTAAATTTATTTCCCTTTACTTTCCTATTTTAGTTGCTAGTCCGAGCTCCCGTGCTCCCCTTCTTCCTCTTCTTCCCCTTATTGCACCGCCAGGATCCACCGGGGTCCTGACAAAGTGGTATCAGAGCGAGCCGATCTCATTCCCCTCCCTCCCTCACCGCGCGACGCAAGGTTCCCGGATCACCCGCAGTAAAATCCCTTCTCCGTCACCATGGCTCCTACTCGCCGATCTCGCTCGTCTTCGCACGATCCCCCCGTCATACCAGGAGCGGAAGGAGTAGCGGCGGACGCCGACATCGCAGCCACGGTTCTCGCGGCCCAAGTCGAAGAGGACGCCCGAGCGGAGGAGCAGTTCCGCAAACACCTTCCCCGGGAGGTCATGAACATCGGCTGTCGCCTCGATCTTGACCAAGCAAACTGCACAACAACACTACCAGCCACATCCCAAACCCCAAACTTCTCACAGTTCACCAATCCCATCACCCAACCACACTACTATAACACTCCTACATCTCAAAACCCTACTTGCAACCCATGCCCACAACACCAGAACCAAACTGTCCACTCCTGCCAAATGCCGACTTACTCCCCACACTACCACCCGCCATTTCCGCCACCACCATGCCCATATTAACACTCCCCAGCGCCTCACCACCACCCGCAACAAGCCCTTTTGGAATACCAAAACGCCAACCAATACAACTCCCAGTCTGAACCTCACCTCCGCACCCCTCACATCGAATTACCAATCTTTCATGGCGAAAACCTGCGAGCTTGGATACTGGAATGCGAGGATATTTTTTTCCTTGGTGGGCATTCCCGATGGACAATGCGCACAATGGGGAATGGCACACATGCGTGGACAGGCCAAGACATGGCTCAGCAGTGCTGGACTGGACCTGCGGCAAATTAGCTAGCCTCAACTCTGTCAGATATTGGTGGAGCGCTTCCCAGATACACAAATAGCAAATCCTATGGACCAGCTGCAGCATCTCAAGCAAGTAACAACAGTCGACAGCTACATCAATGCTTATGAAAACTGGATGACCATGATGAAAAGAGGGCGCTCCTACCTCCCACAAGATTTCTTCGTGGACAGGTTTCTCAGCAGTCTCAAGGACAACATCAAGCATACAGTCCAATTGATGTAGCCCAACCCAACATCACCACCATGTCAAGCATTCCAACATATGCCATGTCACCACGGACGTCAAAGGTGAGCTCAATCCTCTCTACAAACCTCAATGCACCGCCTTTGGATGGTATACTACCTAAGCGTCTACCCTTGTACATTACTAGGTGTCACATGACGAGTACGGATGCCAAGGGAGACGCCGATGGAGCCCAGGAGTCGAAGCCATCCAAGGCATATACATGGAAGCGGAGGAAGAAGAAGCGGACACAAGACGAAGATGAAGAAGGAGGCAAAGCCAGTCTGGCCGGCCTCCAGCCCGGCCTAGGCCGGCTCCCAGGCCAGCCACACGCCTGAGACCGCCGGCTCCTAGGCCGGCCTCCCAGCAGAGGCAACCGGCCTCCTACCCGGCTCCCGGGCCGGCCACCCGCTAGAGCCAGCCGTCCTCCAGGCCGGCCTCCCAGCAGAGGCGCCCGGCCTCCAGCCCGTCCTAGGCCGGCGAGACGTGTCCTGCACCCCCCTTTTGTACTAAGACTATAAATAGCACTCCCCCTCTTCCTTTCATAGACAGGCATAGACTAGAGTTGGACTAGACACTTGGGCTTGTGCTCATCCCTCCCTTTGTGGAGAAGATCCCCTTGTGGATTCAAGGCTCCTCCTTAGATGTATCTATTGGAGTGATTCAAGGCTCCCTCTTTGCGTGGAGTCTCTCTCGTGTGTGATTCTACTTCACCGTCTCTCACTCACAGGATTCTACCTCGCGCACACCGATCTTTCACATAGGGATTCTACCTCGCGTTCTCTCCCTTGTGTGATTCTATTGGGCCGGTTGGACCGACCGGTGAGGGCAACGCGTCCATTGTATCGGGTTTGTGTTCTCTTGTTCTTCATGTTCTTGTGTGCGTTCGTCCCCTCGTTCATCAATCCGTGAAGATCGGGCCACCCTAGAGGGCTTTACCCGCATCATATGGTATCAGAGCTTTAGGTTGCCACGGATTTGACTTGTGTTTCCACCACTTCCCCCAAATTTTTCTTTGATTTTGCCAATTTCAAAAATTCCACAAAAAATAGCCTCAAATTGCTTTTGGTTCGATCTGAGATTTTTGTGAGTTTTGGTAGGTTTTGATCCGTGGATCCATTGCTATACTTGTTGATCTACCTCCCTTTGCGTTCCCATGGCCAAATTCCTTTGATTTCCCCTCCGATTTGGTGTTTTTCGGGCCGTTTTTTCGCCCAAATCGCCCATTTTCGCATCACGGGAAGGTAGTGCCATTCGGCCTCCCGGCCGGCCTAGGCCGGCTCCCAGGCCGGCCCCCTAGCTGAGGCAACCGGCCCCCTAGCTCTCTGCAAATTCTGAAATTTTGATTTGGCCATAACTTTTCACTCCGAACTCCGTTTTTGGTGATTTTCATCTCTAATCGAAGCTACGGACAAGCTCTACATCACCTCGGCGGTTGATCCATCATCTATTGCCACCAAAGTTCATGAGCAAGGAAGGGACATTCCACTCCAACGGGTGAAGATCGTCGACGAAAGGTATAACATCCCCAATTCTTCTCCCACCTTGCATCACTTGTTAGCCAAGCCATTTGTGCCTATCTATCCTATTGAAACTTGCTCATCTATGATTGCTTGGGTTTTGCACACTTGATATCTCGTAGTGTTCCGAGCAAACTTGTATGCGCTAGTTCATATAGTTTTTGTTGGCAAGCAAAGTGAGAGGCAAAAAGAGAAAAAGAGAGAAATAGTGAAAAGAGAAAGAGGAAAAGAATCAAAAGAGAGAAAATAAAAAGAAAAGAGCTTCTATGCCATATCTCTTATAGTAGACGCGCAAGCTCGATGAAAATTTTGTAGGTGTGGTATCTTTGTGCATATCTTGTAGCCCACCAATAAATTGCAATCGAGTTGGTTTCTCTTGTACTTGTGCAACTTGAGCTTTAGTCTTCGCTAGGTCCATCACTAGCTCATTTTTGGTTGCACGAGTCCCAATTTTCAAAGCGTGTGTTTGTATGAGCTCCACTCATATCTTTTGAGATCGACTTGTATTTGCTTTGTGGTCATTGTGGTTCTCTACTTGCCATTACAATATCTTGGTTTCTGGTTGTTCCATTTGCTTTCCACATTCCATACCTATCCACTCAAGGTGAGATTGTGTTCTAGTTTCCTCCCACCCCATATATACACTTGTCTTGTGAGTGATCATGTCTAGTGAGAGCGGAGCATACTATGGAGGCCATGATGATGAAGAGACGATGAGCTACACCGACCACAACGCTACAAGCATAGAAGACATGGGGAACGGCTACTACACCGACCCCGACTCCACGAGCTTCCATGACAAGATGGAGCACTCCACTGACCCCGACTCCATGAGCATCAACAACATGATGGAGCACTCCTACGACTACAACTCCGACGTCTTCATGGAGCACTACATCGACAACACCTCCACGAGCATGCATGAATCTTCCAAGATCTACTATCCCAAGCTTGCAAGAGGTGCCACATACGACCCATCAAGCCCAAGACGGAGCAACATGAGGACCACCATGAGGTCCTGCTATCAAGCTCCATCACCATCACGACGGCGCCCCAAGGAGGACATCACCAAAATCGCCAAGGTCGTCACTTCCTCATACATACAGCAGCCCAAGAAGAATTCCAAGATGGCTCCCAACTATGCCAAGCTTGAAGCCGAGATCGACACACTCGCCAAGCTTCACCATACTTCTCCAAGCCCAAGACGGAGCCGCAAGTCAAGGTCGCCAAGGCACCCGAAGGATTTTCTACGACACCCCTCCCCACAAGAACGTCATCGACGACACATGGAGGAATCAAGACCGTCACATCATATGGTGTCCCCTCCTCGTGCCAATGCTAACATGACACCCATGAGAAGCTCAAGCTCCAAGAAGGACAAGCAAGCCCCCATTCCTATGGCGCCCACGCTCAAGTCAAGGTCGACGAAGGATGACCCTCATCATATGGTGTCTCCTCCTAGTGCCACCACACAAAAGGCGCCCAAGAGAAGATCACGCCACAAGAAGGACAAGGACATCCTCGCCAAGCTCATGACAAAAATGGACACCTTCCGCAAGGAGCTCCGTGAAGACATCAACCATCACCGCAAGACCAAGATCATCGGCGACACTTCTACGAGCATATGGTCCACTACACTTGAAGATGGAGGAAGACAAGGCCCCATATATGATGATGATGCCGGATTGAGCCTACTTCCACCTCTACACCAAGATGAAGACCTCATATGCCCTATGTGCAATGGCCATGATCACATCATGTGGGATTGCCCCAAGAGCCAAGACACGATGGATCAAGTTGGCGAGAAGATGGTCGAGCATGGGATTTTCCCTTCGACCAAGGAGGCGAGCATGGAGGATGCTACCACTTTGGACGTCGAGTCAAGTGGAGAAGCCGAGCATGGGATGTTCCCTTCGGCAAAGGAGTCGAGTGATGATGCCCATCCTATGGCATTCATCTTTGGAGGCGACAAGGTTGAGGAGGTTGAGCATGGGAGTTTCCCTTCAACCAAGGAGGCGTTTGAAGTTGAGAACATGGAGCCTATCCCTATGTGCTTGATTGCTGAGGTTGTACCAATCCCATGTGACATGAGAGCCACCTAGCCCACTTGAGTGAGAGTGCAAGTGAGTTGAGTGCCTCCACCATATGTGAGATTGAGTGCTTCCACTTTGAGGGAATGAGTGATACACCACTTGAGTTGCGAGAGGTAGTTGATAGGTCAAGTGAGGCCATTTTGATTTCTAACAACTTACACTCTACCTCTAGTGTGTTCTCTCATGTTTTGCTAGGTTCCATGGATGAAGATGCGCCAAACCTCGACATGATGGAGCCTCAATTTGAGAAGATGTACATGGAGGATGAAGGCGATGCCACCCCATGTCTACGTGATGAACAAGTCGGCCACATGGACGCCGCTACTTCTACCACAACACCTACTTCACATGAGCGGCACTACAAAGGTACGCATATGGGTGTTGATGATGCCATGATCCCACTAGTGGACAGGATTGTCGGAGAACTGTCCCAGGAACTGGGTGTGTCTCACTAGGTATCGAGTAAGGGGTTGAACACGGAATCAAACAACCCTCAACGTGCCTCGGCGACGGTGCTTGCAGAGATCGCTGTGGGACGGCACTGCAGAGATGAACACACGATGTTACCCAGGTTCAGGGCCCTCTTAGAGAGGTAAAACCCCTACGTCCTGCCTTAACTGTATTGCACTTGCTTCGAGAGGTTTTAGTACAGGGAGAGCTTGGCGAGCTCGAGGTGGCTAACAATGGCTATTGCTAACCCTAGATCTGAATCGGAACTTGGACCTCAAAGCTCACCAGAATCGAACGGAACCTTTGCCCGAACGTGCTCCCCCTCCTTTTATAGGTGTCTCGGACCTCTTCCCCCAAATATCTTGGCGGGAAGGGCTACCACATGGCGACGAAGGAGGAGGACGGGTGCACGATAAAGGTAGAGTCCATGGACGCGGTCCATGGCAGGGAGCGGTGTCACCAAAGCTGGAAAAGGCCACCGTCCAGCCAGGACGGTGGGCTGGCGCCGCTGAGGTGGGGTGTGTCCCACGGTGACGTCGCCCTTGGAGTGTAGCTGCAGATGGTCCCCTTATCACCAAAGTGGCAATTCTTGGAGCTCCTTTGCTTGGTGCAGCGTTGTTGACTGCTTTATACACGAGAACGGCAACTGCTGGCGCGCCCGTGACTCTGCGGTGGGTGCAGAGCCCATGTGCGCTCTGCCGCGGAGGCAGAGCTGGCTTCGTGAGGAAGGAAACCCTCGCGAGGCTGGAGGCCTCGCCGAGCCCTTTGACTTGATCCTTGGAGATACCCTCTCGAGGGGAGGTCCCTCGCGAGGAGAAAAGCCCTCGCGAGGGAAAAAACCCTCGCGAGGCTCGCCAGGCTTGGAGAGCCTGGTCCTTAGCGAAATCTTCTGAAGAATGTTGTGGGCCCTGGCAGGCCGGCCCGTGGTACCCTGGTTTCCACTGTGCCGACAGTAGCCCCCGGGCCCGCGATGGGCACGCCGAAGCCCACGGATGGAGGCGAAGCGTCGGGGGCCCAACGATGCCTTCCTGGGCCGTGACACGTGGGGCGCAGCGGTTGAGCCCGAGGCCACGATCTCCTCGGCTTCAACGGGTGACCCGGTGGGGGCCCACCACGTCCTTGGCAACTGGCCAATAAAGCCTGCGCGCGCAGACGGCGCCCATCACTTCGTCCATTACTCCTCCGCACACTTCCCCCAAACATCTCCTTCTTCCCAGAGCGCTCCACCTCCGAGGTCTTCATCTTCACCGCGTTCATGGCGCCCAAGAAAGCAACCGCTCCCCAAAAGGGCAAGGCCCCGATGCAGGCGGGCCAGTCCGCGGCGGCGTCGGGGAGTGCTGTACCCACGGCGGCGCTGCGGAAGTCCTGCATCCGCTCGGGGGCGATTGAAAAGGTGCGCCACCTGGCGGCCGCGAGCACCAACGAGCATGGCGCCACCATCATGGAACCGGCCGGCAGCAGGCTTCCCGAGGGGTATTACCCCATCTTCCTTCACACTCTCTACGCCGGTCTTGTTCCTCCCTTCTCCAAATTCCTCATGGGGATTCTGGAGACGTACCAGATTCAACTCCTCCATCTTCATCCCAACTCCATCCTCATTCTCTCCATTTTTGCCTACCTCTGTGAGGCCTACGTCGGCATCTATCCTTCGGTGGACCTCTTCCGTAGCTTCTACTCGCTTCGATCCACCGCGCAGAATGAGCGGACCAGATGCGTCTCCTTCCGCATCGCCGACGCCAGGAGCAAGAACTACATCCCCATCGCCTGGTGCAGTGAGAACGCCATCACCAAGGTGACGAAGAAGGTGGAGGACTTCCGCCAGCGGTGGTTCTTCGTCGACACCAAGGTGAAGAACCCTCTCCTGGAAATACTCGTGGCGCCTCCGAGGAAGTGGGCGTGCTGGGCGAGCGAGGGCTTTGAGGGCCCCAAGCTTGACGCGGTGTACGAGTGCATACGGGGGCTCCGCGAAGCTGGGCTCACCGGCCAGATGGTGGCGAAGAGCTTCACGAGGCGCCGCATCGCCCCCCTCCAGTGGCACTCAGAGCCGGTGTGGTCGTACACAGGCCGGGGGGACAGGATGCGCTTGTGCACGGACAGCTTCACGCCGGAGGTGCTGGACCAGGTCATGGGGGTCCTCTTTGCCACGGCGGCCATCCCAGCCCCAGCTTGCGACGAGGCACGGCCGCTCTTTACCTTTCAGGAAGAGAGCGTGCATGAGCACCGCAGAGGCATGCCCATTTTCGACGAATGGGGCATCGTGCCCGAAGGGCACCGCGGGCCCCGCAGCAACCCGCGGGCGGCGGAGCTAGAGCAGATTGACGAGTCGCCGGAACCGGACGAGGCTGAGGATTCCGGCGAGGATGAGGCCTCGGGAGACGCTGACCCTTCGGGAGGCCTCGCCGGCTCCTCAAGGAGCGCACCGCCTGAAGAGGACCTCGAGGTCATTTCCTCCGGCAGCGACGAGGACGCCTTTCGCGTAGCTCCCTCCCGACGCACCGCAGAGGAGGAGGAGGAGGAGGAGGAGAGCGGCAGCAGGGGAGAACGCTGCGAGCCCCGCTCCAAGGCCGTCCACGACAGGAAAGCCGCAGCTGCAAGGGGCGCTCCTCGCGCGGAGGCAGGAGCGCCTCAAGAGGAGGCCAGAGTGAGCAGCCCCCAGCCGCCCAAGGCGAAGAAAAGGGTGTGGAGGATGGCCGACGAGTAAGCCTCGATCTTTCTTCTTTCCTTTAGCATTTTGCTTTCGAAAACCCTCTTGACGGATCTTCTGCCTGTCTTTCTTTTCAGGAACCCTGCGGCGCCGAAGAGGCGGCGGCTCTGCAAGCTTGGGGAGACCATTGGCGTCACCGCGGCGACGCCTGTGGCTGGCGAGCCGCAACATGTGGCTACTCCCCCCATGGGTGAGCACCGCGCAGAGGAGGTGGTTGAAGAGGTGGCGCCGTCGCCAGCTCGGGCCGCCACTCCTCCCGTACTGCCGGAGGCAACGGAGGAGGAGGCGGCGGCCGAGGCCGCACGAGCCTCGGCGAGGCCAGACGAGGAGGAGGAGATCGAAGAGATCATCATGGAGCCGCCTCCGGAGGAGGAGGCTCCCACAAGAGGGGCTGACGCGCCCGAGGCCGCGGCAGGTTCGGCCACCACGGAAGGGGTGGAAAATGCCCCTGAAGAGCAGGAGGAGGAGGCGCCTCCGAAGCCCGTGGACGCTGGAGCCGGGGGCGAGAGGACGCCCAGCCCCCAGAGGGCTCCCGACGCGGGCGGCGAAGGGGGAGCCCACACGAGCCCCCAGAGGGCTCCTGACACGGGCGGCAAAGGAGGCGTCCTCACGAGCCCCCAGGCCGCACCAGAAACGACAGTGAGCCCGAGGAAGGGTGCCTCGGGCGCCCCGCCAAGAATCGAGACCTCTGCGCCCCGCAGCGGTGCGGGAGCCGCGGCGCCACGCGGTTCGCCGCGGCGCCGTCTTCAGCCTGGCGCGGCGGACGCTCGACGAGCTGGAGGCACAGTACGCCAAAGAGGACATCGCCAGGGCGGAGGATCGGGCGAGACTCGACGAGGGCTGGGCCCTCCTCCGCGAGAGCGTGGAGAGCTGCCACCGGCAGGACGCGGCGGCCCTGGCGGCATGCCAAGAGTGTAGCGCCCTGACCCCAGAGTTATACAGTAAAACGTTGTGCAACCGGTCATGCTACACAATCAAGGGTTACTGGGGTTACCAATCCCAGGCCAAAACACATTGGCAGGCGTGCTCGGAATACATCATCGGCACACAACACCTCAATCATGCCATAAGCTCCGACATCGCTTTCACGTATAACAAAGAGACCAAGACTGCGGAACAAGTGGCACATCACAGACTCTACGACACAAAGATATCATAGTTCAACTCATATAATTGAGAAAGATAGCAAATGACACATCAGAGGTCACTGACCCATCATTACAACAAGCGGAAGCAAATTAAAGTTGGCTAAACAACAAGATCCAAATTATGGCCTAAGAGGCCTACAGATAAACATCCCGTGCCAGCCTGTTCCATGACGTCCCAAGCTGCCACCTGGGAACCCCAGACTACTCGTCGAAGTCAACGTAGAACCCACCTTCCAGTTCGGTGGCGTCCTCCTCTGAAACAAATAATAATCAACAAAGCAAGGCTGAGTACGACGTACTCGCAAGAATTAGTAGGGCGATATAGGCCCGATGCTGACGGAGGCTTCAAAGCTATATAAGTGGTTGTTTTGCATAAAGCTAGTTTTTCCTTCCGAAGACTAGGACTCATGGCATCGTCTAATCAGAAGGTTTTCATAAGGGGATAAGAGGGTAACACTTCTCTCTTCGGTTCACAGGGAACCTACTGTATTCAGCAACTCCACTTATCTCCACCAAGGCACTCCCTCGAATCTCCCTCGAGGAAATGAACCTTTTATCACACGTTGATTATGCAACCTCTAGCTGCCATTTGATTAAAGGTTCAGGTTATCTATGATCTTATCGTCTATTCCCAAGTTGTCCATAACCGCGGACACGGCTTTTCGAAAAGATTAAACCCTGCAGGGGTGTACTGTTTTTACCATTGGTACCGTCCGACCCCTTGCCTGATCATTTAGCTCTCTTCCGGGGAAAGCCGGCAGGGCAGGCGCGGTTAAACCTTTACAAAGCATGAGACTATCCAAGGGTCATCGTGACGACAGGACAAGTTCAGCGCCTATTTCAACACCCTGCCCCATCGCCACTCCTATCACATCCATCATCATCACCATCATCATCATAATCATCATCATCATCGGCCACACACCCGCAAATGGAAAGCGCAAACTAGAGGACCCTTGGATACGCCCGCACTAATTATTCGGTTAGTAAGGAGCCCATACTCCCACCTTTGGAAGCACGCTAGTCTTGGTTCAAGAGGTAAAGAACTCGCACCTAGGGGCCAGAACGAGGCAAGACACCATCCCCGATGGCAACTCATCCCAGCCTTCTTAGCAATTAATTATCAACACAAGTTTCCACCACTGTCCGAACATTCCACTCAATTCACAATTATGGAATAATCAACGGACAACTTAAACATTCGACTAAGCATGGCTAAACATATCTAAGCATAACTACAACAGATATGAAATATCTCAGGCCAACACATCAACCTATGGTTCATAGGTGGGGAAACAGATAATGGTTCAGGGAACATGCAATTGATAGGATATTATATACACTGACCAAAACTTGTCACCAGAATCGAATGCAATATTATGGTGGATAAAATACTTGGGTATTATGAGATATGCCAAGAAGTTTAGGTTAGCTCTTGCCTTGCTGGTAGTACTGGTCGCGCTGGTTGTCAAGGTATTGTGGTGGAACCTCGACTCCAGAATCTACCGAACACAAACAACACAAGAAGGAAATAAATAACACGAATACAAGGTGCAATGCACAATCATGATGACATGGACATATTATGCATTGAAAAGGTATTGGGCATGTCCCACAAGTTAAATGGAACCCCTAAATTAAATATCACAATTAACGGGTTAAATCTCCATCTTTAACTTAGTGATTTGTGTTATTTATCAAAACGTCCAGTACTAAAATATGGGTACTAAATGCATGAAAATGACATTATTAGATAGGTATTAACCCACTGATCATTTTGGTACCTTGTTTGCATTTTTCCGATTAACGGTGAAGAAATGGTGATTTAAACGGTTATGCGATTTAAATCATTTAACCAATTCAAAAATAACATCAAAGGAAAATTTATTTGCATGCTGTGATATTAACATAGGTAGATAGCATTTGCTTTGCTGGTCATTTTGGTATATCATTTGCAATTTTTGAAGTAATATTCACCAAGTTATGATATTCCCAATAAATGATTTAAATCTGCCATTTTAGTAATTTTGGTAAACAGCACTAAAATTTAATTCTCCAACTCTCTCAAAGGGCATAAAGTGGTAGCCCATTGTTCACTGAACATTTTGAGCTATTGAACACAATTTTTGGACAAGTAGAACTCAAGTTATGGAATTAACAAATTCAACATTATTTCTGCCATTTTAGTATTCAGCAATTAAAGGCAATTTATTTTGACAAATTAAATTAACCAATGGTACTAACAGATAGACATTTTATTGCTGAGCATTTTGACATATTATTTGCAATTTTCTGAGTTATAAAACCCTAGATATGAATTTCTACAAAATTTGAATAATTCACAGATGATTTGCATTTCACATTTAAATTTCAAAATCAAGAATTCATTTGCATGTGGGAGTTGCATATTTGGATAGGTTATGAAATTATGAACATTTTGATATGCCAAAAGTATTTTTCTGATTTGCCATTTAGAAGATATGGATTTCTCCATTTTTACTCATTTTCTGCCCCTTTTAACACATTCTGTAAAAATGGATTTTTACTGAAACCTTTTGCACCCAGAGCCGGCCTAGCCTCTGAGGCTGACTAGAAGGCCAGGGGCCACGTCAGCGCCACGTCTGCGGGCGGCCCACTGCCCTTTGACCACCAGTGCATGCCATGACCGGCAAGAGGGAGCGCGGTGACCGCGCGCATGACCAGCACACGTGCGTCGACGGGGTGGTGCGCGGGGACGTGCGGATGGGCTCTTCGGACGCACCTCGACGAGGGCTACCGGACTGTGGCGGCGCCGCCCAAAATGGGTCACCGGTTCGTCAGAAACATCGGCGACCGGCGGCGGTGCTAAGCGGACGACTGCGACCGAGGAACGGAGAGAGGGAAAGGGAGGACAGCGAGGTCCAGTGGAGTAGCCAACTCACCCTTGACGCGTGCAAGGGCTCGGAGCGGACGGGGGAGCTCGAATTCAACGGCGGCATCCGTGCTCGGCGGCCGGCGGCCGGAGGCGGAAGGAATCGGTCGGCGACGGCGAATCCCGGCCTCCCGCCTCGATTCCTTGACCGGGGAGGTAGTAGACGGCGATGCGGAGCTCTTGGCGGCCTCAATTCGCTTCGGGGCGGCCGGATTCGACGGCAAGGTGCGGCGGCTGGTGAAGGACAGGGAGCTCGGGCTAGGGTTCGCACGAGGGGGAGATAGCCGGGGAAGAGAGAGGAAAGAGGGGAAGAGAGCAGGGGCAGCTCGTCGAGGGGGAGCTCTTTATGCGCCATGGGGGGCCAGAGAGCGAGGGGAGCGCGAGGGAGGGCACGGCGACACGGCGGCAGCGGCGGCAGTGTTCCCCCTGTCGCCACAGGGAGAAGGTGCTGACAGGGAGGGCCCCCTGTCAGTGATTTATTCTTTTCCTTCTTTTTATTTTTAAAATTGAAACAGCACCCTTTTGGCATTTATTTGAGGCACCAAAATATTTTCAAAAATTATGAGAAAATTCAGGGAGGTTCACAATAATATAAGGAAGCTCACCATATTTTTGTTTTGAATTTTGAAAGTTTTAACTTGGTGTCAAAATTCAAAGTTGATTTGCAACTATTTGATGTTCTCATTTTTAATTGAGGCATTTAAACCTTTTTATAAAACCTGCAAAAATTCATGTAGCCTCCCCATGACATGTAGAAGGTCCACAAAATTTGGTGTTGCAAAATAAAAAGTTTTGCATAACATTTGTTCATAGGGTTTGAATATGGCAAATTTTAATAATGTCCAACATCCATTTACTTGGGGTATTTAAGCATTTCCAAAATAAATTAAAGTAATCATGGGGGCTCCCAAATATATAATGAAGCTCCCCATGATTTTATTTTGAATTTTGAGAAGTTGAACTTGGAGTCAAAATTCACCATTTGTTTAAACGAATTTGAATTCCAAATATTTATTACTTTGCTTAACAAGCAACTGTCTTTGACAAAGATCTAAACAAATATATTCTTGGAACTTCCTGGACAATTATGGAATTCAAGAATATTTTGTTTTGCCAATTTGAGCAATTGCATTTGGTTTGGGATTTTTGAAAGTGCTTTGCTTCCCTTTAAGGATTTTCAATGTTTTCAATTTGTTGCTTTGATTAAATTTAGCAATTTAATAATGTATGCCATGATGCAAAGTAAAACAAAAAGTGAAAATTTGGCCCATATTTTAGGGTACCAAATCTGGGCTGTTACAAAGAGGCCAAGCACTTCGCCGAAGAGACCTGCGACAGCGTGAAGCGGGAGGCGGCGGAGACCATGGATCAGCTGGACGCCGCACGGGAGACGCTCGAGGCAGAAACTGCCTCCAAGCGACAGGAGGTTGCGGCCTTGGAGCAAAACTTCATCACGCACTCCAAAACTGTGGAGAGCAGCTTGAAGGAGCTCCGCGAGAGGCTGGACACTCGCGAGGTGCAGCTGACCCAGCGCGAGGCAGAGCTCACGCGACGCAAGGGAGAGCTCTCCCCCCGTGAGGAGGAACTGCAGGCGGACCAGGCCACCCGCGAGGAGCAGCTGAAGGCTCGCGAGGGCCGGGTGGCCAAGGACGAAGCCTCCTACGCGGAGCGCCTCGAGAAGGCCAACGCCGATCTCGCGGCAAAGCAGAAGAGAGCGCAGGACGAGGCCGACGACAAGGTCAAGCTCATCCGCCAAGATCTCTCCAAGGATTATGGCGAGAAGGTCAAGAAGCAGGAGGAGCGCTTCACGACAAAACACGACGAGCTCCAAAATCGCATCCAGGAGCTCGAGAAGGAGGAGAAGCGGATGGCCTCCCGCCTTCAGAGCGCCAGGGCTGCCCAGGCCCGCGCGGAAGAGGAGGTTGTCGCCCTGAAGAAAGACTTGAGCGAGCTCCACCAGCAGGTGGGGCCGGTTGTGGACCTCATGGAGCAGGCACGGAGCAACGCGGAGATCGGCCGGACCATGTCGCGCCAGCGCCAGCGCATGCTCCAAGACCTAGTGCTCCGCGTGCGCACTGTTGGGGATCGCCTGGGAACCGAGGTCCCCTCCTTTGCCGTAGGGGGGAGCGACGATAAGGCCGCGTACACGTTCTTCTTCGAGCAGTTCCTCGCAAAGCTTGAAGAGACCGCGAAGGACCTCAACGACCGCGTCGTGGAGGAGAGCCGCGATCTCCTCATCCTCGCCAACTGCCGCATCTTTGCCAACCTCGTGAGGCTCCAGCCCTCCCTCGACCTCGAGGCCGTGACGGCGCCCGTTGACATCGGCTGGGCCCTCTCGGTAATATGGCATCAGAAAGGTTGCAACCATGTGACGGAAAAGATATCTCTGGGCCCTCTCGGTAATATGGCATCAGAAAGGTTGCAACCATGTGATTAAGTGTTAATCACGGAGATCCTATATTATGGACGAGTAAAGAGAATTTGCCAGGTAACAAGATGAAACTAGATATGGAGATATCGACGATCGAATCTCGGGCAAATTAAATATCGGTGAGACAAAGGGAATCGTATACGAGATTAAGAATCTCCGGCATCATGGTTCAATCGATAAAGAACTTCATTGAATATGTGGAGTCAATATGGGCATCCGGTCCCGCTATTGATTATTGATATGATCATGTCTGCATGTTCTCGAACCCGTAGGGTCACACACTTAACGCTCCGATGTAGCTAGGGTTAGCGATGAGATAATTGATGGTATGAACGAATGGTGATTCGGAGTCTCGGATGGGATCCCGGACGTCACGAGGAGTTCCGGAATAGTCCGGAGAATAAGATTCATATAAGGAAAGTGGTTTCCGGAGGTATCGGAAAAGTTCCGGGATTTTCTGGAAGGGTTCCGGAATATTCTAGAAGGTTCTAGAGGAGTCTAGAAGTGGGGCCCATAGGATTATGGGGCCCACGTGGCATGAAGGGGTGGTGGACTGGCCTAAAGGGCCAGCCGCACCACCTGCCCCAAAGGGGCCCATGCGGGCTGAAAGGCCCAAGTGGGGGGCGGCCAAAACCCTAGGAGGCTGGCTTGGGGACCATGCCTCCCCAGCCGCCGGCCCTAAGAGGGCAAGGGGCGCAGCCCCCCTGGCCACCTATATAAGGAGGGGCTGGGGGAGGGCTGCCGCACCCCTGGAGCTCCCTCCTGCCCTAGCCGCCGCACCCCTCCCCTGCCGCACCACCTCCCCTTGGCGCCACCCCTCCCCGTAGGGCTGCCGCCATCTCCTCCACCAAAGTTGCTGCACCACCCCTAGCCGTAGGGCTGCTGCACCATGCCCTCCTCTCCCTCTCCTCTTGCTTGGCTTGGCGAAGCCATGCTCGTGGAGATCATCATCATCAACGCCACCACAACCGTCGTGGTGCCGAGATCCATCTAGCCATCTCCACCTTGCTTGCGGGATCAAGAAGGCGGAGATCTACATCGAGCCGTACGTGTGGATACCGCGGAGGTGCTGCTCTTGCGGCACTTCATCGAATTGGACTTCGAGGAAATACATCTCCTCGCGACTAGATGAGTCTAGTTGCGGGGATCGACTAGCCAACCCCTGCACCGACAAAACGCGTTTGTTCGATCTTCAAGGGTAAGAGATTGGATCTCATCTTCGCTACCTCCATCTAATATATCTAGATCCTTGGGGTTTATTCCGCTTGCTGCGTAGGAAATTTTTTGTTTTCTACGCTACGACCCCTTCAGTGGTATCAGAGCCTAGATCTATTTGTAGATGTTGGTGCGGTTAGAACACAAGTGTTGTGGGCGTTGATATTTTGTGTTGCTACCTTCTCGCGTGCATTTTGCGTCTTTGCGGTATTGTGAGATTGAAGCGGCCCAGACCAACCTTACTCGTCCACGCACAAGAGACCGGTTCCATGACAGACATGCAACTTGTATTGCATAAGTGGCTGGCGGGTGTCTGTTTCTCTTACTTTAGTGAAGATGCAATTTTCAATGGAAGGCCTTTCAAAAGGAGCCACGTAAAAATTGCATAAACAAAGTAGAGGACGTCTAACTTGTTTTTGCAGGGGGTCATGTGATGTGGTATGGCCAATATGTGATTTGTGATAATGTATGCAATGATCATGTTTGCAATCTTTCACGACTTGCATGTCGATGAGTACGGCAACCGGCAGGAGCCATATGGTTGTCTATTATTTTATGTGACCTGCGTGTCATTGAATCACCATGTAATTGCTTTACTTTATTGCTAAGAGTAGCATTAGTTGTAGTTGCAATAGTTGGTGGACAACCATGGTGATGGCGCCACAATGATGGAGATCATGCTGGTGATGGAGATCATGCCGGTGCTTTGGAGATGGAGATCAAAGCCACAAGAAGAAAGGCCATATCATATCACAATTATGAATTGCATGTGATGTTAATCCTTTTATGCACCTTATTGTTATGCTTAGATGTGATCGCGACGGTAGCAAGATAAGGTGATCTCTCATGTTAATATCAAGATGTGTTCTTCCCTAGTATGCACCGTTGCCAAAGTTCTTCGTTTCGAAGCACCACGTGATGATCGGGTGTGATAGATTCTACGTTCACATACAACGGGTGTAAGCCAGATTTACACACGCGGAAATACTACGGTTTCCTTGATGAGCCTAGCATGTACAGACATGGCCTCGGAACACAAGAACTAAAAGGTTAAACACGAGTCATATGGATGATATGATCAACATGGTGATGTTCACCATTGAAGCTACATCACCTCACGTGATGATCGGTTGTGGTGTAGTGGATTTGGATCGTGTGTCACTAAACAACCAGAGAGATGTTGAGTTTAGTGGGAGTTCATTAAGATGAACTAAAATTATCATAAACAAAAGTCCTTAAGATGTCTTTGCAAAAATCCTTGTAGATCATGGTCGACTATGGTAGTCTGTTCGCTGCTGAAAAAACTGCGTCTCGGTGGGTCAAATTTGTTGAGTAGTACCTGCGTCTGAGAGAAGTCCTACACACCAATGCTGAGCTCTACGTGTTAGATGAACCATTAGAAGTAAAACCAAACATTTCTGCAAGCTATGAAGAGTACATGGAGTGGTTTTGAACCACCTACTTGAAAGTCAAGTGGATGATGTGCACCTTCATGAATTCTGACCTAAGTAGACAATTCAAGAACTTGATTGCAATGGAGATTGTTGATGAGCTGAAAAATAGTTTTTCAGCACAAGTTAGAATTGTAAGGTTCAAATGTCTGAACGGTTTTCTTTCACTCAAGATGGAAGAGAACACTTGCTTGGAACAACACCTAAGGATAATGCATGAGATACACCATCGTCTAGTGCTTGTTTGGAACCATGAGATGAATGACGTTTTCGCGATAGATGGGGTGATACGATAGCTTCTCCCCAGCTTCAAGAATTATGTCGGAGACTAAGTAATGGGAAGGGATTTGATCACTTTCTATGAATTTGTGTCTCGGCTACGTCATGTCAAAGTGGAACCCATAGCAAGAGAAGTTGACAATGCAGAAAGTATATAGTGATATACAAGTTATAAGTGTTTAAGTCCAAATTGCAATTGTGGCGGTTCCGATAAGTATTTGATACTCATTCTGTTTTATGAAAACAGAACATGCTGCTTGAGATTTGCATAAAGGATATGGGAAGACATTGCGGAATGGTGGCAATCAAGGAGTTGATGCTGGCAACGATCTGTCTCTACATTTATCGTTTGGATTAGAGGATTTGAATAAGTTTTGTAATCGAATTAAGTGTGATTTTAATTAGTGTGTCTTGCTTATGTGAGACGGTTATTCATGTTAAAGACAATGGTTGTTCTATTTTCATGAGTGATCCTTTTTGGAAATCACAAATTTCGATTATAAGTGTCTTATTCTTATTATAATCTAGATGATAAATTGGTTAAACATTTATAAAATATGTGACATCCTAAGATATCCAAAACTTAATAATGACAATTGTTTTAGTCGTGCTAAAGATTGAATAAACACTTTGATGTTTTATCAATGCGCCTTGTTGAAGGAGTATGACTAAAAATGCCACCCTTTGGATGTGTGTCATGAGTTGCCGAAGATAAACACAAGTGTTGGTTGTATTTTCAGCAAATGTGAGATGTCATTATTTTGTGCGCTCCATCATATAAGTGATATGAGTAAATATATGTATTTGTTCGAGTTATGATATTTGATGAGATCAAATAAAATTCTGGAGTTCAGGATATTAAGTTAACAAGAAAAATGATTCTTTATGATTTGATCAAAAGAGACAAAATATGTGAGTTATATGTTAGTATGCGGACTTGTGACAAGTGTTATCACAAATTACAATGTTTAGAATATTTCAAAGGAGTTTGATATGTCCTAAGATATTGTAATCACACACTATTTGATATTGTGTGGTCTCAAAGAAGGGTTTTATTTCGGGGTTTAATAATAGCATTTAGATTTATTTGATAAACACTCTGTTTAGAAATAAGGATCTATTTAATGATTTGCATTTCGCATATGAGTTATGTGAAACAGTGGTTTCAATAATTATGGGATAATTAGAAACTATTGCAAATAAAGTTTGTAGTATATTCATATGTGACTATGAATAGAGATTCCACAATGAGAGACTAAAAGGGACAAATCAATTGTTGGTTGTGTTAAAGGTTTTAGTGGTTTTTATCGTGAAAAGGTTTCATTGATAAAAGAATTGATGGAATAAATGAAAAGCTAAAACCTTGCTTGTTTATGTATCAAGTGGCACATATGTAAAGTGCTATGTTGGTTAAAACTTGACACATAAAGGAATTAATGATGGTGATCATTGAATTTCGGTTTAGCTTGTCTAAAGAAAAGTAGGATTCATGAATATAAAATTTTGTCAGGTTACAAAATAATATTCATGATTTACTTGTCATGTTTGAGAAACAAGACATACCTACGAAACTACAAAGAAGAAATAGAAACCTTAAATACGAAAATGACTGAGAGTCATCCTATGTTAAGTTTAAATCACAAAGTAATTGTTACTTGATTTTGTGAAAGCGTTGTTTCACATATTTATTCTTCAAAAGGGTTTGTAAGGAATAAATAAAACTTGCTGGACAAAAGCACAAGAGGTAAAGCTCTTTAACATATTCAATGTTGTTAACTACATGGTGTAGTTGTGCTTAAAGTCGAAGGGATTTATGCTAGCAAAGTACTAGCATTTGTATAAAGAGTTCTCGATATTAATAGTTAATCAAGAATTTTGGAGGTGTCCAAAATATCGAGAAAATACACGAGTGTGATCTAATTAAGATATGTGGCGACATATATTAAGTTAGAGCAGAAACTATTTTCCAAGATCAAAATATGTGGAGACATATGTTTGAGTGGGAGCTAGTTAAATCATGGTCAAATATAAGGATACCATATTTCTGAGTGAGAGCCAAAGTGGTTTCACAATTTAATATGTGTATGGTGTATATTTGAGTGGGAGTTTACAACATCTTGTTTGAGTGAAATGGAGATTTCATAAATGTTGTAAATAAGTCAGGAACCAATGTATAACTTATGAAGTCAGTTTGAACGTCAAATATCCATGGAGATGGATGTATCTATGGAGGATAGATATGTTTGATAAAGCATTATGTCAGGATGTTTAACCTAAGTAAGATTTTGAAGGAGTTCAAAATGGAACAAGAGAAGAAAGGTTCATCTTCTTGTGAAAAATAGGTGAAACATTGAGTTGATAACTCAGTACAAAAAAAATGATGGTTGGAGGATATGTTAGAATTCGTTATGAATCGTTCATAGGACTAAACATATAAGAACCATGTGTTTGTATTTGACGATATGTGACCCAAGTTCTTGGTTAGAAGAACATGTTAAATGAGGAGTCATTTTTCCATGGAGTTGAGATAATAGAATCTAGGGATTGGTAGACTTGGTTGAAGTCATAAAACCAAACTAGATTGGGGATCTCATAATAGCAGAAGTGCAGTGAAAGCATGATCGAAAATATCGAAGTGACATGATAACACTGTCAATTTGTGAGTCTACAACATATAGGAGTATATGATTAATTCAAGGATTAAAAGATATAATATTGTGGTTTGAGAAATTTTATTTCAAGACTGAGTGAGTTCCGGGTGCACATGCTATGTGAAAGTTCTCTTGACTGATCATACGTCATGTAGGCATAAAAGGGAAACAAAAATCTCACTCTCTAACCAAATATATTATATTCATCATGTGATGATGAGAATTATCATGTGATGATAATAGGTTTATCATGAGATGATAAAGTAATGTCAAATTAGGTGACATTGACGTTTTGCAAAGAACATAAAGAACTGTATAGTACATAACACGGACAGAACCTCTTCCACGAGCAAACATGATCAGCACTGAGACTCCATGGGTGTTGGATCGAGAAAATGTAAACTAGATTATTGACTCTAGTGCAAGTGGGAGACTATTGGGAATATGCCCTAGAGGCAATAATAAAATGGTTTATTAGCATATTCATGTTTATGATAATAGTTTATTCTCCATGCTATAATTGTATTAACCGGAAACATAATACATGTGTGGAATATAAACAACCAGTTGTCCCTAGTAAGCCTCTACCGGACTAGTTCGTTAGTCAAGAGATGGTTAGAGTTTCCTAACCATGGACTTGTTATAGTCACTTGATAACAGAGTCATATCATTAGGAGTAATGATGTGATGGACAAGACCCAAATAATAAAGAGTTGCAATTGATCGTGTCACACAGTTTCATTGCCAACACTTTTAGTATGCCAAGTATAGTTTCCTTAGACCATGAGATTATGTCACTCCCGTTTACCGGAGGAATGCTTTGTGGACATCAAACGTCACTTCGTAACTGGGTGATTATAAAGGTGGCTTTCAGGTATCTCCGATGGTATTTGTTGGGTGACATGAATCAAGAGTGGGATTTGTCCTTCCTTGTGACGGAAAAGATATCTCTGGGCCCTCTCGGTAATATGGCATCAGAAAGGTTGCAACCATGTGATTAAGTGTTAATCACGGAGATCCTATATTATGGACGAGTAAAGAGAATTTGCCAGGTAACGAGATGAAACTAGATATGGAGATATCGACGATCGAATCTCGGGCAAATTAAATATCGGTGAGACAAAGGGAATCGTATACGAGATTAAGAATCTCCGGCATCGTGGTTCAATCGATAAAGAACTTCGTTGAATATGTAGGAGTCAATATGGGCATCCCGGTCCCGCTATTGATTATTGATATGATCATGTCTGCATGTTCTCGAACCCGTAGGGTCACACACTTAACGCTCCGATGTAGCTAGGGTTAGCGATGAGATAATTGATGGTATGAACGAATGGTGATTCGGAGTCTCGGATGGGATCCCGTACGTCACGAGTAGTTTCGGAATAGTCCGGAGAATAAGATTCATATAAGGAAAGTGGTTTCCGGAGGTATCGGAAAAGTTCCGGGATTTTCTGGAAGGGTTCCGGAATATTCTAGAAGGTTCTAGAGGAGTCTAGAAGTGGGGCCCATAGGAGTATGGGGCCCACGTGGCATGAAGGGGTGGTGGACTGGCCTAAAGGGCCAGCCGCACCACCTGCCCCAAAGGGGCCCATGCGGGCTGAAAGGCCCAAGTGGGGGGCGGCCAAAACCCTAGGGGGCTGGCTTGGGGACCAAGCCTCCCCAGCCGCCGGCCCTAAGAGGGAAAGGGGCGCAGCCCCCCTGGCCACCTATATAAGGAGGGGCTGGGGGAGGGCTGCCGCACCCCTGGAGCTCCCTCCTGCCCTAGCCGCCGCACCCCTCCCCTGCCGCACCACCTCCCCTTGGAGCCACCCCTCCCCGTAGGGCTGCCGCCATCTCCTCCACCATAGTTGCTGCACCACCCCTAGCCGTAGGGCTGCTGCACCATGCCCTCCTCTCCCTCTCCTCTTGCTTGGCTTGGCGAAGCCATGCTCGTGGAGATCATCATCATCAACGCCACCACAACCGTCGTGGTGCCGAGATCCATCCAGCCATCTCCACCTTGCTTGCGGGATCAAGAATGCGGAGATCTACATCGAGACGTACGTGTGGATACCACGGAGGTGATGCTCTTGCGGCACTTCATCGAATTGGACTTCGAGGAAATACATCTCCTCGCGACTAGATGAGTCTAGTTGCGGGGATCGACTAGCCAACCCCTGCACCGACAAAACGCTTTTGTTCGATCTTCAAGGGTAAGAGATTGGATCTCATCTTCGCTACCTCCATCTAATAGATCTAGATCCTTGGGGTTTATTCCGCTTGCTACGTAGAAAATTTTTTGTTTTCTATGCTACGACCCCTTCAGTAGGTTCCTTCATGTGTGTCTCGCGAGGAGAACAAGCACCAAGGTCCTTGGTGAGTTGACGTGCACGGGAGCCGGTCCATGAGTTCAGAGCTTCTTGGGAGTTGACGTGCATGAAAGCTGACCCGTGAGTTCAGAGCTCGGATTCCTTGGGTTTGAGGCGCTGCTGGGATGCTCCCGAGGCACAGGCACCATGCTCAGCCCCTGCTCGCGAGATACACAGGAGGGATCATATGAGCAAAGATGAAAAGCAATAACATAACTGCTTACCGGAGCAACAACATATGCTGGCGCGAAGTGCAAAGGTTCAAAGTGACCTGAAACAGAGGTTCATTACACTGGCGTGGCCAGAAATACAAAATCCGCCATGTCTGGGCATGGGGTTCCACATGGAGTGGCTGAGACTCTCGCGGCCCAAGGCGACGCATGTAGAGAGAGCTCAGAGAGGGGGCCCCTATGCGGGGGTGGCTTCAAGAGCCTGCGGTCCACCATGGCTGGGCATGGGGATCCACCTCGCCAAGGCATGGTGCTTGAAGAAGTCACCTTGCCGAGGCGTGGTGGCTTGGGAGTCTTCTCGAACGGCCCGCGGCAACGTATAGTAGAGAGGGGAGCCCGAAGTTTTTCCTCGTGGAGGATGATGGCGTAAGGCTCTCCCTTGATGCAAAAAATTGCTCGTCGAGGACGATCAGGGGTAGAACTTGCGCAGATGCTGGATGTTCCAGGGGTTGGCGACAGGGATGCCGTCCTCCATCTCGAGCCGCGCAGAGCCAGGCCTGGTGATGTGCACGACTCTGTAGGGTCCTTTCCACATTGGGGAGAGCTTGTGGAGGCCTGCCCTGGAGAGGATTCTCCTCAGGACAAGGTCTCCTGCTTCGAGAGTGCGCGGGCGGATGTGGAGGCTGTGGTAGCGACGGAGGTCTTGCTGGTACCTTGCCGCTCTCAGGGCCGCATTGCGGCGGAGCCCCTCGAGCAGCAGGAGGTCGTTGTTGCGGAGTTCGTCCAGCTCAGCCTCCTTGAAGGCCAAGACTCGCGGAGAGCCGTGGGTGATCTCGCTGGAGAGGACGGCTTCAGCACTATAGATGAGGGAGAACGGCGTCTCACCAGTTGGCTTTGTTGGCGTGGTGCGGATGGACCAGAGCACCGAGGGGAGCTCATCGATCCAGTGCTTGCCGCTGGCCTTGAGGCGGTTGAAGCTTCTCGTCTTGAGGCCCTTGAGCACCTCGGCGTTGGCTTGCTCAGCCTGCCCGTTGCTTCGTGGGTGCGCCACCGAGGCTGCCGCAGTAGGACTTGAAGGCGCCGCTGATGAATTGTGAGCCGTTGTCGGTGATGATGCGGTTGGGCACGCCAAAGCGGCAGACCAAGCTCCTGATGAACTTCACAGCTGATTTCGTCAGGATGGTGCACACGGGTTCCACCTCAGGCCACTTGGTGAATTTGTCGATGGCGACGTAGAGGTAGCGGTAGCCCCCAAGCGCTTGCGGGAAGGGTCCCAGGAGGTCTAGCCCCCAGACCGCAAACGGCCAGGAGAGCGGGATAGTTTGGAGTCCTTGCGCGGGCTGGTGGATCTGCTTGGCGTGGAATTGGCAGGCGTCGCAGGATTGGACGATTGCGGCTGCATCTTGAAGAACTGAAGGCCAGTAGAAACCACTCCGGAAGACCTTGCCTGCAAGGGTGCGTGAGGATGAATGGTGGCCGCACTCTCCACTGTGGATGTCGTTGATGAGCTGGCGGCCTTCCTCGGCAGGGACGCACCGCAACGCAACCCCATTGGGGCGCTTACGGTACAGGTCTCCGTCGTGGAGGCAGTAGGACTTGGCCTGGCGAGCAACCCTTTCGGCTTCTGCATCTTCTTCGGGGAGAACTCGATTTTGCAAGTAGCTCTTGATCTCGTCGATCCAACCAGTGTCTTGGCGTACCAGGGTCATCAGTAAGTGATCGCCTGAGGGCAGCCCGCAGTTTGGTGCTCCACTTGATGGGGCTGGTGGGAGCTCCTCATTGATGCTCGTGTTGACCGCTGGTTGCTTGACCGAGGACTTGGCGAGTCTCTCCTCGAACACTCCAGGCTTCTGGGCTTCCCTTCTTGCTGCTCGCCTGGCGAGTTCATCTGCTTCTTGGTTCTCTCCTCGTGGGATATGCTTGAGCTCCATGCCCCTGAAGTGCTTCTCGAGTTTGCGTACCTATTCAAGGTAGGCCACCATATAGGTGTCCTTAGGCGTGTAGCTTTTGTTGGAGAAGTTGACGAGGAGCTGAGAGTCGCCCTTGATGAGGATGCGCTTGATGCCGAGGGCAATGGCAGCTCTGAGCCCGACGAGGAGGCCTTCGTATTCAGCAATGTTGTTGGAGACCTTGTCGTTGTCTTTGAAGCATAGCTAGACGGCGCAGTAGAGCTTGTCGCCTGTTGGTGAGGTGAGGACAGCACCAGCCCCTGCACTCCGAGCTGCGAAGGCGCCGTCGAAGTGCATGGTCTAGTGGCTGGGCTCCGCCCCTCCTGAGGCTGTAGATTCCTCCTCTCGAGGCTCTTCTTCACGCGTGTCCGTCCATTCGGCCATGAAATCAGCCAACGCCCTGCCCTTGATGACCCTTGTGGTGTCAAACTCCAGCTCGAAAGGTTGCAGCTCGATGCCCTAGCTTGCGACGCGATCTGTTGCGTTTGGGTTGCACAGGACTTGCTACAAGGGGTATGAGGTGACCACCTTGATGGGGTGACCCTGGAAGTAGTGGCGCAATTTCCTGGAGGCGCTGAGGAGCGAGAAAAGGATCTTTTGCTGCATGGGGTAGCGCTCGCGAGCGTCCCGCAGCACTGTGCTGACGAAGTACACGGGATGCTCGACGAGGTTAGTCGTTGGCGTGGCAGCGGTTGGCTCCTCTCGAGGCTTGGTGGAGTCCTTGTCGAGGTTTTCTTGAGGCCCCACTTGTGGAGGCTCGGCATGAGGCTGGAGGCTTGACGAGGCTGCTTCCTTGTCGAGGAGCTCTGGGCTTGGCGAGGCGGAGCTCTGCTTGGCGAGGACTGGCTCTTCCCTTTCAGCCACCAAGACCGCGCTTGCCGTCTGAGGAGTGGCTGCAAGATACAACTTCAGAGGCTCGCGAGGGCGTGGGGCAACCATGATGGGTGGGCTCGCCAGGTATTTCTTCAGGTCCTCGAAGGCCTTTGCTGCTTCAGGGGTCCACTTGAAAGGACCGGATCTCTTCATGATCTTGAAAAACGGCAGCGCCCTCTCGCCGAACTTGGAGATGAAACGGCCAAGGCTGGCCATACATCCCGCTAAGCCCTGCATGTCCTTGAGGCGACGAGGAGGCTGCATCTCTTCTATGGCTCTGATCTTGTCAGGGTTTGCTTCGATGCCGCGATGAGACACCAGGAACCCGAGGAGCTTGCCTGAAGGGACCCCGAAGACGCACTTGGCGGGGTTCAGCTTAATGTTTACCTTGCGTGGGTTGGCAAAGGTCTCCTCGAGGTCCTTGATGAGCGTGTCCTCTTCGCGTGTCTTGACCACGATGTCGTCGACGTAGACCTCTGCATTCCTCCCCATTTGAGCCCCCAAGGCGATCCTCATGAGGCGCTGGAAAGTGGCGCCGGTGTTTTTCAGGCCGAAGGACATGCAGACGTAGCAAAACACACCACAAGGGGTGAGAAATGCTGTCTTCTCCTCATCCTCCTTCGCCATCTTGATCTGGTGATAGCCTGAGAAGGCATCCAGAAAACAGAGGAGTGCGCAGCCGGCGGTGGAGTCCACGATCTGGTCGATCCTCGGGAGGGGATAGGGGTCCTTGGGGCAGGCTTTGTTGAGGTCGGTGAAGTCGATGCAGAGGCGGCTTCCTCCGGTGTGCTTGGGGACGACCACACCATTGGCGAGCCAAGTGGGATGGACAACTTCCTTGATGATGTTGGCTTTCTTCAACTTTTCTACTTCTTGGACGATGAAATCTTGCTTCTCTGGTGCCTGGCGCCGCGCCTTTTGCTTCACGGGGCGTGCGTTTGGACACACAGCTAAGTGGTGCTCGATCACATCCCTCGGTACTCCGGACATATCTGACGGTGTCCATGCGAACATGTCAGAGTTTGCCCTAAGGAAGTCGACGAGCGCGCTTTCCTATTTGGGAGGCAAGTTGGCGCCGATGGTGACGCTAGCCCCCGAGCTGTTTGCCTCAAGAGGCACTTGCTTCGTCGCGGCCTTCTCCTGAGAGAACAGCTGCTTCTTCTTCGCGGGGGGCCTCGGGAAGGGTTCCTCATCCTCGTCAGCAGGTGACGCCACCGTGGCAGCCTTGTAGGCCGCTTGCGCAGCGTACAGGGCGTCTGAGACCATGCCGCGGATGACGATGGTGCCACCCGAGCCAGGGAGCTTGACGAGGTTGTAGGCGTGGTGGGTCACCGCCATGAACTTGGCGAGGGCGGGGTAGCCGAGGATGGTGTTGTAGGGCAGGCCGATGTGCGCGACGTCGAAGTCGATCAGCTCGGTGCGGTAGTTGGCCTGCGTGCCGAAAGTGACCGCGAGCCTCACTTGCCCCAAAGGGGTGGTGAGACCCTCTGTCACCCCCGAGAAGGGCCTGGTGGGCATGAGCCGCTCATAGGGCACCTGCAGCTTCTCGAAAGTCTCGACAGAGATGACGTTGAGGCCTGCACCCCCATCGATGAGCTTCTTAGAGACTGCAATGTTGTTGATGGTGGGAGTGCAGACCAGCGGGATGGTGCCAATAGTCGAAGTAGACTTGGGGTGGTCGCTGGAGTCAAAGGTGATGGGGTACTGGGACCACTTGAGGGGCCTAGAGGCCTCAACCCCGGGAAGCGCTGCCGCGACCTCACGAGCGAGTTGCTTGAAGTGGCGGTTGGAGCGAGGGGCCTGAGCCCCGCCGAGGATGCAAGCGGCCTCGCGAGGCACCTGGTAGCCCTCAGGAGTCTCGGCAGGGAGGTTGTCGTTCGCGGGCTGGGCGGCGTTGGCTTGAAGGTTCTGCTGGTAGTTGTCGTCGTAGTTGTTGTTGTTCCAGCGTCGCCCCCCGCGGCCGCCGCGACCTCGCTGCCGCTCGTTAGCCTCGCGAAGCCTCTTGAGGTCATAGCAGTCCTAGGTGGCGTGGGAATGCCTGTTGTGGTAGATGCAGAAGGGGCGGTCATCTTTCTTCTCGGGGTCCGCGGCTGGAGCGGCAGCGCGAGGCTGCTTGGCGTCAGGCTCAGCCGTGAGGACCGCAGTGGTCTTGCGCTTCTCGGTGGATTTCTTCTTCTTCTTGGATCCTTCGGCAGGGTACCCTGGCTCTTTCTTGACAAACAGGCAGCCCTCCTCAGCCTTGGCGCACTTGTCCGCCAAGTCGAAAAGCTTGACAACGGTGGTGATGTTGTTGTGGATGCCAAGCTTCTCGAGCATCCGCACGTCCGTGACTCCAGCCTGGAAGGCCGAAATGACCTGCGCGTCGGTGGCGTTGGGGATCTTGTTGCGCACCTTGCTGAAGCGCTGGATGTACTTGCAGAGGGTCTCGCCAGGCTTCTGGCGTATGCCGCGGAGGTCGTTGTACGTGAGGCCGTGCTCGTACGTGCCCTTGAAGTTGGCGACGAAGCACCGGCAGAGGTCCTCCCAGGTGTTGATGGACTCGACATGGAGGTTCATGAGCCACGAGGACGCGGAGTCCTTGAGGGCCATGGGGAACCAGTTTGCCATGACTTTGTCGTCGCCCCCTGCGGCCTGGATGGCCAAAGTGTAGAGCTGCAGGAACTCCAGGGGGTTGTTCTTGCCATCGTAGCGCGGAGGAAGATCCGGCCTGAACTTGACCGGCCAGACGACGCGACGGAGGCTGCGAGTGAACGCGGCCGTCGTGCCGTAGGTGACCGGGCCGTTGGCGAGGGTGGCGCGGAGGTGGCGCCCCGCGGTGGCGACGTCCTGGACGGCGCGGTGGTGGCGATCCTGCTGGCGCTCGATGCTCACGCGTGCGTCCTCCGGGGCTCGCTGCACGATTTGGCAGTCATGCGGCGACGACGCGTGCGACGCAGCGCGGTTGTCGCGAGGAGGAGCCCCGACTGGAGCAGGTTGCGGTGGAACTGGTGGAGCTGGAGCGGGCGCGGGATGACGAGGAGGTGCATGCGGCGCACCGTGCGCCACGTCCCCTGCGCGTGCAGAGAGAACCAGCGAACGAGACGGTGCAGGAGCGGCGACGCGAGCGGCGCCGATGAGCTCGGACAGGCGGTTGAGCCAGGCTTCTTGGGCCTCCGGCGTGGGACGGTACTGCAGCAGCTCCTGCGCCATGAGGAGCGTAGTTGCCGGGCTGGGCGCAGGGCGGCCCAGCGAGGAGGCAGCACGGTCCCGCGACGGGTGCAGGGAGGAAGCCTCCTCTTCGCCAAGGTCGTCCTCGGCGTGGTCGTTGTCGTCGTCCTCCGGGTGCTCGACGCGGGGCTCGGGGTCGACGTGGCGCTCCGGAGCAGCACTTCCACGCGGGCGGCCGCGCGGGTTGCCGGCAGGAGCGGTGGCGGCGCTGGCCGTTCGGCGAGCGAGACGTTCGGCGCGAGAGCCGGCCATGGCGGTATCTAGGTTGAAGATACACCCACCAATGGAAGCACGCTCGGTTCTTGGTTCTAGCTAAAAGCACTCTCAACCTAGGCGGCAAGAATGAGGCAAACCACCCTCCCCGAGGGCAACTCATCCAAGCCTTTAGCAATTTGATTAAGCACCACATTTATCCACCATGCCCGAATCATTCCATCAACACCAATAAATATGGAATTCAACACGGACATAACTAGTATTTCAACTAAGCATTTCTAAGCATATCTCCATTAATTATATTTGTATTCGGCCAACACATAATCACTAGGGTTCATAGGTAGGGATACATGTGATTGGCTCGGGGAAACATGCAATCATAGGATTCTCTATATTTGAACAAAGAACATTTGAATCGCATGCAATATTATGATGGATAAAATAAGTTGATAAAAGCGTAGGATGCTAGATGCCAAAAAGGTTAGGTTATCTCTTGCCTTGCTGCCCGGGCGTGAAGTACTGCTCGTCGGGATAAGTAGAGAGACCCTCGACTCCGGAATCTATCGAAATCCAAAAGAAAAACAAAGAACACATAAAACACAAGGACACAAGGTGCAATGCGCAATCACATGATGACATGTCAAATTCATGCAAGGATATTATTATATAACTTACATAGCAACATTAAATGGGGAGCCAAATAAGTAGTGCAATTATTTGGAACCAACCCCATATTTATCTTAGTGACCACGTTCTTCATAAGTTATTGAATTATTAGAGAAGTGGCTCAAAATGTATGCACATGACAAGAATGGATAGGGTTTGTCATTCCGATCATTTCGGTACTTTATTTGTAATTTTCGGAGCACCGATGAATAAATAGCGAAGTAAGTAATTATTTGAAATTAACCCTTTTATCAAATTACGAAGAACATCAATTAAGTATTTGTGATCATGATGTGACATTAACATAGCTGGATAGAAGTTGAATTGCTGATCAAATTGATATATCATTCTCAAGATTTGACTTAACATTTAACAAATTATTAAACATTCAATTTTAACACAGTTTTCCGGAACTTCCGGTAAGTGGGCCGGTAGTACCGGTGTAGCGGTACTTCCGGTCCTACTTCCGCTTATGGTTCGAAACATCCAGTACCGAAGAAGAAAACTTCCGGTGAAGTGCCCGGTAGTTCCGGTGTAGCGATACTGCCGGTGCCACTTCCGGAGCTACTTCCGCTTAAAAACAGAAAGGTCCAGTACCGAAGAAGAAAACTTCCGGCTCTACTTCCGCTGTTACTTCCGGTGTACCGGTACTACCGCTGGTACTTCCGGTTAACGATTTGAGCACGGCAACGGCGAGGCGCGCGGTGACCACGCGCACATCATGCACGCAAGAGGCCACGGGGTGGTGCCTAGGGTGCGTAAATGAGCGCATTAGACGCGCGGGACGACGGCGAACTGAGAGGTAGCGGCGCCGCCCTCTATTGGTCGTCGGAGCGGGGGCACGATGGCGACCGGCGGAGGCGCGAACGGAGCTACGGCGCTGCGGTGCTAGAGAGGGAGAGGGGGAGAACGACGACGTCCAGGAGGGAGAGTAGCTCACCAGGAGCACGAATCCGGAGATGGGGAGGTGCGGGGAGGTCGGTCGGCGACGATGGCGTGCTCGCACGGCGGCGGACGGAGGCGGGGAAGAACGGAGCAACGGCGGCGATTCCGATCGGCTCCGGCCGATTCCTTCGGCGGAGAGGTAGAGTAGATCCCGGTGGATCTTCTCCACCGCTTCGATTCGGACGGGGAGGCTCTAGGCGGCAGTGGCTTGGCAGCGGCTCCGGCGGAACGGCGTCGGCCAGGGAGGAGCTAGGGTTAGGGCTAGGGCTCCTGCGCATGGGGAAAAGGATGAGGAGAGAGAGAGGAGCAGGTGAGGCCGTGGGGTTCCACTTAACCCTAAGGGGCACTGCTGTGCGTGGGGAGCAGGTGAGGGCGGCCATGGCGACAGTGCACGCCACTGTTGCCACACAGGACGACGGCGACCCGGTACTTCCGGCCAGAGGACCGGTAGTTCCGGTGGTCAGTAACAAAACAGAAATGTCCCTTTCTGTTTGGATAGCAAAACAAATCCTGAAAAATTAAGCAAAAATTATGGGAACTTCTCCACAAGATAACCATCTCACCATACGATTATTTGGACCATTGAGCAAGGTGGCAAAGCCCACAATAAACAGAACTATGAACCACATTGTAAGGCCTAAAGAAAAAGGAAAACACATAGGAGACCAACAATTTGGTTCTTATGCATTTAGGTGAGCTTGGGGAACTTATTTGGACCATAAGGTCACCTGCCATGACATGGTTAGCACCATAGTTTGCATTTCAAAGTTTAGAGTTTGGGGAAGGTTGGGATTCCCTTTTAACAATGTTTCCAAGGGTGGTTTGTTAACAGAAGCAATTTAAGGGATGCCATGATCCAAACATGAATGCAAAAAGTGGAAAAATTCTTCGTATTTTTCATTACCAAGTTAGGGCTGTTACAGGATATTCCGAAGACAGCTTTCACAACCCGTTATGGTTTGTATGAGTATACCGTCATGTCCTTTGGTCTCACCAATACCCGGCTACCTTCATGAGGCTTATGAACTCCATCTTCCATGAGTATCTCGACAAATTCGTCATAATATACATTGATGCCATCCTTGTTTATTCCAAAACCGAAGAAGAGCATGCTGAGCATCTTCGGCTAGTTCTGACAAAGCTTCGTGATCATTGTCTCTATGCTAAGTTCTCCAAGTGTCAGTTCTGGTTAAAGGAACTCATCTTCCTAGGTCATGTGGTGTCAGCTGCTGGAGTAGCTGTAATACCTGACAAGATTCAGTCAATTCTGGATTGGCCGACTCCAAAGTCGGTCAAAGACATCCGTATCTTCCTTGGGTTAGCGGGTTATTACCGCCGATTCATCGAAGGCTTCTCCAAGATAGCCAAAGCTTTGACTGACCTGCTCAAGAAAGATAAGAAGTTCGTATGGACAGACAAAGCTGAAGAGAGCTTCCAAGCCCTAAAAGTCAAACTCACGACTACTCCTGTGCTTGTCCTTCCGGACACAGACAAAGACTTTGTCGTCTACTGTGATGCCTCATTACAAGGCTTAGGCTGCGTGCTGATGCAACAAGGTCATGTAGTAGCCTATGCTTCTCGCCAACTTAAACCGCATGAGCACAACTATCCAACTCGTGATCTAGAGCTTGCCGCCGTGGTTCATGCTCTGAAGCAATGGAGACCCTACCTGCTGGGCAACCGTTGCGAGATCTTCTCGGATCACCAGAGTCTGAAGTATCTCTTCACCCAGCCAGATCTGAATCTCCGACAGAGAAGATTGGAGTTAATCAAGGACTATGATGTGACCCTCAGCTATCAGCCCGGCAAGGCCAACCTCGTGGCAGATGCGCTAAGTCGCAAGTCTTATTGCAACACCCTGATGGTTGAGAAGGCTCAACCTGCCCTTCATGAGGAATTCGCCCGTTTGAATCTGGAAATTGTTCCTTCCGGATATCTAGCAAACTTAGAGATCAAATCTACTCTTGAGGATGAGATCAAGGCAGCCCAACTGCAAGATGCGGGCATCCTCAAGATCAAGGAGAATATCGCAAGTGAGAAAGCTAAATGTTTCTCCATTGATGACTCTGGTGTTGTCTATTTTGGGGACCGTCTGGTGGTGCCCAAGAGTGGGAATACAAAAGGGTTGATACTCCAAGAGGCACATGAGTCTCCCATATCCATCCACCCTGGTAGTACCAAGATCTCCGCAGCAAATTCTGGTGGACTCGTATGAAGCGAGAAATTGCTAAGTATGTTGCTGAATGCGACGTCTGTCGCCGAGTGAAGGCTGAACATCAAAGGCCAGCGGGTACTCTTCGCCCCATAGCTATTCCGGAGTGGAAATGGGATGAAGTGGGGATGGATTTCATTACCGGTTTCCCTAGGTCACAAAAAGGTATTAATGCCATTTGGGTAGTCATTGATCGTCTATCCAAGGTCGCTCACTTCCTAATCGTTCGTGAGGATATAACTGCGAAGCAACTAGCTGAGTTGTACGCTGCCCGGATTGTTCCTCTCCATGGTGTTCCTCTGAGGATTATATCAGACCATGGGAGTCTATTCGTATCCAGATTCTGGCAGAGCTTCCAAAGTGCTATGGGAACCCGTCTGAACTTTAGCACGGCTTACCATCCTCAAACTAATGGACAGATTGAAAGGGTAAACCAAATCCTAGAGCACATGCTTCGGGCATGTGTAATCTCTTTCGGCAAGGGTTGGGAGAAATTCCTACCATTCGCCGAATTCTCCTACAACAATAGCTACCAAGCTAGTCTGCGGATGGCTCCATTTGAGGTTCTCTATGGACGAAAACTTTGCTAAATTGGTCTGAAACTGGAGAAAGGCCCCTCTTGGGTCCGGATGTGATCAATGAGGCTGAAGAGAAAGTCTGTATCATTCAAGAGAATCTCAAGATTGCCCAGTCCAGGCAGAAGAGCTACTATGATAAGCATCATCAGGAGGTTCACTATGCCATTGATGATAAAGCCTACCTTCGTGTCTCTCCCCTCCGTGGGGTTCGTCGTTTCGGGATAAAAGGGAAACTGGAACCTGGCTTTGTTGGCCCTTTCACTATATTGGCTAAGAGATGTGATCTCTCCTACCAGTTGGAGCTCCCAGAGAAATTCCCGGATGTGGATGATGTGTTCCATGTCTCTCAACTCCGTCGTTGCTTCAAAGATCCTATTTGTTGGGTTGATCATGAAGTGTTGGACATCCAGGAGGATCTGACTTACCGTGAGCATCCTGTCCATATCTTGGATGAAGCGGAAAGGAAGACTCGTAACCAGACCATCAAGTTCCTCAAAATCTAGTGGTCTAACCATTCTAAAGAAGAAGCAACCTGAGAACGCGAAACTAGTCTTCGTCAGGAATATCCCGCCTTCTTCACTCAAGCCTAGAATCTCGGGACGAGATTCCTGTAAGGGGGGTAGATTTGTAACAGCCCCAGTTTGGTACTGTAAAATTTGAACCAAATTTTCACTTTTGCATTGCACTTGCATCATGGCATACATTCTAAATTGCTAAGTTTAATAAAGCAACAATTGGAAAACATTTAAAAGGGAAACAAACCCTTCCGAAATCTCCAAACCAAATGCATTGCTCAAATTGGCAAAACAAATTATTCTTGAATTTCCAATTTGTCCAGGAAGTTCCAAGAATACATTTTTATAAATATTTGTCAAAGGCAATTTCTTGCCAAGTAAAGAATTAAAGTGGAGGACTCAAAATTGGTGCAAATCAATTCCTATTTTTGAAACCATGTTAAACTGTTCAAAAATTCAAAATAAAAATATGGGGAGCTTCCTTATCTTATTGTGAGCCTCCCTGAAAATTTTCATAATTTTTGAAAAGGTTTAAGTACCCCAATTAAATGGTTTTGGGTTGCTGCCTTTAAAAGAAAAAGAAAATCAAAAAAAGGAAAACAGAGCAAGGGGGTTTTCGCAAAACCGTCATCGTCCCTGTGGCGACAGTGGCGGCACTGGCGCCATGCCGCCGTGCTCGCCCCTGCCCCGCGCGCTGCCGTGTCCCCTGGAGGTTAAGGACGCCACCGACGCCCACCTGCCCCCTCACTCACTCGTTCCCTCCCCGTTCTTTTGTTTCCCGAAACCCTAGCTCTACCGCAGTGGCCGCCATGGAGCCGTCGCCGTCGCCCGTGCATCGCCGCCACTAGGAGCCTCCCCGAGCAGATCGAAGCGGGGCAAAAGCTCCGCCTCATCGCCCTCGTCGTCCTCGTCCAAGGAATCGTGAAGTGAAGCTCGGGCTCGCCGTCATTGACCTCGTCTTCCTCCGCTCCGGCCGCCGCGCGCCGAGTCGATTGCCGCCGTCTCCGTCCCTCTCCGACCACGCCGTCAGCACCGCCGCACTCAAGGTGAGCTAGTCTCCCTCCTAGACATCTCCTCTCCTCTGTTCCCTCCCTAGTTTCGTCGTGCCGCCGTAGCTCGCCGTGGCCGCCGCCTGTCGTCGTCGTACTCATCACTCCGGTGACCCATTTTGGGCGTGCCGCCACCGTTCGGTCGCCCTCGTCGAGGCGCATCCGATGCACCCCTCCGCACCATCCCGCGCGTTTGCAATCGAGAGATTCGAGCTCAACATTGCGCGCGTGCCGGTCCTGGTCTCGGCCCAGTCAAAACGCTTCGTCGGTACTACCGGGCTGTTAGCCGGAAGTACCGACCGTAGGTTGACTCGGTACTGGATACTTCTGTTAATTTCCGGAAGTACCGACTCAACAAATTAATTTTGGGAAAATCATAACTTAATAAATGTTGATTCAAATCTTGCAAATGATATATCAAAATGATCAGCACATCAAAGGCTATCTAGTTATGTTAATTTCACATCATGACAATAACTTTTCCTTTGATGTCATTTTCTCGATTTGGTTAAAAGAATTAAATTTGAATAACCGTTTAATTCACCATTTATTCCTCGTTATTCGGAAAATTGCAAACAAGGTACCAAAATTATCAGGAGAACAATACCTATCTATTCATGTCATCTTCATGCATATTTAAACCACCTTTTGTACTGTAATAGTTCATAAGCAATGTGGTCATTAAGTTAAACATGGGGTTGTTTCCAAATAATTGCACCAATTATTTTGGCACTCCATTTAAATTGTTAGCTAATTTAAATGATGATCTCAGTGCATAAACTTGAAATGTCATCATGATTGTGCATTGCACCTTTTGTATTCCTATTATTGATTTGTTCTCCTGTTATTGTTTGGGTATCGGTAGATTCAGGAGTCGAGGTTCCCCCACCCTACCTCGACGATCCGTGCTATCAGCCCTATCAGCAAGGCAAGAGATAACCTAACCTTCTGTGCATATCTCATCCTATTGTTTTACACAAGTATTTTCTCCACCATAATATTGCATTCGATTCTAATGTCAACTTTTGGTCGATGTTTAGAGTATCCTATTAATTGCATGTTCCCTACACCATTACATGTTTTCCCTCCTATTATCCATAGGTTTGATATGTTGGCCTGAGTAATCACATCTGTTGTATTATATGCTTAGCTATGCTTAGCCATGCTTAGTCGAATGCTTAGTTGTCCGGTGATTATTTCCATGATTGTGAAATTGATGGAATGTTCGGACAGGGTGGAAACTTGTGGTACTTAATTAAAATGCTTAAAGGCTTGGATGAGTTGCCATCGGGGTTGATGGTGTTTTGCCTCATTCTTGCCGCCTAGGTGCGAGTTCTTGTCTCTAGAACCAATATCGAGCGTGCTTCCATCGGTGGGACATATGGAATCCTTAGTAACTGAATAACTTGTGAGGGGCTAGCCAAGGGTCCTCTAGTTTGAACTTTCCATTTGCGTGTGAGTGGGATGGTGGAAAAAGGCTTGATGAGGACGGTGGTGTTTAGGATGTGGCCGCGGGGCAGGGTGTTGAAATAGGCACTAAACCTATCCTTCCGCACACTGATGATCCTTGGGTTAGCCTCATGCAAGGTAAAGGTTTAACCGCACCCACTCATCGGCTTTCCCCGGAAGAGAGCTAATCAGGCAAGCCGGACGGTACCGGTGGTAAAAACAGTACACCCCTACAGGGTTTAATCTTTTCGAAAAGCCGTGTCCACGGTTATGGATGACTTGGGAACGGATTATGAGATCATAAACAACATGAACTTAATAAAATTGCCAACCTGAGAGTGAAGGTTCATTTCCTCGAGGGTGATTCGAGTGAGTGCCTTGGTGGAGATGAGTGGTAGATTCTGGATACTGTTGGTTCAATGTGAACTGAAGAAAGAAGTTTTGCTATCTTATCCCCTTTCGAAAAACCTTCTGAGTAGTTGATGCCATGAGTCATGTCTTTAAAAAAGGAAAACTAGCTTTATGCAAAACTACTTTACAGCTTTGAAGCCAATCACCATTGGGTCTATATTGCCCTAGTAACCTTTCGAGTACGTCGTACTCAGCCTTGCTTTGTTGATTATTATTTGTTTCAGAGGAGGACGTCACCGAACAGTAAGGTGGGTTCTTTGTTGACATCGACGAGTAGTCTGGGGTTCCCAGGTGGCAGCTTGGTACGTCGCGGAACAGGCTGGCTGGGATTTGTTATTGTAGACCTGTTATGCCATAATTTGGATCTTGTTGTTTATACAACCAAATTTGCTTCGGCTTGTTGTAATGTTGGGTCTGTGACCTCTGATGTGTAATTTGCTATCTTTCTCATTATATGAGTTGAACTATGATCTCTTTGTATCGTAGAGTCTGTGATGTGTTAGATGTTCCGCAGTCTTGATCTCTCTATTATGCATTGATAGCTATGCCAGTGTTCATGGCATGATCGAGGTGTTGCGTGCCGATTATCCATTCCGAGCACGTCTGCCAAAGGTTTTGGCCTGGGAGTGATAACCCCAGTAACCTTCGATCGTGTAGCATGGCCTGTGGGTTACATAGTATCTCTGTATAATTCCGGGGTCGGGGCGCGCTACATGTAATCAGCTTATCCAGTTGTAATCTGCTTTATTAGAACTCATGGGTTGTAATGACGAAACTTTAATTAGCTTGGTCCTGTTCTTTCGATATAAAGGAGCAGGGGTGGGAGGCTGGGAGGCAGGCTAATAGAAACCCTAAATTTATTTGCCTTTAATTTCCTGTTTTAGTTGCTAGTCCGAGCTTCCGTGCTCCCCTTCTTCCTCTTCTTCCCCTTATCGCGCCGCCAGGATCCACCGGGTCCTGACAAAGTGGTATCAGAGCGAGCCGATCCTGTTCCACCTCGCGCTGACACTAACGAGCTAAACAATCGAGTTTGCGAGTTTCACGAGCTACTCATTAAGCTCGGTAGCGGCATACCACAAGGTTGCGTTTGTAGTTCCTATTCCCTATGGTTGCTAGAACTTGCTTTGCTTCTTATGGTTACTATGTAGCTTGTTCTAGCTTGATGCGTGTATGTATTTTTACTTGTAGACGGTTGAACCTATGCATTTATATATATATATATTTATATATATACGATGACATGAAGTATCATGATTTCTGGTGTATTTTCTTAACGAGCTGCTCGCGAGCGCTCGCGAACATATAACGAACAGAGGCAAGCTTTATATTTAGCTTGTTATTTTTAATGAGCCTAACAATTCGAGCCTTAATGATCACGAGTCTTAATGAGCCGAGTAGCTCGTTAGTCCAGTCTTAGAGGTAGGAGCCCTTCGCCGCCCGTCCATTTCCTCGCCTCAAGCTCGAGGCCTGCACGCAGCTCAGCGTCCGCATCGACAAAGTCTCTTCCCCTGAACCCTGTTGATTCTGATCCTGGAGGTTTCGTGCGTGTTCATGCGTAACGATTCTACTGCATTCGGGATTCAGGCAAAACGTTTCTCTCCTTTTCCTTTTGCTCCAAATTTTTTTGTTTTCTTTGGTTGGTCGTCGATTCTCAGTTTCTCACTCTTGGATCGATCTCTAGCTGATCCTGTATGTGCTAACTCGCTAGCTCCGGCTGCTCCTATACGTGCTGCTCCAGATGCTAGGCTTCTGGAGCTCGTTAGTCCCCTGCAGTAGTGTCACATTACTGCAGCTAGCTAATATCATGTACAGATTTTGGATCACATTATGCACAAGGGTAAAAAAGACTTTTCATGCCTCTCTTTAACACCGTTGGTGAACAAATTACACTAGAGTGTCATATTGGGAAAGAAATTAAGTTTAGATATTAAATAGGGAAGAAAATTTTCTTCAGGTCAAATAAGGAACATATTTTAAATCAGTGTCAAATAAGGAATTTTCTGACACACGGCTTGGCAAGAGCGCTAGTGGAGTTGGGTTCCGGCCCATTAAAGCCTGGTGCTCTTTTGACCCTAGGCGCACCCAAACAGGCTCGAAGCCCAGCGACACCGTCTCTCACAATCACGAACCCCTCGCACTACCGTCCGGCGGCGACCAAGCCCCGGCGCCGCCCCCCTCTCTCTCCGTATCTCTCCGGCGTGCCCCTGTCTTCGCCCCTCTCCGCCGCGACCATCCCTCCGCTCGTGAGCAGCCCTACCGACGGCGGCAGCGGCGCGGCGTCTCTAGGTAAGTATCCCCTACTTCTTACTCCTCTCCTGTTCCTCGATATATCCTCTAGTTGAGTGTTGTTCTCCCGTTCGGTTATCCTAGAAGATAACTCCCAAGGAACAAGCATATTATCGTCAGTCTACTGTTCAAATTTCAGCTCACCAAGAGGCAGCTCAAACTTAGTAGTAGTCTTTTGTGTTTTGGGGCCTTTGGCCACATTAGTGACGATTTTATAGGCGGAAATAGGGGACGCCTTGATGTGTAATTTTTTTTTGATTTTCTTAGCTTCGATTTTTTGTTTTGGTTCGAATGTCAATATTTTCCTTTGGCGAGTTGTTCTACATGAATGTTATTCTGTAGTCACTTCTGTTTTGCAAAAAGACGTGGCAACTATTCCTGCTTGCAAGCCAAATCAGAGTCTGCTCAATATTTGATAAGCTCATGTTTAATTCATGTCAGTAATTGGAAAAATTATGAGTCAAAGTATCACCGTTGTCGATGATGAATTTCATTGCATTGACAAATTTCAGGAACCGCTGAACTAGTACGGAAAGACAATACCTCACCGTCCGAGAATCCCAAGGGAAACTGACTGGGAGCATGTCGATGGCTGCGGTACAGGCGCGGCTCCAGCAGGAGAAGGTGAAGAAGTTCGAGGATTTTGTTGATCGGCGGCTTAAACCTGATCTCGTGAATGCCATAACCCAGCGCGATAAGCTGTTTCAGCAGCAGAAGACCTTGTAAGCTGCTCACTTCTCTCCTCGTCTTCCCTCATGCTGCAACTGTACTGAAACATTTAGGTCTCTTGCTTCCAAATGTTCAATTTTTTGGCAATATTTCTCATTCTTTTGATGGTTTAAATTTCTGTTGGATGGCGGCAGCTTGGATTTGAAGCGGAACATCGAAAATTTGGAAAACAGCGGCGTAACCAGCATGCGATCCATGGTCAATATTGGTTCTGAGGTGTACATGCAGGCAGAAGTGTAAACATCCCTTCACTCTACCGTGCCAAAATTTGAAATTCTTGTCTTTGCCTTTACATAACTAGTGGGTTTGCTTTAATTTGTCAATTGGACTGAATTCATTTACAAAGAAAACTGTATCTTGCTTTCTCTGTAATCTCTAGAAAAGGAATTGCTCTTTCGTTTATCTAACATCAGTCAATGACCATCAAATAAAAATCATATTATTATGGGTAGATGGTTTGGACTGTTAGGGGCCAGAGATACTAAATTGCTCCGTCCAATAATGTGAGTGTTCGTTTCTATTGAAGTATATTTGTTCCTTGTCTTTGCAGTTGGACGGTATCATGGTAGACATGAGAGGTGTTTTTTATACCCTTTCATTTGTTTCCATCATACAGAACAAATAGGATTTACTGCCCATGTTAAAAGAAAGGTGTTTGCATATGGAGACAGTATAGTAGGTGCTTTTGTTTGGTGTGCACTACATAAATCGCGAAGAAGGTTATTAGCCAGTATAACGAGCAAACATGAAGCTAATTTTGATATGTTCTCATGAAACACGAAACTGCCTTCATCATTTCAACTCCATCCTTAACTACCCTTCTTTAACAAGCTGCTATCTTAACATTAAAAAATGTTAGAATAGCTGTATAATATTACTATTAAACAGCACTAACAAGAATTACCTGTTTGGAATCTAGGCTTCACAAGTCAATCCATTCAGATTTTTGATCTGTTAAGATTAATTGTTGTCGTTATTTGCGATCATTCCTGCAGGCCAGACACGAAACACATTTTTGTGGATGTTGGTCTAGGGTTTCATGTGGAATTTACATGGCAAGAAGCTTTGCAGTTTATTTCTGTAAGAGAAGCAAGGTTGGCCAGGTAACTCGTTTTGAAGATTTGAATTCTAGACCCTGCTTCACCATGCAGCAATTTTTATAAGTCATGAGCATAAATTTTGAGAAGGTGACTTACGCTAAAGAGATGTTGATTCAGGGAAGTTCTGGTGCTTTATGCCCTGTTCAACATAGTTTGCATATACATTGTAGTATATACTCATTTTTTCCATGTTATTAACTTATTAAGCTTGGTAGAGAATGTTAGTTCATAAAGTAATTGAATTTTCTTGTGAGCATAGGGGGTATTCTTGAGCCTTGTGGGCTCATTGATTTCTATATAATCTTTGTATTCACCCATTCAATGTATCCATTTTCTGGTTGGAGATGCAAACTCAGGCATCAAATGCTGAATAGAAGATAATAACTGCATTGTAGTATTATATGATGCAAACTCATATAGTGTGCTACTGGTCCCTCCGATTTCTGGTTGGAGATGCAAACTCACTTATTAGTATAAGATAATATGGACAATGTATGGAGTCAAAACTGATTATAGTGTGCTACTAATCTGCATCTAATATCCAATTCCATAGGCACCTTCGGAATATGAAGATAATAACTGCATTGTAGTATTATATGCCGTATTATTACTCACAACCAGGCCATGTAGTGGTTCACCCCACACGTGGTTCATGACATGTAAATATAGGCAGTGACATGACATAGGTATTTTTACTCTTGAACCGACATATGCCTATTGATATAAATATCTATGTGTATATGTCAACTCTGCCCATTACTCCCTTACGTCTAGTAGGGTAGCATGGTTGCTTTGTAGTTGCTTGTACTACAGTGATAGTCATTATTGATGTTGGGCCCTTGGAGAACATTCATATGCATGCTGCTGTAATTTCCTTTGTGATGGTCGAACATGCTCCGTTTCTGATTAAATGCTCCTGACACTCTGTAGTTAACATACATTGACATTTTATCATGTGAACTTCTGCATGTTTGCAGACAAATAGATGAGTACACACACCTCATCGCAGGCATAAAAGCGCAGATCAAGATGGTATGTACGACGAACTTGTAGTACATGATGTGATGCCTATAGAATTGTCTGCTTATATTCAAATATTACCCTCTCCTATTGTTTGCAGGTATGTGAAGGCATCCGTGAACTCCTGCAGATACCAGCAGAGTGAACGATCCAAGAGATACACACCAAACCTGAGGCAGAGAGATGCTTGGTAGAGAGACTAGAGAGGGAGGGACGCCTGTACCTTTCCTTCGATTTTGTAACATTCTTGGAACGAGCATGTTACAAGGAACATGCCAAGAATGCAGCTTTCAACGTTGCTATGAGGCGTTGTCTCAGTAGGTCAAAGATTTGGCCAATGAGACTATTGTGATCATTGAGCTCGCTCGTGTGACGTGGTTTCTTTTCAAATGCCGTGAATCATGTAGCAGATCAATAGGGTTTATGTAGACTTTATGTGAGTTTGTATTTACTACATGAATATTCAGAGGATTGACGTGGCTGGTAGGAAATGCAATGGCTAGATGATAACATCTGCTGCCTGCCTAGTGCCTGCTGTTGCGCCTAAAGGCTCGACAAGAAAGATATGGTTTTGCTTGGAAAAAAGATATCGATATCCTCCATTGCACGTTGAGCAACTAAGTGCACTTGTACATCAATGGCGTCTGCAACCTGACGTTCCACCGAGAACTGGAGTTGGTTTCAACGGATTATACTGGGTAAATTTTACTTTGGACCAGGTAGATCTCGTACCTGTGTGTCACTTTGTGCCAGGTTTCGCAACAGTTTTCACTTTGCACTAGATGCGGCACAACAATATAAACTTTGCATTGTGTCCTGCAAAAGACATGCATGTAAAAGCTTGATAAAATATATATCTGAAAGTTGGCACTAGAGTTTATGGTTTATGGTGTACCCAATTATGTATCTTAAAAATCACAGATGTGCATCATGTTATAATATGAGCCACGTAGACAAATGTGTTGAGATATACTCCCTCCGTTCCATAATATAAGACGTTTTAGCAAACTAAAATAGCTTGCTAAAACGTCTTATATTCTGGTATAGAGGTAGTATCTTGCCCAATAAGACAAAATGTCCGGCTTATTTTAAATAGTGAATGGATAGGACAAATTTAAATATAACAGTAACATTGTATGTGGTTTAAAGAAAGGAACAAATATGTGAAGTTGGAAGACCTCCGAGTTGAGGCCACCAGGTTCTTTTTCTTTTTAGACGTCTTTATTCGTTAATTGGCAAACTAAAGTAATTTCCTCTAGCCCACCGATTTAATTAAACACACACGACAACAAAGATGTCAGATACAACCAAAAGTAACATCAAAATACTCAGAAGTCATTTCCTCTAGCGCCATCTTTTGCATATCGATTTCTGTCCAAGCATCCGGTGAAGAAACTGCAAAAGGCCAAACTTGGCAAACAAGTCGATTGAGCCGCTCACCCTAATATGTGAGAATATAAGATCAATGAACTCATTGTGGTCGAGGAGCCAACCTTCGCAAGGTAGGTTGCCGAACCACTGCTTCGTTGTTGTATTGTTGGGAAAGAAGAAATTGAACACAAAAAAGTTGAAACGTGAAAACTACTGACCAGAGGAAACTGTTAAATCCGCAAGATCATCTAGGCTAGATCTAATGGTAGCTCGATGTTTCTGTTGATGCGATTTGGTACTTGAGAGAGAGAACAGAGGGAGAGGGGGGAGAGAGAGGGGAACCTTCTCCTGTGTCCGCCGAGCTCAAGGTGCCGGCAATGGTCGATGGAGGCCGGCGATGGCAGTAGGTGGCGAGGTGGCGGCGGTGCTTCCCGTTAGCTCAGCGCTAGCACTAGATCGGTAGGGAGGTGTCGGTGGGGTGTGCAGCACAGCGTCGAACCTTGTGATGCGTGCCGCCGGCCCCCACCCTTTATATAGCGCTGGTGACAGGGCCCGTCAACCATATTCGGTTGGGCGCCCCCGATCAGGGAGGAGGTCAAGGACCCGGTGAGCCGTTGGGCTCATGCGGGAAGGAGATCAACCTAACATTTTCCCCCTTGATCTCAACTTTTACTTTTAACCATATACTTTTGCTTTACTCATTTCATCACAGATTAGTATATAGAGCATGTTTCATCGTCACAGCTCAATTGCCGATAGAATCAGACAGCTACAATATATCTCTTTGTTTTGAAACAAAATTTGTTCCTTTTGGGCCTCTCATGATCCAGGAATCATAGGCTTTCCTTTAAACCCATGCCGGCTAAGTGTTCCTTGAAGACATTGGGTGGTAAGCCTTTCGTAAGCGGATCCGCAAGCATATCCTTTGTCCTTATATGCTCGAGACTTATAGTGTGATCCTGGATTTTATCCTTCACGACATAATACTTTATCTCTATTGGTTTGGTAGCATTACTCGACTTGTTATTGTGAGCATAGAATACTGCGGGCTGGTTATCACAGTACATCTTTAGTGGTTTGTCAATACAATCTACCACTTTCAAGTCGGGTATAAATTTCTTTAGCCATATCGCCTGCCCCGTGGCCTCATAACATGCTACAAATTCTGCATACATCGTGGACGATGCAACTATTGACTGTTTGGAGCTTCTCCACGAAATAGCCCCTCCTGCGAGAGTGAACACGTATCCTGACGTGGATTTTCTATCATCTTTGTCCCCCGCAAAATCTGCGTCAGAATACTCTCTTATCTCTAAGGAATCAGATCTTTTGTATGTTAGCATGAGGTCCTTCGTCACTTGCGCATAACGCAATGCTTTCTTTACCATCTTCCAGTGCTCTATGCCTGGATTTTATTGATATCTACCGAGTACCCCGGTGATAAAAGCTAAGTCAGGGCGAGTGCACACTTGTGCATACTGTAAGCTTCCAACAACCGAAGCATATGGTACTGCTTTCATTTGATCGATCTCATATTGGTTCTTGGGACATTGAAATTTCCCAAAACTGTCGCCCTTGACTATAGGAGTAGGTGTGACATTACTCGCATGCATATTATACTTCTTTATAACCTTTTCTAAATATGCCTTCTGTGATAGTCCTAGCACTCCATTTTTCCTATCTCGATGAATTTCTATGCCCAAAACATATGAGGCTTCACCAAGATCTTTCATGTCAAGAACTTCTTTGTTTCTATTAGTAGACTGACATCACTGGTAGCAAGCAAGATATCATCCACATATAGGATTAGGAAAATATATTTCCCACTTTTAAACTTTGCATAAACGCAATTGTCCTCAACATTCTCCTTAAATCCAAATCTTTTAATTGTCTCATTAAACTTTAGATACCACTGTCTAGAGGCTTGCTTTAATCCATAAATGGATTTCTTTAGGCGGCATCCCATCTCTTCCTTGCCTTCCATGATAAAACCCTTGGGTTGTTTCATGTAAACTTTTTCTTTAGATCCCCATTTAGAAATGTCGTCTTTACATCCATCTGATGCAGCTCTAAATCAAAATGTGCAACTAATGCCATTATGATTCTGAAGAAATCCTTACATGAGACTGGAGAAAACGTCTCATTGTAATCTATCCCTTCTCTTTGTGTAAATCCTTTTGCCACAAGTCGGGCTTTATACTTTTCTACATTCCCATTAGAGTCATACTTAGTTTTGTAGACCCATTTACAGCCTACTGTTTTGGCTCCTTTAGGAATTTCTTCTAAGTCCCAAACATCGTTGGAACTCGTCGATTTCATCTAGTCTTCCATTGCCACCATCCACTTCGATGAGTGAGGGCTTCTCATGGCTTCTTCATATGAAGTGGGATCACCCTCCATATGAACTGTTTATGTATTATAAATGTAGAGATAGCTGATTTCTTAGTTCTTTTAGATCTTCTAAGTGCTTCAGTCTCTGGCACATTCTCTAAATTTGGCTGCCGCGACTCCCTTTCATGCTCAACAATGGGTTCAGTCTGTTCCTGACGGACAGGTTCCGGATCTTCGCCCATTGTGGTCACGGGTGGAATTACAACAGGTGCTTGCACTGCAATCATAGGGATTGTTGGTGCAGGCACAACAGGTAGCGAGAAAAATGGCTCCTGAATGATCGGATTAGGTGCATGCACCCTCTTCTCCTCAAGATCAATTTTCCGAGCTACCATGCTCCCCCTCATCAGTTCGTCCTCTAAAAAAAATGCATGTCTTGTTTCTAAAAACTTTGTATATCTGTCTGGACAGTAGAAACAAAAACCTTTTGATCTATCAGGATAGCCAATGAAGTGGCAACTGACTGTTTTGGGATGTAGCTTTGCAATATTTGGATTAAATACTTTGGCCTCAGCTGGGCTCCCCCACACCCTCAAGTGGTGTAGAGAGGGCACTCTTCCTGTCCACAACTCGTACGGTGTTTTGGACACCGACTTGCCTGGTACTCTATTGAGAATGTGAATGGCGGTTTTAAGTGCCTCCATCCATAATCCCAATGGCAAGGTGGAGTAACTCATCATACTGTGCACCATATCCATAAGTGTACGGTTACGCCATTCAGCTACTCCATTTTGCTGAGGCTCGCCCGGCATTGAATACTGGGTCACTATGCCAGTCTCCTGTAAGAACCTTGAAAAAGGTCCAGGGACTTGGCCATATGGAGTGTGACGACCGTAGTACTCCCCCCCACGGTCAGATCTTACTATCTTTATTCTTTTATCATGTTGATTTTCAACTTCAGCTTTGAATATCTTAAATTTATCCAACGCTTTAGATCTTTCTTTGATTGGATAAATATAACCATATCGGGAGTAATCATCTGGGAATGTTATGAATGAGTCATAGCCATCCACACTTTTCACAGGAAATGGTCCACAAATATCAGTGTGAATGATTTCTAGTGTTCCTGTGCTTCGGTTTGCACCCTGTTTGATTTGCTTTACATACTTTCCTTTAATGCAATCTATGCATTGCTCTATGTCTGAGAACTCTAATGGCGGAATAATTTCAATTTTAACTAGTCTTTCTATTCTCCCCCTCGAAATATGGCCCAAGCGACAGTGTCATAATTTCGATGAGTCATGAGTTCTCTTTCTTTTCTTTTGTTCTTTATCCGACACAGAAACATGTTCATTCACATTACACACAGAATAAACTTTTTCACGCAGGGATAATAAATAAAGCTCATTGTGTAGGAAAGCAACACCCACATGAGTATTATTACACCATATGGCACACTTGCCATGTCCAAAATAACATTCATAATGATCTTTGTCCAAACGTGAAACACTAAACAAGATTCTGTGTAATGAAGGTACATATAAAACATCTCTAAGCAGAATCATGAATCCATCAGCTAACTCCAGGGAGATGTCGCCGACAGCTTCAACGTCTGCTTGGACTCCATTTGCAACTTCAATGCATCTTTCGCTTCTTTGCATAGTCCGCGTCGAATGGAATCCCTGTAAAGAATTTGCAACATGAACAGTTACACCTGAGTCAATCCACCAAGTAGATTTTGAAAACTGTGTATACAAGGATTCATTTACAAAGGAAACAATGTTGTTACCATTCTTTACCATTATTGACTTTAGCCAAACATGGCAATCTTTCTTGTAATGCACAGTCTTCTTGCAGTGGAGACATGTATCTTTGTCCACTAGAAGAGACTTTTGCTGACTCTGATAATGCGTGGGAGTTTTTCCGTGTGGCTTTGAAGGGGAACCGTTGTTGCTTTCGTTGTAGTTCCTTTTCTTGTTATCCTTCACATAGTTCAGAGAACCACCATGTGAGGCTTTAAGTCTATCCTCTTCTTGCACACACATGGCTATTGTCTTTTCAATGTCCCATTTTTCAGGCGACATGTTGTAGTTGACAACAAAAGTGTCAAACTCTTTCAGTAGTGAAGCCATAACAAGGTGAACAAGGAGTGCAGGCTTGAGCTCCAAATCAGCATCCACGGGCTTAAGCTTAGCTGCCATGTTGCTCATCCTGAGGATATGCTCCCTTATGCCATGTCCACCTCCTGTGTACTTTTCTGTCACCAGCTGCTTTAGCAACTGGATAGCATATATCTTTGAAGAACCAGTGAACTAGCTCTTTACCTTTTCAAGAAACTCCCCTACGGAAGTACACTCTGCAATTGAGCCCACAATAGCGTTCTCAATTGTGTTCTTTAAGAAAGCCATGCTCTTTTTATTGGCGGTGAGCCACTTTTGGTTGTTGAGAGTATATGACATCTCCAATGGAGCATGGTCCCTCTTCTTTTTCTCCCAAGTATCATCATCATCTTTTGCATCTCTGACTGGCTCTGTTGGCTTGACTGGCTGTGGAGTGTCCACAACCCAGTCCACCTCAGCGCAAACAAAAGCCAAGTCAACCTTCTTTCTCCATTCAGAGTAGTTGTCACCTCTGAGGGTTGGAACATCCTTGATGCAGCTCATCAAGTAGTACCCTCCTGAAAACCACAATGAAGTGACATCATAACAACAATTGCATGCAATAATCCAACGTTGGTCAAAATTAAAACATATAACTGTTTATGCAATTAAATCTATATCACCGTTGGGCAGAAAATAGAAATAAATGCACATATAAAACAATAATTAATCATGATTATGTTATTAACAACGTTGGTCATAAAATAACAGAATCATAATTATTGCAATAATCACTTTAACATGCTCCTTTGAAAATTTAATTCTCACTTTTGTTCTATTTACCTTTTAAAAGAGCACTTTTATTTATTTGCAGCCGAAAAACATGAATATAAAATTCATGAACTTTATACTTTTTAGAAGCATTTGATTTACTTTTCCGTTTCCTAAACAAAATTTTCGTTGATAATTTTGAATAGGAAAAAACTAGATGAAATTTGCCCAAAAATAGACAAAAAAACAAACTAGATGCATTTTCAGAGTACACTCACGGGTTGGAAATTGATCATTGCAATTTTAATTATGGATGTCATTTCCATCTGTGCGTTTGGATAAAAAGCTTCGACCAAAATAAGCATCAACCTTTGAATCTTTAAAAATGAAGCGGTGAAGATAATTGATAGGCAAATGAACTGCATATATATGTTGTTGGAATATGTGATGATAAATAACCAGGAACGCCGTACAGAATCAACTATGGAAAGGACTTATCCATCTGGAAACTCTTTTTGGTATGATAACTGTAACTGAATATATTAGAATTTTACCTAATAATGCCATGTAGACTATTTCTTGAGTAGTATTTCCTTGACTTTCATCTTTGGATTTAATACATCTCATGCAACACGGCCTTTTCAAACTTTACTAATTATATTATTGCAGTGTCACTTATGGATATCTCTCTCTTATGATAAATTTGACCAAACAAAGAATGTATGTAATTATACAATTTTTGTTGAACAAATCAAACTAGCGATTGGTATCATGTCTCCTGTGGTATGATATCTTATTTACGTTACCATGACATTTGTACACAACAAAATTTTGAGTGACAGTTTTAAACCATTGATGACAGATCAAATGACTGAAATTCAAGAGAAGCTGTTGACGTATCATCTGGTAAGCACCTTTAAGGTAACATCATACTTTTGATCGAGCTTTTTTTGTTGTTGTTGTTTTTCTATATTTTAAGATTTAGAGCTCATTTCCGTATCATTATGTTGATAATTTTGTTTTCTATGGATTAATTGTGTTGTGTTAAACTTCTTATCTTTAGAGTAAAGATTACAGGATATTAGGGTGCTTCTTCACCAAGCTGGGACATTTCCTACGATGATGAACTTATTTTCATGTTTCTGGTAAACGGCAAATTTTCTTTTTCCAACAAATAAGATGGACACATTGATTCTCTATGAGCTCCAGTGATTGTTTTCACTATAGGGCCACTTCATATATAGTTGTCAGTGATATAAGAGATCTATTGCTTCTATTTGGCATATGTTTGACAAGAAATAACCAAAAACCACTTTTTTCTAAAAAAAAAGTAAGCAAAAGCCACAGCTATTATCTCATAATGAAAATATTGGACACATTTTTGCTTCTACTCTAAACAATATATGGGCGCAAACTAAATAAATTTATGTCAAGTAAATTTGCATGCTGGAAGCAACTAACCGCAAAAGAAATGACATATGATTTTTTGCATCCGATATTATCACTAGAAGTTGTTCTATAATTTTACAATTACCTTAATGCAGATATAAAAGCACATCCAAGATCTAGCCACGCATCGGCGACTTGGTCAAGACTGACCTACAAGAGAAAATGGCCTTGCGGAGAAAGGAGATTTTCATTGGGTAAGGTTAGTGGATTGGATACACAGGAACTTTTCTTCCATTCTTCTTTGAAGAGACCGTGACATTTTTTTTATTATTTGATACAATCACAGAACATGTCCTGAGATACACATTGATAAATATAATGGTTGGATAAAGTAAAACAAATTGTATAAAAATGACAATTCTCGGCTAATTAATCTGGGTAAACAGATGTATTAAAGAAAATGTAACGCAAAAAATGTGCCAATAGAAAAAATTACATCTAATACCTCAAAAGACTAAAAATAAAATTGCAACTTAAATAAAATTTATGAATTTTAATTTTTAACGACGAGGAAATTGAAGCAAAGACGAGGAAGGGGATAAAAGGTGATACATGAATCGGCAAAACATTTTGTCAGACGCAGCGATATTATAGAAGTTAAACTAAGAAATAGCTAAGGCCAGGCTAATTAACACGAAACTTGCGAAAAAAACTATGGACAGATTAAAACCTCAAATTAATTTAGTGTTCAAAAAATACTTAATGTTATTAAATCTTAAATTTATATCAATCAGATAACAATCTTAAAAGATTTAAAATGTGATAGCAATATAATATGAATAGATAGTCTAGCCGCGCAAAGGCGCGGGCCATCCAGCTAATTATTCATTAAAGAAAAATCAACATGCACAAGTAAGAGACACGGTAAGATGCCAAAATTAACATGAAGAAAGAATCAAGCCGAAGTTATTCTACTCTTGTTAGAGCATCTCCACCAAGGACGCTTAAATTGTGTCTGGCACCCCTAATTGGAGGCTCCTTTGGGGGTGTCGGACACTTGTCCGGTTTTTTTTTCCTACCTCCCAAACCGGTACCCCTCCCTCCCCCCAACGACCGGACCCCAAATGACCAACATTTGCAAAAGAGGCGATTTTATTACATTACGACGAAATTACAACTAAAATTTAAATTAAAACTAGGTAAACTTAAGCTACAACTACTCTAGAACATGTCGGGGGGAGATGGCACACTAGGGCTAGCCTCGTCGTCGTTCGCCCCATCGTCGAAAGAGGGAGAGCCAGGCATGTTGAGGCCACAGCATGGCCACTCAATAGCCTCGCCGCCAGCATGGTCACGCAATAGCCTCGCCGCCCTGGCCGCCAGCATCTGTCGGTGCTGCTCCGCCGCTTGGGTGCGCTCCTGCGCACACCGGCGCCCCTGCACTCGCCCCAAGCTCTCCGCCGCTCGCCGGGCCTGCTCCGCCATCTCCTCCTTCTCCGCCTCCGTCGCCTGCTCAGCCTACAGCTCCCTCTGCGCGAACTCCCGCGCGTCCTGTGCACCTGCCTCCCGGCTCAGCCTCTCCAGATCCCGCGTTGTGGCTGCCCGGCAGAAGGCGTCTTCCACCAAGCGACTGTGAGAGACCGCTCTCGCCGTGTTCAGCTCCTCGTGCGCCTGCCGCTGGGCTTCGGCGAAGGAGCGGGCGTACTCGGCCTCGACGAGCGACAGCTCCACGGCACGCGCCTCCGCCGCATCGTTTGCGGCCATGATGAAGTCCGGAAATTGGCGACGCCCGTCCTCCTTGCGCGCCGTGACGAACGAGGAGTACGCCGCATGCTGCTTCGGCCAGATTGGTGGCACCTTCTCCTGCTCCTGCTCCTCCTCCTCCGGCACCGGCTCCTCCTCCTCCGGCTCTGGCACCGGCTCCTCCTCCATTGGGTCATCCTCACCCTCCTCCCACTCGAAGTCCTCGTCGTGGTCGTCGTTTGCCGGCGGAGGAGGAGGAGGATTTTGCCCCTTCATCAGGAAACCACGGCGCGTGGTCTGGATGAGGGTGACCCATGAGGTCTGTAGTTTGTGTGTCATGTTGGTTGACGGCGGCGTGGTTGTGTTGTCTATGGCGAGATGTGGCCCGATCTTTTTTAATAATACATTAATGATTTTGAGAAATAATACGCGTTTATAATCAATTCCAAAAATAATACGGCCTCGGCCTAGCCCAAACCGACCAGCCCTGATCGGCGTGGCCCAAGCCGAGCAAGTGGTAAGGCCGGGGTCCATCTACCTCCAGCGCTATCGGTCGCCTGCAATCGGCGTCGCCGAAGCCGACTGCTGCATGCGTGCATGGCGCTCGAGCGCGAGGCTGCCGATGTTGCCGCCGGCCCGCCGCTGAGGCCGAGGCAGAAGAGGCAATGCGGAAGGAGCTCACCGCCGCCGACGAGCGGGATCTCTAGCACGTCGCTAGGAGCGCCCTCGAACGACGGCGTGGAACATAAGCGGTCGAGGAGAGGATGTGGAGCAGCGAGGGGCAGATCTCGGAGGAGAAGTCACTCGCATCTGACGTGGGTGTACCCTTCGGGTGTACCACGATTGAGATATATGGTGTTCAAATAAGCTGCGGCCCATGGGACAAGCCCAAAGAGAAGGCCTATTCCGAAGGAAACAGCCCAAGAAGCGAGGAGCTTTACGTCGGTTGTAGTATTCCCAAATTGTAACCCTAGTCAGTAAAGGATTCCCGGGACCCAGCCCCACTACATAAGGGCTGGGAGGGCCGCCGACCGGGGACACGCTCATATTCACCGCCAGAAACCCTAGCGAGATCGCATCTACCGATCTCGCCATTGTAACCCTTGTAAACAACCTCGATCAATACCAGACAAGCAGGACGTAGGGCTTTTACCATCGGGGGCCTGAACCTGAGTAAACCTTGCTTGTCAGCCGACGGATCTACCAGCACCACCATCTTCTTCCTCTCTTCACGAAACCCAAGGATGACCTTCGAGGGATTTGGCGTGGTAACCCCACGTCAATTGGCGCCGTCTGTGGGAAAGGCTGGTGTTGGATCTACGGATTCGGCGGCTTCATCATCGACAACTGGCGACTCGCCGACTCTACAATTGCCGATCTTCTTCGGCTCTCTGGGATTCAACCTACACTTGCCGGTCATGTTTCCGGCTTTCGCGGATCTTCACGCGAGCGTAGATGTGAGCTTTGGCGAACTATGCTTCTATGTCAACAAGTGGGGCACGCTTCGCCTCACGGACACACCTCTCTTTGTAGCGGCAACACCCGCCACTTCATCGACTGCTGCGGCAGGATCCGCCTCTTCATCGGTTGCGTCGGAGCAGAAGCACAACAGAACAAATTAAACATACCACGCCTAACAGATCAACCCAGTACACTCCATTCTTCATGGTGTACGGAGTAGAAGCGGTCCTGCCACACGACCTGCGCTTTGACGCACCTCGTGTTGTAGCATACAATGAAGACGACACCAATGCGGTGCTCGAGGACGATGTCAACTTCCTGGATGAGGCGCGGGACATTGCAGTCGCCCGCACGGCAACATACCAGCAAAGCCTGCGCAACTACCATAGACGTCGACTGCGCACAAGGTCATTTGTGGAAGGTGACCTAGTGCTCCGGCTCAAGCAAAAGAAGGTGCACAAACTCGCCTCCCCATGGGAGGGACCCTTCATCATCGCCGAAGTCATCGGCGGGGGAGCGTACTGCCTGAAGAATGCAAGGAACGGAGAGCTCTCACACAACCCGTGGAACGCTGCACATCTGCGACGCTTTTATACGTAGCACAACTATCAATAAGGTTGTTCAGCCACCGATGTAATCGTTGAGACTATGTCTCCTTTAATAAAAGTGCAATGTTCCGCTATTTATAGAGTCGATATGCCGTACAACAAAAGTAATCGCCTTCGTGGCACCCGATACTCAGGGGCTGCGTTGTAAACGCCAAATAAAACAAACTCCGGAATGGCACCCGATACTTGGGGGCTACGCCGTTGAGGTCAAGAAAACGGCAACTGCCTCAGCAGCACTCGATACTCGGGGGATGCGCTATAAAGGCCAAAGTAAAATAAAATGCGGATGGGAACCCGATACCCGGGGGCTGCACCGCTGAAGCACAACAGAACAAATTAAACATACAAAGAGCTAAAGGCTTGACAACAGCCTAGACGCATCCTGCAACTACAAACAAATTATTCATATTCTACAAGTACTTACACAGGGACGGAGCTAGTCCCTCGGCTATGTTTTTGGAACCTGTAAAATACATGGTCAAGCTGCAACTCAGTATCATGCTCCAGTTTGTCGATCAAACCAATAGCCACGCCCTCTACGGCCCGGTAATGGTTTTCCATCGGTGTAGGCTCGCCGTCAGGTCATGGAGGAACCTCCTCTATCCCTGTCAAGCACATGTATGAGTGTCGTCTGCGCACAAATGCCAAGGCATATATCGCGCCGCTGACTAGTTGGGCACGGACAAACTCTCGCGCAGCTTCACCATTGCGGAACCTCGCCATGAGAGCACCAAGTCCCTGCGGCTGCCCGTCCAGGAGAAACAGAGCTTTATGTACCAGTGATAGCGCAGATCTGCATGACCCAACAAAGGAAACCACCTGCTGCACACGGTCTTGCAGCAACCTATCAGACCAGAAGGAGGTGGTGTCCCGCCCTACGACTTCAGCAACATGCCGGAGTCGGCCATTCACCCGATCGGCATCAGCTCGAGCGTCCAGTTGAGCACCTATCAAAAGAAGAAAACAACTGAAGACAGATACACGAAGAAACCGACAATGGCTCGGGGGCTTGTGGTAGCTTACATAGCAGATCAGAATTCGCCTTCTCCAACTCTTCAAGTAAGTAAGCCTCTCGCTCGGTGGGACGAGGTTATTTTGATCGCAAAATGGCTAGGACACCTTGAGTAGCCCGTAAATCCCGCTTCAATCGGGCACATCGGGTCTGTAGCACCGTGTACCGATACTCGTCAGGATGGCGGGTGCCAGAGGCAGTGGCAACGGATTCGGAGCCAGACGCCTGGTTGAGTACAACCCCAGTGGATGGAGGAGCACTGGCAAGGCTAGCTTGCCTATAAAACAATGCAAGAGGTGTAAGGAAAAGAGATAAATCCACATCGGAGAAGATACCCTCGCCCCAGCTCTCCAAAAGGGCTCGGGGGCTGAATTGAAGAAATAAAATTCTCAAGGAAAACGGGCAAAGGAAATATCATAAGAGGCTCCTAGGTGAAAGTGCATGGTTGCCCCCATGCATGGTTTTGGTAATTAATGACAATCTCTATGGACTAATGTTTGCTTTGAGCTATATTCATAGGTGTGTCCATTTGAGTTGCTTGATCTCCATTTGTTGGAGTCAAAGCTAAGGGAAGAAAAGTTGGTGTTGATCAAGGCTTTGTGCGGGTTGATCATCACTCAAGGCCAAGTGAAGATATGCCGAAGAGTGCGTCTCCCATCTTGGTGTATGGGGGAGCATCATGTGAATCTTCACCGAAGCGCAATCGAGGAAGGTGGTGCATCTTGACGAGATGAAGATCTTCTTCATCGACCTCAAGTGGATTAATGCGCAAGGCAAAGGTATGATCTTGATAGGGTTTCTATTTTACCGGTCTCATTTTGTTTAGTGAGAGACCGGATTATAGGATAGATAACCGTACTATCAAGAGGGGCTCTCGACCGAATATCGTGATCGTATCGCCGTAGAGAGCACAAACCTTTGCATCCATGCAATCATCTTTATTGATTCTTATTTGTCTCTAATCTTGGTGTGGTCTTGGTGCTTGTCGTGCTCGTCATGACAAAGCTAAGTTCACCGAAAACGGTTTTCATATGCGTCTTCTATTGCGGTTTCGGTATTGGAGATTTTGCCGGTTCATCCGTGCGGGAGATTTATCTCTTCCATTTCTTTGCAAAATCTCCATTGCTTGTTTGCCATTTTCAAAGGTTGCATTTGTCGTCCTCTTTCCAACAAAATTGGTTTCACTTCATTTGCAAAAGATTCGGACTTCATTTGCAAAAGATACGGCTTTTCCGGTTTGCGAAAAAAGAGTTTTCAATTTTCCCCATTTGGTTTTATAATATTTTCTTGGACTATGATGTTTCTCTGCATAATCTTCTTGTGTTCATTGTGACGATTCCAACGAGTCCAAGATTATCGAAAACGGAGTTCGTGGGTGAAAGTTATTGCATTTCCGATTTGCAAATGAGAGCTTTTACCTTTCCCATTTATTTTTATATTATATTCCTGGACTATGATGTTTGCATATTCTTGTAGTGCTCATTGTGACGAGTCCAATGAGTCCGAGATTACAAAAAACGGAGTCCGTGGGCGAAAGTTATTGCATTTCTATTCCAGAAAGTTTTCTAAACAGATTTATTGAAAACTGAGAAAGAAAAAAAAAAGGGGGGGCCAGGCCGGCAGGCTCGGGCAGTGCCCCGGCCCACCCGCATGCTGGCTTGCCAGCCCAGGCCGGGGGCAGGCCGGCCAGCTCTGGAGCCCTCCCGGCCCAGCGCACCTGGCAGGCCGGCCCAAGGCCGGGGAAAAGGCCGGGCTGCCTGGCTTCCTCGCTCCTGTTCGTTCGCTGTGAACGATTCCCGGCCGGCCTGGCTGGCGTGCAGGCCGGCCCCAGGCCGGGTTCCCTGCAGCACATTTTTTCCTCTTTTTGCCCCCAACGGCTCTATTTTTGGGGGCACTATAAAAAGGGCTTCTTCCCCAAATTTCGAGCTCAGCTTATTTTCTCTCTCCCCTCCATTGTTGCAACATTTTGAGAGCTCGATTCCTCCACTTCCCTCCGATGATCCTTGCCCAAATTTAAGGAAACAAGAGAGGAGATCTAGATCCATTACTCCACCAAACAAAATCTCCTCTAAGTGAGGGAATCTCGTTGGATCTAGATTTTGGAGTTCTTGGTGTTTCTCCTTCGTTCTTCCTCCTAAATCCCTCCATAGCATTAGTTGCTTTGGTTGGATTTTGGGGTGAAGGATTTGACCACTTGGTGTGATCTTCCCCTTTTGCATTTGTTGCATCGGGTTGTGCTCCCCACGGTGGTTCGTGGGATTGAAGGTTGAGAGCTTGTTACTCTTGGGCCATTGGACCCTAGACGGTGGTGGTGCCGTGAAGACTTCGGCTTGTGGAGCTTCGGCACGATTTGGGAGCCCCCAATTGAGTTGTGGGTGTGTGCCCCAAAAGTTGTAAGGGCTCCAGAATCCGCCCCGAAGGATTCCGATAGTGGAAGGTGAACCAAACCTTTGGGTGCGGTTCATCGGAGAATAGGGTGAGGCCTTTGTGGCATCTTGAGTAGGCCTTTTGTGGCGAGCTCACACCCCTCCAACGAGACGTACTCTCTTAACAAGGAGGAACTCGGGAATAATTCCTCGTCTCCGCGTGCCTCGGTTATTTCTATACCCGAGCTTTTACTTATGCACTTTACATTGTGATAGCCTTCGTGCTTGAAGTTTATATCTAGCTATCACCTTGTTGCTTGCCTTGTTTAGCATAAGTTGTTGGTGCACTTTAGGTAAACCTAGAATTTTAGGTTGCTGGCTTGTTAATTTAAACACCTAGTTTTATTCCGCAATTATCAAGCCCCTAAATAGAAAAAGTTTTAATCGCCTATTCACCCCCCTCTAGGCGACATCCGGGCATAGCTTGTTCTTTCAATTGGTATCAGAGCCTCGTCTCTCTTGTTTGGCTTTACCGCCTAGAGAGTAAAGATGTCGTCTAGGGATTTAGTGCACAATTCCTTGTTTAGATTTAATGGCACAAATTTTAATGTTTGGAAAACTCATATGCTTAATCACTTACGGGTCTTGGACCCCAATATTGAGTGTATCTTAGATATAGGTTTTTCTCCTCCAAAGGATTATGAAAGTACGACTTTAGAGGATGAGAAAAACTTATATCTAGATGCTCTAGATTCTAATGAGTTTTGCAAATTTGTGAGTATTGTAGTTTTCGAGTCAATCATGCCTCTCCGGGATGCTCATGAGCTTTGGACCAAGCTTCAAGAAAAATATGGAGTGTCCAACTCTTTTGAGGATGATTGCTCTCCCTCCACCTCCGGCCGTGACGAGCTCTCGTCTTCATCTACTTCACCAAAATGTGGTAAGCCACAATCCAATGTGATGGTGAGTAGTGATAGGTTTTGCAACTTTGATAGTGAGCTCATTATTGATGATCATTTATCTCTATCTTGTAGCAATGCTTCATCTTTGGACCTAGACACCCATAGCACTATAAATGATTTACATGCTAGTGTTGATAGTCCTTGCATATCATCAAAAAATTGCTTGGATAAATCTCTTTATGATATGCTTGCTTTATCTTGTTGCCGTGATAAAAATGATTGTGTTCCCTCTAACTCTTGCATGAATAATAATGTAGAGGAAAACCAATTTGCTATGCAACAAGATATGAACTTGAGTAGTTCAAAAATTCATTGTTCCTCGGTATCCACCTCTCATTGCCTTATGGCTAAATCTTCTTCTAGCAATGGTAATGATAATAATGATGAAAAAGATGATGAGGAAAATAATGATGCTCTCCTTCATGATAAAGGTTTAATGATTCTTAAGTCTCTTTCAAAGAATAAAATTGCTTGTGATAACCTCTATGAAATCATGAGCACCCTTGTTGAGCGCGGGGAAACTATTGAGGCTTTGGAAGCAAGCCTTGAAGAAAAGGGTAAGATCGAAAGAGATGATGCTATGGAGAAAGCATCGTTAGAAGATGCTCTTGAGGAAGAGCAAGAGACTCGGGCTTCTCTTGAGGAGAAACTAGAAAATATTGAGGAGTCTCATAAAGAAATAATTGCTAAAATTATTAAAGAACGTGACCATGCTCATGCTAAATATAAAGTCACAAAAAATGAAAATGCTAGATTAAAAGATGAGCTTGCCAAGTTGTCTTCTTCTATCCCTAATGTAAATGATGCTTGTGCTACTAACTCAATTTCTTGTGAAGCATCTACCTTGAAGGAGAATGTTGAGCTAAGGGCTCAACTTGAGTTGCTAACTAGCAAGTATAGGGAGTTAGAAGAAAGTCATAAAAAGCTATCTAGCTCTAATGATGATCTTCTAGCATCCTATGCTAGTCTAAAGTTAGCTCATGAGGCAATCACTACCAAGGTAAAATCTTGTGAGCCTCATGTGGATAATAGCACAACTTCAACTAAAAATGCTAAAATGCCATGTGCTAGTCCTAGTAATTCATCCACTAAAAATGTTGGTACATCTTGTGATGAATTACTTGCTTTGCCTTGTTGTCATAACAATGAAGCCTCTACTTCCTCTAGTGCATTTGTTGCCACTAACCATGTAGAGGAAATAAAAGACCTCAAGGCCCAAGTCACTTCTTTGAAGAATGACTTGGAAAAGCGTCATGAAGGGAAGCGTGCACTTGACAACATGTTGAGTGTGCAACAATCCCCTAATGACAAGAGTGTACTTGGATTCAACTCCAACAACAAGAACAAGTCCAAGGTTGAGAAGAAGAAGGGCCAAGTTCAAATGAAGAATCCGGCCAAGATCATTTGCTTCAAGTGCAAGGTTGAAGGGCACCACGTTCGGGATTGCCCAATGAAGAAGAAGCCTCTTAGTGAGAAGCAACTAGGGAAGCGGCCCCTTGCTCAATCTCATGGTGCACCATGTGTTGAACAAAGGCCACCTCCTAAGAAGACTCAAGCCAATGCCCCTCAAGTTGAGGGGTCTACTAAGAAGAAGAAGAGTCGGTGTTGCTACCTTTGCCGTGGCAAAGGTCATTTTTCTTCTTCATGCACTAACGGTACCTCATCCAACCCTATCATAATTGATGATGTTTATTCTCTTGGGAAGGATAGAGTTGGCAATGTGTTTGTCAAGTATGTGGGAGCTCAAAGTGGTGTCAAGAAAAGCACCATTTGGGTTCCCAAGCCTATTGTGACTAACCTCTTAGGACCCAACTTGGTTGGGGACCAACAAGCTCAAACTTGATCAATAGGTGTTTGTGGAGGACATTGGTGACTTGGCTTTCATTTGAAGAATTAAGGGATCTTCGTGGTTATCTTCTCATCTAGTCAAGTCAATTGGATTATCACATATCTATCTCTTATCCAATGCTCCTCCTTGCGGTAACTTGTATTTAATTCATATATACATTGAAAGTTGCTTGCTCCCTTGCATGTGTTAGTTTTGTTCCTAGCATGTGCTTGTATATGATATGCTTCTTTCCTACTTGTCTTGCTACTCAAGGTTGTGTATGATAGTTGTATATCATGTATGTGTAATTTGTGTGTTGAGCTTTATTGAATCTTGTGTGGATTTCATTTGGCTCTTTGAGTTATTAATGGACTATCCCATTTTGGGGGGAGTGATGTGCTTTGTGCACCTCACAAACCTAAAAATGTGTATACATGAGGCACACCACCTAGTATTGATATTTCAATATTATCTAGCTACTATGTGGTATGTCATATTCATGAGAAATTCAAATTCTACAATGTCCATTAATTTCTCTAGTTGGTTTTATTTGCCTCTTGCTTAAATAAAATGAATTATCACATTATGGGGGAGTAATAAGCTATGTGCATATTACAATCCCATAAAATGTGAACATTTGAGGTTTGCCACTTAGATTTGATATCGTAAATTATCTTTTTCCTATGTGGCATGTGTGCTCAAACAAGTTCCAATTTTCCTTTGTGGTTACCCGTTGGTTCTTGTTTGTGTGAGTTTGCTTGGTGTGGTTTTTCTCTAATATTCATTTCCATATATTATGTGAGAAACCATTTGTTTCATTTTATTTTAACCATGGTTTGCCGGTTGGTTCGAATAATTGAAACTACCAACAAACCTTTTTCAAATTATGGTGTTTTAATTCTTATCTTTTGCCATATGCTTATTTGTTGTGAAGTTGGTCTTGTACATCATTCCTATATACCACCAAGAAATATCTCCATATACTCCTTGTCCATGACAAGTGATTCTAGTAATTGTGGTGGATTTTGTAGATCATCTTCACATTGGCACTTGCATTTAAATTTCCCTATTTATTGCCTTCTTTGCCTCTTGCAAGGATCCTATTTTTTTTTTCAATCGGTAGTGTTTAGTGTTATAGATAAAATTTGGAGAGTAATGATCCCTTGTGTGTGCATTTTGTATTCAAATACAAATATCCAAGATAATGCATTAATCTTGGGGGAGCATTCCTTTTTATTTAGAACACTATTCTATCTATCAATATTTGATCCTTTCAATTGGCATTTGATTCTTTATCTTATGTTTTGGTACCTTCAATTGTTATTAATTGGAATTTAATATCTCCTCCATAGATATTTGTTCCAATTAATATTTATTGTGGGAGTCTTGATATTATTTTACTTTACTTGATTTCGGTCAAGTATCACCCTCTTCTTGGTATCTTTTCTCCTAGTTGATATTTTTTTTAATTGGTATCTTATCTTCAATTGGTGTCTTATCGATCATTTGTTGTGTTGATTTGATTCCTTTTGATATCACACTTCATGTGTTGATGTGTTTTGGAATCAATCATATGTTGGTTTGATTTTTCCTCAACCATGTGTTGGTTTGGATTTTGATATAATTTGGACAACCTTTTGTGTCACACTTTGGTGTGCTCTCTTCTTGGTTTACTTGGTGTTTTGTCCAAATTGTATCACGTTTGGTTCTTGTAAGTATATGCTTGCATATTTACTAATATATATTTTATATGGCATGCTAGTCTTTCTTGATCCAATATATAGGGGATGCTCCACCGAATCCTAAATCGGCTAAGATGTGCATGAAATTCAATTTCATATCTATATGCACATATTTAAGTGGAGTATGTCCTATATATTGTAGTTGATCTAACTACTATGGGACCCAATGAGTTTGGGAACCATTTTGTACTCTAATTGTGTTTTAGGTACAATGGAGATGCATTGGATGCTTGCCTCATTCATAAGTAAGGTGTTCTCACCGTGTGATTGTCGGAGTCAAGCTTTGATGACAAACCAACTCTCATCATCTTCATCGTCAATGCATCTCGGTAACAAGTATTCATCTCATGCATACCTTTCTAGTTTTCAACCTTGTGTAGGTTGCCTCTTGGCATAAAATCTCTTATATGCAATTGTTGTGGTTTTGGCCTTTTCCTTCACTTAATATATCTTTGTGATATGTGTGTTGAATTTGCAAAAACCTTTTCTTCAATTGATTTTATTTCCATGTGATACTTGTTGCCTAACTCAAAGCATCTCCACTATCTCTTGTTCCCTTAGTGATAGGTGTGATGCATTTGATATATTTGAAGTTCATTCATATACGATGAGATAAATTTGATCTATGTGCTATGCTTTTAAGCAACAATCTCGTTTGTATATTTATGACTTCCTTTTGGATACCTTGTTCTCTTTTTCCCGAACCATCTCATATGTGCAAGTTGCTTTGTGGATGTATATCATCTATGGTTTGTCTACTTAGAAACCTATACATATGAGAGAGGTCACCTTTTAGTTGGTATCCTAATTCTTTTGAGCTATCGAGTTTTCACCTATAATTCTTTGGTGGCTCCAAATTTGTCTCATGAGTGCTTGTCTCATTGTTTATTGGTATCTCTGCACACTCATGTATTTCTTGAAGATCTTTGACTTCATGCCTACCATGGTGAGCATGTTGATTTTTTTTTGGCTAAATGCTCTCACTAGCTTTTGGCATTTTCAATTGGTTTTAGTTTCCAATTGGTATCCCTAAGCTTGTGAACATATTTCTTTGAAAGATCTTTTTATCTCGGTTGGGCCTATCTTATGATGAATTTTTGAAAATTGGTATCTTCTTTTGGCTCAACCACATCTTTGGTCCAAGTGCTATGATTTGCTTTTGCATTATGCACTCTTGCACTTGTTGCGGGTTCTAGATGATTTTGGGGGAGCGAGGATACCATATTTGTGCACTCGTCATTTGTGCATGAACATTGGGGAGCTTCTCCGTTTTTATTTAGAACTCCGCTTTGGATCTTTTTGATTGCTTTTCTCCTTTAGATGTTTAAAATGATTTCATCCTTTTTGCAATCTTTTGATCCTCAATATAGTTTGATTTCCTCTAATTTTTCGTTAAAATGGATTGTCATCACCTTTATGAAGGAACTCATATTATATTGGCTCTCTAAATTTTTCTTCCCATTTCGGCAATCGATGCCAATGGGGGGAGAAGTTTAGAGGGTTTAAGGGAATTTGGGTTTTATGCTTTTGTTGCATTTGCCCTTAGTGCGCTTTGCATCCTTGCTTGTTTGTCTTGCAAGGATGCTTTATTCATTATATAAACCCTCTTAATAAGGGATTGTCATCAATTACCAAAATGGGGGAGATTGAAAGTGCATGGTTGCCCCCATGCATGGTTTTGGTAATTAATGACAATCTCTATGGACTAATGTTTGCTTTGAGCTATATTCATAGGTGTGTCCATTTGAGTTGCTTGATCTCCATTTGTTGGAGTCAAAGCTAAGGGGAGAAAATTTTGTGTTGATCAAGGCTTTGTGCAGGTTGATCATCACTCAAGGCCAAGTGAAGATATGCCGAAGAGTGCGTCTCCCATCTTGGTGTATGGGGGAGTATCATGTGAATCTTCACCGAAGCGCAATCGAGGAAGGTGGTGCGTCTTGAGGAGATGAAGATCTTCTTCATCGACCTCAAGTGGATTAATGCGCAAGGCAAAGGTATGATCTTGATAGGGTTTCTATTTTACCGGTCTCATTTTGTTTAGTGAGAGACCGGATTATAGGATAGATAACCGTACTATCAAGAGGGGATCTCGACCGAATATCATGATCGTATCGCTGTAGAGAGCACAAACCTATGCATCCATGCAATCATCTTTATTGATTCTTATTTGTCTCTAATCGTGGTGTGGTCTTGGTGCTTGTCGTGCTTGTCATGACAAAGCTAAGTTCACCGAAAACGGTTTTCGGTATTGGAGATTTTGCCGGTTCATCCGTGCGGGAGATTTATCTCTTCCATTTCTTTGCAAAATCTCCATTGCTTGTTTGCCATTTTCAAAGGTTGCATTTGTCGTCCTCTTTCCAACAAAATTGGTTTCACTTCATTTGCAAAAGATTCGGACTTCATTTGCAAAAGATGCGGCTTTTCCGGTTTGCGAAAAAAGAGTTTTCAACTTTCCCCATTTGGTTTTATAATATTTTCTTGGACTATGATGTTTCTCTGCATAATCTTGTTGTGTTCGTTGTGACGATTCCAACGAGTCCAAGATTATCGAAAACGGAGTTCGTGGGTGGAAGTTATTGCATTTCCGATTTGCAAATGGGAGCTTTTACCTTTCCCGATTTATTTTTATATTATATTCTTGGACTATGATGTTTCTCTGCATATTCTTGTAGTGCTCGTTGTGACGAGTACAACGAGTCCAAGATTACAAAAAACGGAGTCCGTGGGCGAAAGTTATTGCATTTCTATTCCAGAAAGTTTTCTAAACAGATTTATTTAAAACTGAGAAAGAAAAAAAAAAGGGGGGGCCAGGCCGGCAGGCTCGGGCAGTGCCCCGGCCCACCCGCATGCTGGCTTGCCAGCCCAGGCCGGGGGCAGGCCGGCCAGCTCTGGAGCCCTCCCGGCCCAAGGCCGGGGAAAAGGCCGGGCTGCCTGGCTTCCTCGCTCCTGTTCGTTCGCTGTGAACGATTCCCGGCCGGCCCCAGGCCAGGTTCCCTGCAGCACGTTTTTTCCTCTTTTTGCCCCCAACGGCTCTATTTTTGGGGGCACTATAAAAAGGGCTTCTTCCCCAAATTTCGAGCTCAGCTTATTTTCTCTCTCCCCTCCATTGTTGCAACATTTTGAGAGCTCGATTCCTCCACTTCCCTCCGATGATCCTTGCCCAAATTTAGGGAAACAAGAGAGGAGATCTAGATCCACTACTCCACCAAACAAAATCTCCTCTAAGTGAGGGAATCTCGTTGGATCTAGATTTTGGAGTTCTTGGTGTTTCTCCTCCGTTCTTCCTCCTAAATCCCTCCATAGCATTAGTTGCTTTGGTTGGATTTTGGGGTGAAGGATTTGACCACTTGGTGTGATCTTCCCCTTTTGCATTTGTTGCATCGGGTTGTGCTCCCCGCGGTGGTTCGTGGGATTGAAGGTTGAGAGCTTGGTACTCTTGGGTCATTGGACCCTAGACGGTTGTGGTGCCGTGAAGACTTCGGCTTGTGGAGCTTCGGCACGATTTGGGAGCCCCCAATTGAGTTGTGGGTGTGTGCCCCAAAAGTTGTAAGGGCTCCGGAATCCGCCCCAAAGGATTCCGATAGTGGAAGGTGAACCAAACCTTTGGGTGCGGTTCATCGGAGAATAGGGTGAGGCCTTTGTGGCATCTTGAGTAGGCCTTTTGTGGCGAGCTCACACCCCTCCAACGAGACGTACTCCCTTAACAAGGAGGAACTCGGGAATAATTCCTCGTCTCCGCGTGCCTCGGTTATTTCTATACCCGAGCTTTTACTTATGCACTTTACATTGTGATAGCCTTCGTGCTTGAAGTTTATATCTAGCTATCACCTTGTTGCTTGCCTTGTTTAGCATAAGTTGTTGGTGCACTTTAGGTAAACCTAGAATTTTAGGTTGTTGGCTTGTTAATTTAAACACCTAGTTTTATTCCGCAATTATCAAGCCCCTAAATAGAAAAAGTTTTAATCGCCTATTCACCCCCCCCCCCTCTAGGCGACATCCGGGCATAGCTTGTTCTTTCACTAGGCCAATGTTCATTACAGGCGACAAAAGACAAAGGGAACAAGTCTTTTACACAAGCTCCGACAAACTACTACGACGTCTATCGACTACTGCGAGCTGGTAGATTTCTTGGCCTTCTCGGCGCGCCTGGAGGCTTGCTTCTCCAGAGTGTCTGCCAGCTTCTGCGCCAACTCACGGGACCTCTCAGAAAAGTCGCTGAGGGGCAGCGCCTTGCCATCAGGTCCGCGGGGACGCCCCGACATGGCCTTGTCAAAATCACCCTCGAAGCCGTGCCCCAGCAGCATTAGAAGGGTGGTCTGCGAGCCACGTACCGTATGCTCGCGACGGAAGTCGGCAATGGTGGAAGCATCCGGGCCAAACAGCTCCGCCAGTTCGTCGAAGGAGGGGGGAGGCTGCGCCTTGGGAAACACACTGTCGTGAAGGCACATAAGCGCATCTTTCGCCTTTGACAGGAGACCTCCTGTCTGGCCACCGTCAGCCTCTAGGGCAACCAGAGCACCCTCCAAGTCTTCGGGATGAGCTTGGCTGCTACAGCCCGCAGGAGCGCCCAAATACCCTGGGTGGAAAAGGAGATGAGAGACTTAGCAAAAGAAAAACGCAGTATGAAAACAAAGGGAGAGGGTTGCAACGTTGGTGTAACAGCCCCAGTTTGGTACCCTAAAATATGAGCCAAATTTTCACTTTTTGCATTTCATTGCATCATGGCATCCATTTTTAAATTGCTAAGTTTAATAAAGCAACAATTGGAAAACATTTAAAAGGGAAGCAAAACCCTTCCCAAAATTCCAAACCAAATGCATTGCTCAAATTGGTAAAACCAAATTATTCTTGAATTTCCAATTTGTCTAGGAAGTTCCAAGAATACATCTTAGAAATAATTGTCAAAGGCAATTTCTTGCCAAGCAAAGAAATAAAATTTGGGAATTCACAATTGGTTCAAATCATCTTCTGATTTGAAACCAAGTTCAACTTTTCAAAATTTCAAAAGAAACTTATGGGGAGCTTCTTTATTTTATTGGGATCCTCCATAAATATTTTCATAATTTTATGAATTGTTTAAGTGCCCCAAATAAATAGCTAAAGTAAAATAAGGATCACATTTGGAAAGTAATAAAATTTGCCATATTCAAACCATATGAACAATTGGTGTTCAAAACATTTCATTTTGCAACCCCAATTTTTGTGGAGCATATAAATATTATGGAGAGCCTACATGTTTATTTTCATAATTTTTGAAAATGTGTAAGTGCCTCAATTAACTCCCCAAAACCCTAATGGTTTAATTTGTAAAAATAAAAACTGCGAGCAGGGGCCTCCCTGCAAAAACGGCCTTCTTCCCTGTGGCGACAGTGGCCGGCACTGTCGCCATGCCTCCATGCCGCCGTGCCTCTGCGCCGCGCGACGCGCCTCTACTGCGGATAAGAGGGCCATCTTGGCCCTAGCTCCTCCCTCTCTCCCCTCTTTTGCTACCCGCTCCCTCGCTCACGGTAACCCTAACCCTAGTCCTACCCGAGCTCCTGCCCGCCTCCCGCCGCCGTCACGGACGCCGTCAAATCCGGCCGCCCTGACACAAACCGACGCCACCACCAGCTCCGTGGACTTCTCCTCTACCTCCACGTGCCCGGAATCGAGGCAGGGTCGCCCAAATCGCCGACGCCATGCTCTCTTCTCCGCCTTCGGCTGCCGCCGTTCGCGCACGGCCGCGCTGCCGTCTGTCCTCCCCTCGCCCCGCCATCCACGGCACTGGCTCACTGGTGAGTTGCTGGTCCTCAGTGACATCTCCCTTTCTCCTCCTCCCTCTCTAGTTAGGCGCGGCTCGGTAGCTCGCCGTCGGCAGCCGCCCATCGCCGATGCCAGCGTCGTTCTGGCGACCAAAAGGTAGCGGCGCCACCCTCGCTTAGCTCCCCGTAGCATACCGCGTCGAACGCGCCCCCTAGCTCGTCCCCGAACGCCCTAGACTGCCGTATCCGTGCGTGTCGTCGTCGGTGAGCACCGCGCGCACGCGCGTCAGTCGTGGCATCACCCCGAGTCAAAATGTTTGGTCGGTAGTACCGCTGTATTAGCCGGAAGTACCGACCGTGCGTGATTTCGGTACTGGCTGTTTCTGTTAATTTCCAGAAGTAGCCCGGAAGTTTTACCGGAAGTACCGCCCTTGACCGGTACTACTGGGCTGTTAGCCAGTAGTACCAACCTAGCTAATAAAACTTGTGAAAATCATAACTTAATAACTTTTAATTCAAATCTTGCAAATGCTATACCAAATTGATCAGTGAATCAAAGGCTATCTAGTTATGTTAATTTGACATCACTTTGATAACTTTCACTTTGATGTCATTTTCAAAATGGTTACAAGAATTAAATTGAATAACCGTTTAATTCACCATTTATTCATCGTTAATCGGAAAAATACAAACGAAGTATCAAAATGATAAGTAAGACAATACCTATCAAATAACATCATCCTCATGCATGTTGGCATCACATCTTAGTACTGTTCCTATTTTGGGAATAACCTAATTCGCTAAGTTTAAATATGTAGCTTATCCCGATCAATTGCAGTAATTGTATTCGGGAACCCATTTAACTTGTGCTCATGTGCAAGACCTTCGAAATGCATTGAAATGTCATGTCATCATGTGTTTGTGCATTGCACTTAAATATGTGTTGATTGCCTTGTTTCCTTTTCGGTGTTTGCTTGTTCTCGTTAGAACACGATTCGAGATCAAGACGAGCCCGATGTGGAGATCGACAACACCGAAGGCCGACAATGGATTATGGAGCGACAAGTCAATGATCATGTTTTCCCCGAAGCCCTATAACTTTATATTGCCAAGCAAGGCAAGAGATAACCTAACCTTCTTGGCATATATCATCCTAGTGTTTTATACAAGTATTTTCTCCACCATAATATTGCATTCGATTCCAATGTCAAAATTTGGTCAATGTGTAGAGTAACCTATGAATTGCATGTTCCCTAAACCGTTACATGTTTCCCTCCTATTATCCATAGGTTGATGAGTTAGCCTGAGTTAAAGATATAACTGTTGTACTATATGCTTAGCCATGCTTAGTCGAATGCTTAGTCGTCCGGTGATTATTTCCATGCTTATGAAATTGATGGAATGTTCGGACAATGTGGAACTTGTGGTAAATAATAACATGCTTAAAGGCTTGGATGAGTTGCCATTGGGGGATGGTGTTTTGTCTCATTCTTGCCGCCTAGGTGCGAGTTCTTTGCCTCTTCAACCAAGACCGAGCGTGCTTCCAACGGTGGGACATATGGAATCCTTACTAACCGAATAAATTGTGCGGGCGTATCCAAGGGTCCTCTAGTTTGTGCTTTCCATTTGCGTGTGAGTTGCAGGTGGATGAAGGCGCGATGAAGAGGATGGTGGTGTTTAGGATGTGGCGATGGGGGCAGGGTCTGAAATAGGCTGGATAAACTTGTCCTGTCGTCACGATGACCCTTGGATAGTCTCATGCAAGGTAAAGGTTTAACCGCGCCCACTCGCCGGCTTTCCCCGGAAGAGAGCTAATCAGGCGAGCCGGACGGTACCGGTGGTAAAAACAGTACACCCCTGCAGGGTTTAATCTTTTCGAAAAGTCGTGTCCACGGTTATGGACGACTTGGGAATAGACGATAAGATCATAGAAAACATGAACTTAATAAAATTTGGCAACTAGAGGTTGCAACTTGGCAACGTGTGTTAAAAGGTTCATTTCCTCGAGGGTGATTCGAGGGAGTGCCTTGGTGGAGATGAGTGGTGGATTCTGGATACTATTGGTTCAATGTGAACCGAAGATAAAAGTTTATCATCTTATCCCCTTTGTGAAAAAACTTCTGAGTAGTCGAATGCCATGAGTCATGTCTTTTAAAAAGGAAAACTAGCTTTATGCAAAATAACTACCATACAACTTTAGAGCCAATCAGCATGGGGCCTATATCACCCTACTAAACTTGCGAGTACGTCGTACTCAGTCTCTCTTTGTTGATTATTATTTGTTTCAGAGGAGGACGTCACCGAGCAGGAAGGTGGGTTCTTCGTTGACATCAACGAGTAGTCTGGGGTTCCCAGGTGGCAGCTTGGGACGTCTCGGAACAAGCTGGCTGGGATTTGTTATCTGTAGGCCTCTTAGGCCATAATTTGGATCTTGTTGTTAGACAACTAAATTCGCTTCCGCATGTTGTGATGTTGGGTCTGTGACCTCTGTTGTGTAATTTGCTATCTTTCTCGCTATATGAGTTGCTATATGATCTTTTGTGTCGTAGAGTCTGTGATGTGCCAGTTGTTCCACAAGTCTTGATCTCCTTATTATGCATTGATAGCTATGCCAGTGTTTATGGCATGATCGAAGTGTTGCGTGGGAGCGGTAATCCCATTGCCCTTCGATTGTGTAGCATAGCCTATGGGTTACATAGCCTCTCTGTATAATTCCGGGGTCGGGGCGCTACAAATTGGTATCAGAGCAGGACTGCCTGTAGGAAACTCTTCTATTGGTCGATGTCGAGTCTAGTGTTCGTGAAAACTATTTATAACCTAAAAAATGAGTTGTGAAAACCCTCTTAGGATTCTTTTTACTCCTTACCCAATTCACTCTAATCTCGGAGACATCTTACCTCTATTTGATTTAACGGTTCTTCTGCTCGTCGGCAAATTCTAACCTCTAGGTTCACAGGGTTGGCTTCTACCTTTAGTTTACGGGTTAGGTTGTTTCCGTCTTCAGAATCCAAGGTAAACTCAGTTGGCTTGCAACAATCTTCTTCTTCATTGGGTGTGAAACATCCGAAGCCTTGAAAACGTTTCACACCTAATCGGGTGTTCCCCTCTTCGGGCTTTAGCCCAAGATCTTGAACCGAAGGTCCCGGATTGTACTAGAACTCTGGTGTAATGATTCATGAGGGTTGTCACCCATGTGAGCATTATGCTATTCGTGAGTCCCAGTACATGAAGCTGATCTTTAACCCAAGATCCTTCCCGTTGAATCCTGATGTTAATTGTCAAACCCTACATCAGGTTGGCTAATTTGAAGTTAGTCTTCAAGCTAGAGGTTGCAGCCGTAATTGTATGCTCAACAATGCTCCTCTCTGTCACTAGATTTAGCTAGACTCTGTGTTATGGAACCATCTGGATCACGACAAGATTGCTCTTAGCGAGTTTTCCATCAATGTTTGTGATTCTCCAATAACACTCGTCCATGAAACCCTTTCGGCACTAGTTGCTGGAAGAGTGATAACAAGGGCTTCGGCAATATCTTGGGATTGCTGTTAGCCTGTTCTTACTCTTAATCGGATGTCCGACCTCTGTCTGTCAGTGGACGGTTGATGCATGTAAAATGCATACATGAACTTTGCACTATAATACTCATATTTCAATCATATTTGCATCATAAGGGTTATATCATTGTTTTATAATAATTTTGGTAAGATTTCACAGTTTTCCTATTTTTCTGGAATTAACCCTGCACTGGCAGAAAACCCTATTTTCTATATTTTGATGTTTCAGGGACCCAAATGACGTCCAAATGACCTGAAAATTTACGAGCATCAGTTTTTGGAAGGAACAAAGCGTAGGAGCGAAGGAAGCGAACAAACAGAGGCCCGAGGGCCAGAAGAGGGTGGCCCACATGGCCAGATTCCTTGGCCGCATGGGACCCACCATCTGGGGCCTCGAGGCTCTGTTGTCGTCGATCTTTTCTCCAGAACCTTCGTCTTGACCTAAAACCGACTATAAAAATAGTCCCCGACGCCCTTCGGAAGAGAGGCCGCCGAAAACACAGAAACACCGAAACAGAGATCTGGAGCTGCAGATTGGAGGGGGAAAACTCCGGCAGAGCGCTGCCGGCGTGGTCTCCATCTCCCCCAACGACATCTCCACCGTCTCCATGATGAAGAGGGAGTAGTCCAGCCCTGGACTATGGGTTTGTGGAAGTAACTTATGTATCTCTCCTCTCTCTTGAGCTTCACTAATTAGCACTGTATGAGCTGCCGAACATGATTACGGTCATCTATGTAATTCTTTTGTGGTGGATCTCTTTATGAGTTAATATATGTTTGAGATTGTAATTGTTTTGTTTCAGTTATGAAAGTAGATGCATATTATGTACCCCGGTCTTGTCTACTTGTTTTGATCAAGCATGTTTATGAGAGCGTGTGTGGGGGAACGTGTGCATTAGTTGGAGTAATGAGGGGGTGGCTAGTGCGGTGAAAATGAGAGAAGTTCCGCGATCCACTTGGGTATTTTTACCTTACTTTGTTGCCTCACTAGGGATAAAGAAAAATACCATGCTACCACAGGTGTGGGTGTGACCATTGCCACTTCTCCATGACTAGATCTAGCATGTTCTTATTTTAACTTCATGTCATAAGACGTAAAGCTATACTCTGATTTATCTTAATTACTGAGGTGCTAAGATTTAGTTCACATCTTGGTGGAGTATAAGAGAGATTAATAAACAAAAGATCTCTATGTTAGGACGTGATGCCCATATAATTAGTAACTTGTCATGAAACCTTTTTGTTGCAATCTCATATGTCAATTCTAGTGTTCCATTATCTACCACTTTATTAAAGAGAGAGTGTATTTGTGAAACCATGAACCCCGGTCCATTTTTAATCATAAGAAACACCTTTCCAACAACTTATAAGCATTTTCCATTTTCTGCCATTTAAAAATCCGAAAATACAAAAATACTTTTATATCTTGCATTCACAATACAAAACCCAAAAATATCATCCATCATTGTTTCCACCATCCTTGCATATTTATTTATCATCATTGCATATTTATTTCTTGTTTTGCATTTGTTATATTTTCAGTGCTTGACAACCACTTGGTGAGGTTGAGGGCACAAAACAATTTACTTTGTTTTGCAGGTTTTCAAGAGAAGGATAAGAAGATAAATCTTTCACTACTGATTCCCCGAGAGTTCGATATTAAACACTCGAGTCACCCCTCGTGGGGAAACCGTCTTTCCTATACTACACACTCTGCGCTTGGAGTCTCAACCTAAGCTAAGTTCAAGGCCATCAACGGTCAAGTTATGACGTGTGTTGGTGTGTTCCAATGCAAGTTACTCTTGTGGTTCATCAAGACATTCCACTTTGGGATGTCACGAGAAACAAACTCCGGTACCTTGTCTAGTTCTCGGACCAGGTCAAAGATTTGTGATTCGCGGAGTAAGAGCTTGTCTAGCTTTTGTTCCGTTCCACCTTGGAGTGTCACACTATTTTATATCAAGAGGTCATGCTTAGTGAAAGGACACGGATGTCGCCTAGAGGGGGGGGTGAATAGGCGATTTAAAATTATTACGGTTAAGGCTTGAATAAATGCGGAATAAAACTAACGTTTAATTTATCAAGCCAAAACCTAAACTAGCTAGGTTCACCTATGTGCACCAACAACTTATGCTAAGCAATATGATCAACTAGGTGATAGCAAGATATATGACTTTAAGCTCGATGTCTATCACAAAGTAAATAGCATAAGTAAGAAGCTCGGGATAGAAATACCGAGGCACTTGGAGACGATGATTTATCCCGAAGTTCACTTCCCAATGGAAGCTAGTCTCCGTTGGAGCGGCGCGGTGTTCACCAATGTGAAACACCGAGTAGCCTTGATATGGCACACCGTATCTCCGTTGTGTCTTACCACCAATGTGGCGAGGCACTTGTCACTATGTTGCCGTTGAGGTTGACAACTAGAACCTTTATAAGGGTGAAGCTCACTCCACAAGTTGGAGGGTCTTCACCAAATGCACCGAGCCACCAAGACTCGATGCCCAAGGCCGAGGCACACACCACAACTTAATTGATGGCTCCCAGCAATGTCTTCGTAGCTACCAAAGCTTCGAAGCAAACAAGGTTGAGTCACACTCCATAATTGGAGGCTCCCAACAAATCCCGTAAGCCACCAAGACTCCGAGAAATCAAACCGTCTAGGGTACCAACGTGCCCTAGAGGAACAAGCTCTAGGGAACCAAAGTACCCAAGAGTAACAAGCTTCTCAACTTCACTTTCCACGAATCACCGTGGAGAACTCAAACCGATGCAACTAATGCAATGGCAAGAACACACTAAGTGGTCAAGTTCTTCCAACCCGAATCCAACCAAAGCAACTAATGCTTGGGAAGGATTAGGGAGGAAGAACAAAGGAGGAACACAAAGAAACTCCAAAGATTTAGATCCAAAGTGTTCTCCTCACTTAGAGGAGAAATCAATTGGTGGAAACACGGATCTAAATCTCCTCTCTCTTTTCTCTCAAAAAGGTAGCAACAACTATCGGAGAGATTGAGAGAAAGCCAAGCTTGAGAAGGTCAACAATGGAGGGAGAGAATAGCTCAAGAAGTTGGCAAAAGGTTAGGGTTTATTTGGGGAAGAAGCCCTTTAAATAGGTGCTCCGAAAATGCGACCGTTGGGAGGAAAGAGAAAGGAAAAGGAGAGGGAAAACACATTCCAGCCATCGGGCCGGCCGGCCTAGCAGCCGGCCTAGGCCGGCTGGAGAGCCGGGACACCAACCGAGAGGGCCGGCCTGGGAGCCGGCCCAGGCCGGCATCGAGGCCGGGTTGACAGGGAGGCTTGCGGAGCACCCGGGTGGGCCGGCCGGGGAACCGGCCCAGGCCGGTGCGGAGGCCAGAGGCCCACCCGAGGGGCCCGGCCGAGAGACCGGACAAGGCCGGCATGGGGGCCGGGATGGTGCCCGAACGGGCCGGCCTGGGAGCCGGCCCAGGCCGGCGGTGAGGCCGGCTCCCCTCCCCCCCTTTTTCTTTTTCCTTTTCTAATATTCTGTTTCTAAAACGACCGATACCGAAAACGCAATATCTTCCACATACGAACTCCGTTTTCGGTAAACTTGGACTCGTTGGAATCGTCACAACGAGCACTACAAGAGTATACATAGAAACATCATTGTTCAACACCATATGGTAAAACCAAATGATGAGAGATAAAACCTCTCTATTAAAAACCGGAGAACCATATCTTTTGCATATGAAGTCCGAATGACACAAAACCACTTTTGTTGGAAAGAGGACGACAAATGCTACCCAATAACATGTGAGAATATTGAAACCAAGCAAGGGAGATTTTGCTAATAAATGGAAGAGTGAAACCTTCCGCATAGATGGACCGACAAAATCTCCGACACCGAAAACTCAATAGGGAACACATATGAGAACCGTTTTCGGTGACCTTGTGCTTGTCATGACAAGCACGACAAGCACCAATACCACACCAAGATAAGAGCCAAATAGGAACCAATAAAGATGATGCCAAGGATGCAAAGGTTTGAGCTCTCTACGACCGATACGCTAAAGCTCACTTGAGAGCCCCTCTTGATAGTACGGTTACCTATCCTAAGACCCGGTCTCCCAACTACACCGCGAGACCGGTAAAATAGAAATCCTATCAAGATCATACCTTTGCCTTGCGCATTCCACTTGAGCTAGATGATGACGATCTTGATCTACTCTCAAGTGGATCACCTTTCTTGATTTTGCTCCGCTTGGTGAAGACACGCATATTGCTCCCCCATACACCAAGATGGGAGAGACACTCTTCGACATGTCTTCACATGGCCTTTATCTTGATAATGATCACCACGTGACACCATCCACCATGGACAACATAGGATCTTGATCAACACAGATGATCACCACGTGACGCCATCCACCATGGACAACATAGGATCTTGATCAACGAATGATCTTCTTCTTCAAATGCCCTACTCTTGTATGTTGATCAACTTGCACTTAGCCTTGATCAACATATAGTCTTCTTCTTTTAGCCTTGACTCCAACATATGGAGTCAAAGCATTCCTTATGGACCAACACTGCAACTATAACTCAAAGCACACATTATTCCATAGAGATTGTCATTAATTACCAAAACAACACATGGGGGCAACCATGCTCTTTCACTTAGTCTCATGACGTACTTGATGAAGTGATGCTCTTACCCTTCCTTATCCATCTACCTCCGAGCTACTCGGGCTCGAGAATGTTGGGGATGCATATTGATGGAGTAATCAGATACTCTTAGCAAGTGTTATTGTTTTGAAATCTAAGGACTGTGATGGCACTCTTAGCACGATTGGTAATCATATCATCAAGCCGAGTTGTCGGAGCTGCCAAGTCCATTCGTTCAGGTGCACACCTTCGGTCAACGAGTTAGATTCATGTCGAAACTCTCAAGACCACATCTTTTCCTTGAAAAGCAAGATTTCCTCTCGCAACCAGTGACAGGCGGTGGTTCGTGATATCCTGGATGTCTTTCCAGAAGTACTGCCGGGTTGTCCCCTGACTGTGTTGCCGAGTAATATTGGAAACTTGTCAGAACCGTCTTCGTGTCATCACGTAGTAGGTGTTCTGGATGATGGAAGTGCTCTTCTCTGGTCCATGTGCAATGGTTGACATATGTCGTCAGGGGTCCGAGTGAAGTTCACTTGTCTCCCCGGGAATAATCACAAGTTGGTCATGCATGTGCGGATTGTTGTTGAGATGGTAGGTTGTTACCTCCAGTTCTCTAAATACGTCATGTATGCCACTGGCCGATTTGTTCTTGAATAAGAAGAAGTTGTCAAATCTCAGCATCTTACCGGTGCTTCCCAATCAAGACTCAGTTGCGTTCCATTACAAAATTTTCATGCTGGCCCAATTGCTTCCCTGCAGTTGCGACCCCATGGATCTCGCCATCTAGCTCATGTTCTGGAGCTTGACACTGTAGTCAATTCTTGAGAACCTTACCTCTCGTTAACTGTTGCAACTCCTTCCTCGGACATGTCAAGTCTGAAATATCCGCACGCCTAACCACATCGGAACCTCAAGCAGAAATGATGTTTGGGGTTTATCAAGAGCATGACTTAGGCCTATTTGTAACCCCGACAAGTTCGGTGTTGTGGTTCACGCACCTCACCGGAAGGTCTGTTGACGAAATCTCTTAAATCTTTAAAATCAACCACTATCCATGAGGATCATGTGTAACATATTCTAGGAGTTTTCCCTTATGGTCTTCTCTCTATCTTCAAGTACGACCTTCGCTTGATGATCGATTGAAGGATATTCAGAAGCCTGAGGGTGATATCTAGAACCTCAAGGAGAACATCACAATGGAGTTGCTAAATGTCTATCGGTCGATCCTCCTGCTCCTCGTATCGTGACAGTAGCTCGTTTATGAGGTTTTATCTCTCTATCTAAATGTGGATCAGTGCTACATCTTTCCCTCCTATGTGAACCCGAAGTTTTAATCAATCACACGTACTTTCCGTGGATTCCTCAGTCACGTTAGGGCCAAGCTTTTAACCATATGGAAACGTCTGGTATGTCAAAGGCGTGGAGTCCAGAAGATGTCTTTTCTCCTTACGGTGCTTCAATTCTCTACGGTCTACACATCGGGGTGGTTTGTTTTAATGTCTTGGTCTTGGACAAAGATCCTGATAAATTCGGGCGAACAAGTGATCGGTTGCCCTATCTTCTGCTCTGTCGGAGAATTGTCCCAGGAACTGGGTGTTTCTCACTAGGTAAGGAATCGAGTAAGGGGCTGAACACGGAATCAAACAACCCTCAACGTGCCTCGGTGACGGCGCTCGTCGAGATCGCTGTGGGACGGCACTGCAGAGATGAACACACGATGTTACCCAGGTTCAGGGCCCTCTTGGAGAGGTAAAACCCCTACGTCTTGCCTTGGTTGTATTGCACTGCTTGTAGAGGTTACAGTACAAGGAGAGCTTCGGGAGCTCGAGGTGGCTAACAATGGCTATCGCTAGAACAGCACTGGAGCTTCGGATCTCAGATCCTGGCTCCTTCTCCTTATCTCTCTCTCTAAACTCCCCAACCTTTCAACCCCTTTGCCTGAACGTGCTCCCCCTCCTTTTATAGGTGTCCTGGACCTCTTTCCCCAAATATCTTGGCGGGAAGGGTTACCACATGGCGACGAAGGAGGAGGTCAGGTGCACGATAAAGGGAGAGTCCATGGACGCGGTCCATGGCAGGGAGCGGCGTCACCAAAGCTAGAAAGCCACCGTCCAGCCAGGACGGTGGGCTGGCGCTGCTGGCGCTCGGGATGCGCCCCACGGTGACGTCGCCCTTGGAGTGTAGCGGCAGATGGTCTCCTTATCACCGAAATGGCAATTCTTGTAGCTCCTTTGCTTGGTGCAGCCTTGTTGACTGCTTTATACACGAGAATGGCAACTGCGGCGCTGTCGTCACCGCGCGTAGGCGCGCCCGTGACTCTGCGGAGGGCGCAGAGCCCATGTGCGCTCTGTCGCGGAGACAGAGCTTGCTTCGTGGGGAAGGAACCCCGCGAGGCTGGAGGCCTCGCCAATCCTTTTGGCTTGATCCTTGGTAGAATCGAAGGTAGCATCCGAGATGCCCTCTCGAGTAGAGGTCCCTCACGAGGGGAAAACCCTCGCGAGGCTCGCTAGGCTTAGAGAGCCTGGTCCTTAGCGAAATCTTCTGAAGAGTGTCGTGGGCCCTGGCAGGCCGGCCCGTGGTACCCTGGTTTCCATTGTGCCGACAGTAGCCCCCGGGCCCACGATGGGCACGCCGAAGTCCGCGGATGCAGGCGAAGCGTCGGGGGCCCAATGATGCCTGCCTGGGCCGTGACACGTGGGGCGCAGCGGTTGCGCCCGAAGCCACGATCTCCTCGGCCGCAACGGGCGACCCGGTGGGGCCTGCCACGCCCTTGGTAACTGGTCGATAAAGCCTGCGCGCGATGATGGCGCCCATCACTTCGCCCATTACTTCGCCGCACACTTCCCCCAAATGCCTCCTTCTTCCCAGAGCGCATCACCTCCAAGATCTTCTTCTCTTCTGCGACCATGGCGCCCAAGAGAGCAGCCGCTCCTAAGAAGGACAAGGCTCCGATGCAGGCTGGCAAGCCCGCGGTGGCGTCGTGGAGTGCTGGACCCAAGGAGGCGCTGCGGGGGTCCCGCATCAACTCGGCGGGGATTGACAAGGTGCGACACCTGGCGGCCGCGAAGACCAACGAGCACGGCGCCACAAGCATGAAGCCGGCCGGCAGCAGCAAGCTTCGCGAGGGGTACTACCCCATCTTCCTTCACACTCTCTTCGCCGGTCTCATTCCTCCTTTCTCCGACTTCCTCATGGCGGTTTTGGAGACATACCAGATCCAACTCCTCCATCTTCATCCCAATTCCATCCTCATCCTCTCCATCTTCGCCTACCTCTGCGAGGCCTACGTCGGTGTCCGTCCTTCTGTGGACCTCTTCCCCAGCTTCTACGCACTCCGGTCCACCGCGTAGGGCGAGCGGACCGGATGCGTCTCCTTCCGCATCGCCGATGCCAGGAGCAAGAACTACATCCCCATCGCGTGGAGCGGCGAGAATGCCATCACCAAGGTGACGAAGAAGGTGGAGGACTTCCGCCAGCGGTGGTTCTTCGTCGACACCAAGGTGAAGAACCATCTCCTGGATATGCTCGTGGCGCCCTCGAAGAACTGGGCGCGCTGGGCGAGCGAGGGCTTCGAGGGCCCGAAGCTTGACGCGGTGTACGAGTGCCTGCGGGGGCTCCGCGACGCCGGACTCACCGGCCAGAGGGTGGCGAAGGACTTCATGAGGCGCCGCATTGCCCCCCTGCAGTGGCATTCAGAGCCGATGTGGACGTACATAGGCCTGGAGGATGGGATGCGCCTGTGCACGGACAACTTCACTCCGGAGGTATTGGACAAGGTCATGGGGACCCTCTTCACTTCAGCGGCCATCCCAGCCCCAGCCGCCGATGAGGCCCGACCGCTCTTCACCTTTGGGGATGTGAAGGTGCACGAGCACCACAGGAGCCTACCCATATTCGATGAATGGGGCATCGTGCCCGAAGGACACCGCGGGCCCCGCAGCAACCCGTGGGCGGCGGAGCCGGAGCAGATGGACAAGTCGTCGGAACTGGACGAGGCGGAGGACTCTGGCGAGGGTGAGGCCTCGGGAGACGCTGACCCCTCGGGAGGCTTCGCTAGCTCCTCAAGGAACGTACCGCCTGAAGGGGACCTCCAGGTGATTTCCTCCAGCAGCGACGAGGATCCCTCTCGCGGAGCTCCCTCCCGACGCACCGCGGAGGAGGAGGAGGAGGAGAGCGGCGGCAAGGGAGGGCGCCGCGAGCCCCGCTCCAAGTCCGCCCACGACAGGGACGCCGTGGCCACGAGGAGGCAGGAGCGCCTCGAGAAGGAGCCAGAGCAAACAGCCCCCAGTCGCCGAAGGCGAAGAAGAGGGTGTGTAAGATGGCTGACGGGTAAGCCCTGGTCCTTCTTCTTTCCTTTAGGATTTTGCTTTTGAATACCCTCCTGAAGGATCTTCTGTTTATCTTTCTTTTTAGCAACCTCGCGGCGCCGAAGAGGCGATGGCTCCGCAAGCTTGGGGAGACTACCGGCGCCACCGTGGCGACGCCTGCGGTTGACGAGCTGCGGCGTGTGCTTACTCCTCCCACGGATGAACACCACGCGGAGGGGGAGGTTGAAGAGGTGGCGTCGTCGCCAGCACGGGCTGCCACTCCTCCCATAAATCAGGAGGCAGCGGAGGACGAGGCAGCGACCGAGGCCGCACGAGCCTCGGAGAGGCCAGACGAGGCGGAGGCCCAAGAGGCCACCGTGGAGCCACCTCTGGAGGGAGAGGCCTCCACAAGAGGGGCTGACGAGCCCGAGGCCGCGGCAGGCGCGGCTACCACAGGAGGGGCTGAATCTGCCCCCGGAGGGCAGGAGGAGGAAACGCCTCCGGAGCCCACGGACGCCGGAGCCGGGGACGAGAGGACGCCCAGCCCCCAGAGGGCTCCTAACGCGGTCGGTGAAGGAGGCTACCACACGATCCCCCAGGTCGCATCAGGAGCCGCTATGAGCCCGAGGCAAGGTGCCTCGGGTACCTCGCCAAGCGTCGAGGCCTCTGCACCCCGCGGCGATGCGGGGACCTTGGCGCTGCGGGAGCCGCGCCGTCACACAGCTCACCGCAGCTCCGTCTTCAGTCAAGCACGGCGGACGCTCGACAAGCTGGAGACGCAGTACGTCGAAGAAGAACTCACCAGGGTGGAGGAGCGGGCGGAGCTTGACGAAGCCTGGGCCCTCCTCCGCGAGAGGGTGGAGAGCTGCCGCCGGTAGGATGCGGCGGCCCGGGCGGCACGCGAAGAGGCGATGCGCTTCGCCAAGGAGACCCGCGACAGCGTGAAGCGGGAGGTGGCGGAGACCATGGAGCAACTGGACGCCACGCGGGAGGCGCTTGAGGCGGAAACCGCCTCCAAGCAACAGGAGATTGCGGCCGCAGAGCAAAAATTCATCATGGACTCCAAAGTCGTAGAGGACAGCTTGAAAGAGCTCCGCGAGAGGCTGGACGCTCGCGGGGAGCAGCTGACACGGCGCGAAGCGGAGCTGACGCGACACGAGGGAGAGCTCTCCCCCCGCGAGGAGGAACTACGCCGACGTGAGGAGCAGGTCCAGCAGCTCGAGAGGGACCAGGCCACCCACGAGGAGGAACTGCGGGCTCGCGAGAGTCAGGTGGCCCAGGACGAGGCCACCTACGCGGAGCGCCTCGAGAAGGCCAACGCCAGCCTCGCGGCGAAGCAGAAGAAAATGCAGGAGGAAGCCGACGACAGGGTCAAGCTCATCCGCCAAGATCTCTCCAAGAGTTTCGACGAGAAGGCCAAGAAGCAGGAGGAGCGCTTCACGACGAGGTGCAATGAGCTCCAGACCCGCATCAAGGGGCTCGAGAAGGGGGAGAAGCAGATGGCCTCCCGCCTTCAGAGCGCCAGGGACGCTCAGGCTCGCGTGGAAGAGAAGGTCGCCGCCCTGGAGAAGGACCTGAGCGAGCTCCACCAGCAGGTGGGGCCGGTTGCAGACGCCGCGGAGGAGGCACAACGCAATGCGCAGATCGCCCGAACCATGTCGCGCCAGCGCCAGCGCATGCTCCATGACCTGGTGTCCCGCGCGCGTGCTGTTGGGGTCCGCCTGGGGACCGAGGTCCCCTCCTTCACCGCAGAGGGGAACGACGACGAGGCCGAGTACGCGTTCTTCTTCGAGCGATTCCTCACGAAGCTTGAAGAGACCGCGAAGAGCCTCAACGAACGCGTCGTGGAGGAGAGTCGCGATCTCCTCGTCCTCGCCACTTGCCGCATCTTCGCCAACCTCACGAGGCTTCAGCCTTCCCTCGACCTCGAGGCCGTGACGGCGCCCGTCGACCTCAGCTGCCGCACGGCGGTGAGCGACAGGATGCGGAAGGCCGCAGAGGCATATGCCAAGAAGTTCGACCAGGTCGAGGTAGAGGAGGACGAGGACGATGGCGAGGAGGACGCCGTGGAAGAGGAGGAAAGTGCCGCTGCGGACGACGGGGGCACCTCAGGAGGCCCGAAGGCCTGAGCTCTTTCCTGCGGCTGGATGTGCATGGGGCACACATTATCTTAGTATTTTGCTTGTAAAGCCTTGTAAATACTTGTTTAAGTTTTACTTGAATGCGCTTGTGAATGTCCCTCGGGAGGCTTTTATCTTTCCCTTCATATCTTTTTCGCTCTACGTCTTAGGATCCTCTCTTAGCGCTACACCACCGCCGCTTCGGTATGTGAGAGTCAGGCTCCATAAGGCCGGGGGGTGCGCGAGGCCTCGAGAAGTAAGAGCTCCCGAGGCACGATGCTCGGGGCTCCCCTTTAACGCGCAAGCAGTCCATGAGGCATAGGAGAGAGAAAAGAGGCTCGAGGGACAAAAACCAGCGAAAGGAAATTTAACCAAGTGTTTGGACTTAGCTTCGCGAGGCGTTTTTGCCCTGGAGAGGGTGTTGGTTCCCTGATTGTCGGCACAGTGGAAACCAGGGTACCACGGGCCGGCCTGCCAGGTCCCACGAGATTCTTTGGATGATTTTCGCTAAGGACAAGGCCCTCCAAGCCTGGCGAGCTTCGCGAGGATTTTTCCCCTCGCGAAGGGTTTTCTCTCCTCGCCAAGGATTCTCTCCCTTGGCGAGGGATCGCTCCTCGACAAGGCGTCTCCGACGCCGCCCGCAATTCTGCTAAGGACCAAGCTGAAGGGCTCGGCGAGGCTTTTCGCCTCGCGAAGCTCTTTCCTCGTGAAGCAATCTCTGCCCCCGCGGCAGAGCGCACATGGGCTCTGCGCCGTGTGCAGAGTGACGCACGTGCCTACGCGCGATGACGACGACGCCGCAGTTGCCGTTTCCATGTATAAAGCAGTCAACAAAGCGGAGCCAAGCAAAGCGGACAACGAGTATTGCCTCTTTGGTGATAAGGGAACCGTCTGCAGCTACGCTCCAAGGACGACGTCACCGTGGGTCACCTCCCACCTCGGCAAGCGCCAGCCCACCGTCCAGCTGGTCGGTGCCCCTTTTCAGCTTTGGTGATGCCGTTCCCCTGCCGTGGACCGCGTCCACGAGCTTTACCTTTATGGTGCACTTCACCTTTATCGTGCACCGCGCCTCCTCCGTCGTCGCCATGTGGTAGCCCTTCCTGCCCAAATGTTTGGGCAGAAGAGGCCCAGGACTGCCTATAAAAGGAGGAGGTGTGCGCCCAAGCAAAGGGTTCGATCTTCGGTTGGTGCAACCCTATTAGACCAAACCCTAGATCTGAAGACTAGCAAGTAGCCATTGTTAGACACCTTGAGCTCGACAAGCTCTCCTTGTACTATGAACTCTCCAAGCAGTGCAATACACCAAAGCAGGACGTAGGGGTTTTACCTCCACAAGAGGGCCCTGAACCTGGGTAAGACCGAGTGTTACATCTCTGCAGTGCTGTCCCGCAGCGAGTCCGACGAGCATCGTCGCCGGAGCACGTTGAGGGTTGTTTGATTCCGTGTTCAGCCCCTTACTCGATCCTTCTCGAGACACCCCCAGTTCCTGGGACAGTTCTCCGACACTGATGAGGCGTTTTTCCTCCCGAGGTTGCCTGAGGCTTGTTTTGAACCTGCTTTCCTGCGCTTGGATAGATAGGCATACCCACAAGCAATACATAGCTAGATAACTCACGCGCGCTCGTAGGTTCCTTCATGTCTGTCTCGCGAGGAGAACAGGCACCAAGGTCCTTGGTGAGTTGATGTGCACGGGAGCTGGCCCATGAGTTAGAGCTCCTTGGGAGTTGACGTACATGAGAGCTGACCCGTGAGTTCAGAACTCGGATCCCTTGGGTTTGAGGCACTGCTGGGATGCTCCCGAAGCACAGGCACCATGTTCAGCCCCCGCTCGCGAGATGCACAGGAGGGATCATACGAGCAAGGATGAAATGCAATAATATAACTGCTTACCGAAGCAACAACATATGCTAGCGCGAAGCGTAAAGGTTCAAAGTGACCTGAAACAAGGGTTCATTACACTGGCATGGCCAGAAGTACAAAATCCGCCATGTCTGGGCATGGGGTTCCACATTGAGTGGCTGAGACTCTCGCGGCCCGAGGCGACGCATGTAGAGAGAGCTCAGAGGGGCCCCTATGCGGGGTGGCTTCGTAGAGCCTGTGGTCCACCATGTCTGGGCATGGGGATCCACCTCGCCAAGGCATGGTGCTTGAAGAAGTCACCTTGCCGAGGCGTGGTGGCTTGAGAGTCTTCTCGAACGGCCCGCGACAACGTATAGTAGAGAGGGGAGCTCGAATATTTTCCTCGTGGAGGATGATGGCGTGAAGCTCTCCCTTGACACAAAAAGTTGCTCGTTGAAGACCATCAGGGGTAGAACTTGTGCAGTGTAACAGCCCCAACTTGGTAATGAAAAATACGAAGAATTTTTCCACTTTTGCTTTGCATCATGGCATGCATGTAAAACTTGTCATTTCTAACAATGCACATTGTTTTGGAAACCAATTGACATGAGAAGCCAACCTTTCCCAAAACCTCCAACCAAATGCAATGCCCAACTTGGCAACCACTAAATGAACTTCCAAATTGTTTAGGAAGTTCCAACTTTGCAGTTTATAACAAATTCCCCCTTTTCAAATTGTGTCAAGTAAGAAATGACATGAGGGTTCAAATTTGGCTGAATTCAATTCCTATTTTTGAAACCCAGTGAAACATTCCAAAAATTCAAACTAAATTCATGGGGAGCTTCATTAACATGTTGGGATCCTCCATGATTAAATTCACTATTTTTGGAAATGGTTAATTGATCCAATTAAATGCTTTTTGCAATTTATCAAAAATGACCAAATCTAAACCCTATGAACAAATGTTGCCCAAACATTTCATTTTGGACCACCACATTTTGTGGGGGTTCTAAAGGTTAAATCTAGCTTATATGAATTTTTGCATAATTTATAAACATGTCCTGGTGCCCTAATTAATTGGTTAAAACCTGCTGCTGGACTTGTTTGCAATTGATTTAAAAATTCCAGGGGGTTCTTCGCGACATTTCTTTTCCCTCTCTCTCTCTCCACAGTGCCGGCGCACTGGCGCCATGCTTCCAAGCTGGCCGGCGCCATGCCGCTTGCTGCCATGGCATGGAGGACTAAGGAGCCCCCCCCCCCCCACCGATGACCTCACCTGTCCTGCACCCCTCTCTGCTCCTCGTCCCTCCTCTTTCTCCGGATCGAGAGCAACCCTAGCCTCCCCGTGCTGCCACCGCGGATACGCCGCCGACGCCGTGGATTCATCGTATTTCGCGAGTTTCCCGGGACCAGCCGACGGCGCCATCATCTTCCCCATTTCCTCCTCTCCCTCCTGGTGCCCGGAATCGCGCCGGGGACGCTCTAGTCGTCGCCAGCGTCCTCGACCGCGTCCGCACCCGACCGACGCCGCCGAGCTCAATTCGGCCGCCGCCGGCCATCCCCAGCCGCTCCGAGCCCCTGCACGCGTCGAGGGTGAGTTCCTCGTTCCCTTGGACTACCTCTCGCGCCCTCTTTCCCTCCCTCGCAGCCGTTTCTTGGTCGCCGTCGCCGCCGGCGTCCCCGCACGCGTGCTCGGCCTAGGCACCGGCCCGAGCCGGCCTTGAGGCCGGCTGGCTCGGGTACCAGCCGGCCTAGCGACCGGTCTGGGCTGGCCAAGAGGCCGGCAGCCTCTGGCGCTGCCCCGGCCTGGCCCCGGTATGGGCCGGCTCTAAGGCCGGCCTCCTCTGCCACCGACCCGGCCTGCAAACCGGCCTGGGCCGACCTGTGGTCCGGCCCGTACAGTAAAAATAGAAAATGATTTGAATTCAAATAATTCTTAACTAATTGAAAAATGCTCCAAATTCGGCAAATCAAATACCAATGTGTTTAGAAAAACATTCCCTATCATTTGGTAACATTGCCTTGCCTTTTTAATAAATATTTTTGCAGTTTAATTATGAATTCCTAAATTGGCATAAATAATACCAAATTGGGAAATTTCATAACTTATTAAATAATTATCCGAAAATTATGAATAAAGTATCAAAGTGGTCAACATGTCAAATGCTATCAAGCCATACACTTATCTCATCATGATCACAAATCTTTATTTGATGATATTCATAACTTGATTAATTGAATTAAACTCAATTATTTAATTAATTTGCTATTTATTCATCGGTGCTTCGAAAATTACAAATAAAATACCAAAATGATCGGAATAACAAACCCTAACCATTTCATGTCATGTTCATGCATTTTGAGCCACTTCACTAATAATTTAATAATTTATAAGGAATTGTGATCATTAATATAAATATGGGGTTGTTTCCAAATAATTGCACTAATTATTTGGCTCCCCATTTAAATTTGCTTTTAATTTATATGATGGTATCTTTGCATAAATTGGACATGTCATCATGTGATTGAGCATTGCACCTTGTGTTCTTGTGATTTATGTGTTCTTTGTATTACTTTTGGGTATCGATAGATTCCGGAGTCGAGGTGAACGCTACTTACCCCGGGCAGCAAGGCAAGAGATAACCTAACCTTCTTGGCATTCTAGCATCCTAATGTTTTATAAACTTATTTTATCCACCATATTATTGCATGCGATTCAAATGTTTCTTTGATCAAAATATAGAGACTCCTATGATTGCATGTTCTTCCCCGAGCCAATCACATGTATCCCTACCTATGAACCTTAGTGTTGATGTGTTGGCCGGATACGATTTATAATTTGGTTATATGCTTAGCCATGCTTAGAAATGCTTAGTCGAAATACTAGTTATGTCCGTGTTGAATTCCATAATTATTGATGTGGATGGAATGATTCGGGCATGGTGGATATATGTGATGCTTAATTAAATTGCTAAAGGCTTGGATGAGTTACCCTCGGGGAGGGTGTTTTGCCTCATTCTTGCCGCCTAGGCTGAGAGTGCTTTTAGCTAGAACCAAGAACCGAGCGTGCTTCCATTGGTGGGTGTATGGGCGCCTTACTGACCGAATAATTTGTGAGGGGCTTGTCAAGGGTCCTCTAGTTTGCTATTTCCATTTGCGCGTGTGTGCTGTGGGTGGAAAAAGGAACGAGGATGGTGGTGTTTAGGATGTGGCCGCGGGGCAGGGCGCTGGGAGCGCTGAACCTGTCCTTCCGCACACTGATGATCCTTGAGTAAGCCTCATGCATTGTAAAGGTCTAACCGCGCCCGCTCGCCGGCCTTCCCCGGAAGAGGGCCAATTAGGTGAGCCGGACGGTACCAATGGGTAAAATAGTACACCCTGCAGGGTTAAATCTTTCGAAAAGCCGTGTCCACGGTTATGGACAAACTCTTGGGAAAGGCGGATTAGCTCATAGATTATCTTAACCTAATTGAATTGGCAGCTAAAGGTTGCATAATCAACTTGTGATAAAGGTTCATTTCCTCGAGGGTGATTCGAGGGAGTGCCTTTAGTGGAGATGAGTGGTTTGGCTACAAGTAGGTTCGCCGAGAACCGAAGAGGAAAAGATTACTCTCTTACCCCTTTGTAAAACCATTCTGAGTAGACGAATGCCTTGTGTCATTTATGTTTCGGTTTATGAAAATTAGATTTATGCAAAAGAAATACATATACGGCTTTAGAGCCTCCGTCAGTCATTGGGCCTATATCGCCCTACTAAACTTGCGAGTACATCGTACTCAGTCTCTCTTGCTGCCTTGATATTTGTATTTCAGAGGAGGACGACACCGAGCAGCTAGGTGGGTTCTTCGTTGACGTCGACTACTAGTCTGGGGTTCCCAGGTGGCAGCTTGGGACCGTGGAACAAGCTGGCTTGGGTGATGTTTATTGTAGGCCTCATCGGCCATATATTTGTTTCTTGTTGTTAGACAACACTACCCGCTTCCGCTTGATGAATTGATGGTTCGTGACCTTTTGATGTGTAATACTTGTATTTTTCTCGTTATATGAGTTGCTATATGTTTTTGTGTCATGGAGTCATGCAATGTGCCAGTTTGTTCCACAAGTCTCGGTCTCTTTACTATACATGGAAGCGATGTCTGAGCTTATGGCATGATTGAGGTGTTGTGTGCCGATGATGTATTCCGAGCACGCCTGCCAATGAGTTTTGGCCTGGGATTGGTAAACCCAGTAACCCTCGGTTGTGTAGCATGACCGGTTACACAACGTTCCATGGTATAGTTCTGAGGTCGGGGCGCTACAAGTTGGTATCAGAGCAGGACTGCCTGTAGGAAACCCTTTCTAATGGTCGATGTCGAGTCTAGTTGAAAATTATTTTTAACCTAAAAATGAGTTGTGAAAACCTTCTTAGGATTCTTTTTACTCCTCATCCAACTCGCTCTACTCTGATTCTTACCTCTATTTGTTTTATGCTTGGTGTCGATGTTTAGGTTCTCGGGGTGGGTTTCTACCGTCCAGTTATGTCCCGAGTCCGTTATATCCGTTTGATATCGTCGCGATGACGTTATGTCACCGTGGTTGTCTAAATCTGTCTTAGTGTTTGCCATCTTCAATATCTATATCTGGAAGCACCTTAATGTTCTATCCTATCTGTCGAAGTTGGTTACTAACTTGTCGTTGTTCCAATTCTTCAGAATGGCTCCTACCCATCGTGGTGAACAGAGCAATCCTGATCCACCGCCGCCACCTACTATGGCGGAGGTCCTGATGATTATTGAAGAGGGCGCATGCGCAACGAGAATCTACTCACGCAGTTGGTGCAGCAGGGTGCACAGAGGAACACGGACTGCAACACTCTGAACCAGTTCTTGCGGTCCCAACCTCCCACTTTCTCTGAAGCTAAGGAGCCGCTCGATGCGGATGATTGGCTTCGGGCTTTAGAGCGCAAGTTTGCCGCTCTTCACGTTCCGGGGACAGAACATGTCAACTTTGCCACCTACCTGCTGGATGGAGCCGCCGGCTCCTGGTGGGCTTCGTTGGCATGGTGCGGATGGACCAGAGCACCGAGGGGAGCTCATCGATCCAGTGCTTGTCGTTGGCCTTGAGGCGGATGAAGCTTCTCGTCTTGAGGCCCTTGAGCACCTCGGCGTTGGCTCGCTCAGCCTGCCCGTTGCTTCGTGGGTGAGCTACCGAGGCGTAGCAGATTTGGGCGCCGAGGATGCCGCAGTAGGACTTGAAGGCGCCGCTGATGAATTGCGAGCCATTGTCGGTGATGATGCGGTTGGGCACGCCAAAGCGGCAGACCAAGCTCCTGATGAACTTTACCGCTGATTTCGCCGGGATGGTGCGCACGGGTTCCACCTCAGGCCACTTGGTGAATTTGTCGATGGCGATGTAGAGGTAGCGGTAGCCCCCGAGCGCTCGCGGGAAAGGTCCCAGAAGGTCCAGCCCCCAGACCGCGAACGGCCAGGAGAGCGGGATAGTTTGGAGTCCTTGCGCGGGCTGGTGAATTTGCTTGGCGTGGAATTGGCAGGCGTCGCAGGACTGGACGATTGCGGCTGCATCTTGAAGCACTGAAGGCCAGTAGAAGCCACTCCGGAAGACCTTGCCTGCGAGGGTGCGTGAGGATGAATGGTGGCCGCACTCTCCGTTGTGGATGTCGTTGATGAGCTGGCGGCCTTTCTCGGCAGGGACGCACCGCAACGCAACCCCATTGGGGTGCTTACGGTACAGGTCTCCATCGTGGAGGCAGTAGGACTTGGCCTGGCGAGCAACCCTCTCGGCCTCTGCATCTTCTTCGGGAAGGACTCGATCTTGCAAGTAGCTCTTGATCTCGTCGATCCAACCAGTGTCTTGGCGTACCAGGGTCATCAGCAGGCGATCGCCTGAGGGCAGCCCGCAGTTTGGTGCTCCACTTGATGGGGCTGGTGGGAGCTCCTCATTGATGCTCATATTGACCGCTGGTTGCTTGACCGAGGACCTGGCGAGTCTCTCCTCGAACACTCCAGGCTTCTGGGCTTCCCTTCTTGCCGCTCGCCTGGCGAGTTCATCTGCTTCTTGGTTTTCCCCTCGCGGGATATGCTTGAGCTCCATGCCCCTGAAATGCTTCTCAAGTTCGCGTACCTCTTGAAGGTAGGCTACCATGTAGGTGTCCTTAGGTGTGTAGCTCTTGTTGGAGAAGTTGACGAGGAGCTGAGAGTCGCCCTTGATGAGGATGCGCTTGATGCCGAGGGCAATGGCAGCTCTGAGCCCAGCGAGGAGGCCTTCGTATTCAGCAATGTTGTTGGAGACCTTGTCGTTGCCTTTGAAGCACAACTGGATGGCGTAGTAGAGCTTGTCGCCTATTGGTGAGGTCAGGACAGCACCAGCCCCTGCACTCCGGGCCGCGAAGGCACCGTCGAAGTGCATGGTCCAGTAGCTGGGCTCCGTCCCTCCTGAGGCTGTAGCTTCCTCCTCTTGAGGCTCTTCTTCACGCGTGTCCGTCCATTCAGCCATGAAATCAGCCAGCGCCCTGCCCTTGATGACCCTTGTGGTGTCAAACTCCAGCTCAAAGGGTTGCAGCTCGATGCCCCAGCTTGCGACGTGATCTGTTGCGTTTGGGTTGCGTAGGACTTGCTCCAGGGGGTACGAGGTGACCACCTTGATGGGGTGACCCTGGAAGTAGTGGCGCAGCTTCCTGGAGGCGCTGAGGAGTGAGAAAAGGAGCTTCTGCTGCATGGGGTAGCGCTCGCGAGCGTCCCGCAGCACTGTGCTGACGAAGTACACGGGATGCTCGACGAGGGTGGTTGTTGACGTGGCAGCGGTTGGCTCCTCTTGAGGCTCGGTGGAGTCCTTGTCGAGGTTCTCTTGAGGCCCCACTTGTAGAGGCTCGGCATGAGGCTGGAGGCTTGACGAGGCTGCTTCCTTGTTGTGGAGTTCTGGGCTTGGCGAGGCTGAGCTCTGCTTGGCGAGGATTGGCTCTTCCCTTTCAGCCACCAAGACCGCGCTTGCCGTCTGAGGAGTGGCTGCAAGATACAGCTTCAGAGGCTCGCGAGGGCGTGGGGCAACCATGATGGGTGGGCTCGCCAGATATTTCTTCAGGTCCTCGAATGCTTTTGCTGCTTCAGGGGTCCACTTGAAAGGACCGGACCTCTTCATGATCTTAAAAAACGGCAGCGCCCTCTCGCCGAACTTGGAGATGAATCGGCCAAGGCTGGCCATACATCCCGCTAAGCGCTGCATGTCCTTGAGGCGATGAGGAGGCTGCATCTCTTCTATGGCCCTGATCTTGTCGGGGTTTGCTTCGATGCCACGATGAGACACCAGGAACCCGAGGAGTTTGCCTGAAAGGACCCCGAAGACGCACTTGGCGGGGTTCAGCTTGATGTTTACCTTGCGCAGGTTGGCAAAGGTCTCCTCAAGGTCCTTGATGAGCGTGTCCTTCTCGCGGGTCTTGACCACGATGTCGTCGACGTAGGCCTCTGCATTCCTTCCCATTTGAGCCCCCAAGGCGATCCTCATGAGGCGCTGGAAAGTGGCACCGGCATTTTTCAGGCCGAAAGGCATGCAGACGTAGCAAAACACACCACAAGGGGTGAGAAATGTTGTCTTCTCCTCGTCCTCCTTCGCCATCTTGATCTGATGATAGCCTAAGAAGGCATCCAGAAAACAGAGGAGTTCGTAGCCGACGGTGGAGTCCACGATCTGGTCGATCCTCGGGAGGGGATAAGGGTCCTTGGGGCAAGCTTTGTTGAGGTCGGTGAAGTCGATGCAGAGGCGGCTTCCTCCGGTATGCTTGGGGACGACCACACCATTGGAGAGCCAAGTGGGATGGACAACTTCTTTGATGATGCTAGCTTTCTTCAACTTCTCTACTTCTTAAACGATGAACTCTTGCTTCTCTGGCGCCTGGCGCCACGCCTTTTGCTTCACGGGGCGTGCGTTTGGACACACGGCTAGGTGGTGCTCGATCACCTCCCTCGGTACTCCGGACATATCTGACGGTGTCCATGCGAACATGTCAGAGTTTGCCCTGAGGAAGGCGACGAGCGCGCTTTCCTATTTGGGGGGCAAGTTGGCGCCGATGGTGACGCTAGCCCTCGAGCCGTTTGCCTCAAGAGGCACCTGCTTCATCGCGGCCTTCTCCTGAGAGAACAGCTGCTTCTTCTTTGCAGGGGGGCTCAGGAGGGGTTCCTCATCCTCGTCAGCGGGGGACGCCACCGCGGCAGCCTTGTAGGCCACTTGCGCAGCGTACAGGACGTCTGAGACCATACCGCGGATGACGATGGTGCCACCAGAGCCAGGAAGTTTGACAAGGTTGTAGGCGTGGTGGGTCACCACCATGAACTTCGCGAGGGCGGGGTAGCCGAGGATGGCGTTGTAGGGCAGGCCGATGTGCGCGACGTCGAAGTCGATCAGCTCGGTGCGATAGTTGGCTTGCGTGCCAAAGGTGACCGCGAGCCTCACTTGCCCCAGAGGGGTCGTGAGACCCTCTATCACCCCCGAGAAGACCCTGGTGGGTATGAGCCGCTCGTAAGGCACCTGAAGCTTCTCGAAGGTCTCGACAGAGATGACGTTGAGGCCTGCACCTCCATCGATGAGCGTCTTAGAGACTGCGATGTTGTTGATGGTGGGGGTGCAGACCAGCGGGATGGTGCCAACAGTCGAAGTGGACTTGGGGTGGTCGCTGGAGTCGAAGGTGATGGGGTACTAGGACCACTTGAGGGGCCTGGATGCCTCAACCCCGGGAAGCGCTGCCGCGATCTCGCGAGCGAGTTGCTTGAAGTGGCGGTTGGAGCTGTGGGCCTGAGCCCCACCGAGGATGCAAGTGGCCCCGCGAGGCACCTGGTAGCCCTCAGGAGTCTCAGCAGGGAGGTTGTCGTTCGTGGGCTGGACGGGGTTGGCTTGAGGGTTCTGCTGGTAGTTGTCGTCGTAGTTGTTGTTTTTCCAGCGTCGCCCCACGCGGCCGCCGCAGCCACCGCCGCGACCTTGCTGCCGCTCGCGAGCCTCGCGAGCCTCGCGAAGCCTCTTGAGGTCGTAGCAGTCCTCGGTGGCATGGGAATGCCTGTTGTGGTAGACACAGAAGGGGCGATCATTTTTCTTCTCGGGGCCCACGGCTGGAGCGGCAGCACGAGGCTACTTGGCGTCAGGTTCAGCTGCGAGGACCGCAGTGGTCTTGCGCTTCTTGGCGGATTTCTTCTTCTTGGATCCCTCGGCAGGGTCCCCTGGCTCGTTCTTGACGAACAAGCGGCCCTCCTCAGCCTTGGCGCACTTGTCCGCCATGTCGAAGAGCTTGATGACGGTGGTGATGTTGTCGTGGATGCCAAGCTTCTCGAGCATCCGCACGTCCGTGACTCCAGCCTGGAAGGCCGAAATGACCTGCGCGTCGGTGGCGTTGGGGATCTTGTTGCGCACCTGGCTGAAGCGCTGGATGTACTTGCGGAGGGTCTCACCAGGCTTCTGGTGTACGCCGCGGAGGTCGTTGTACGTGAGGCCGCGCTCTTACGTTCACGTGAAGTTCGCGACGAAGCACCGGCAGAGCTCCTCCCAGGTGTTGATGGACTCAACGGGGAGGTTCGTGAGCCACGAGGACGCGGAGTCCTTGAGGGCCATGGGGAACCAGTTTGCCATGACTCTGTCGTCGCCCCCCGCGGCCTGGATGGCCAAAGTGTAGAGTTGTAGGAACTCTAGGGGGTTGTTCTTGCCGTCGTAGCGCGGAGGAAGATCCGGCTTGAACTTGACCGGCCAGACGACGCGACGGAGGCTGCGAGTGAACGCAGCCATCGTGCCGTAAGTGACCACGCCGTTGGCGAGGGTGGCGCGGAGGTGGCGCCCCGCGGTGGCGACGTCCTGGACGGCGCGGTTGTGGCGATTCTGCCCGCGCTCGATGCTCACGCATGCATCCTCCGGGGCTCGCTGCACAATTTGGCAGTCATGCGGCGACGATGCGTGCGATGCAGCGCGGTTGTCGCGAGGAGGAGCCCCCGCTGGAGCAGGTTGCGGTGGAACTGGTGGAGCTGGAGCGGGCGCGGGATGAAGAGGGGGTGCAGGAGGTGCGCCGTGCGCCACGTCCCCACGCGCGCAGAGGGAACCAGCGAATGAGACGGTGAAGGAGCGCCGACGCGAGCGGCGCCGACGATCTCAGAGAGGCGGTTGAGCCAGGCTTCTTGAGCCTCCGGCGTGGGACGGTACTGCAGCAGCTCCTGCGCCATGAGAAACGCAGTTGCTGGGCTGGGCGCAAGGCGGCCCCAGCGAGGACGCAGGGCGGTCCCGCGACGGGTGCAGGGAGGAAGCTTCCTCTTCGCCGAGGTCGTCCTCGGTGTGGTCGTCGTTGTTGTCCTCTTGATGCTCGACGCGGGGCTCGGGGTCGACGTGGCGCTCCGGAGCAGCGCTTCCGCGCGGGCGGCCGCGCAGGTTGCCAGCAGGAGCGGTGGCGGCGCTGGCCGTCCGGCGAGCGAGACGTTCGGCGCGAGAGCCGTCCATGGCTGTGTCGAGGTTGAAGATGCGCCTCAGCCCCCTACCTGGCGCGCCAAATGTCGGAGAACTGTCCCAGGAACTGGGTGTTTCTCACTAGGTAAGGAATCGAGTAAGGGGCTGAACACGGAATCAAACAACCCTCAACGTGCCTCGGCGACGGCGCTCGTCGAGATCGTTGTGGGACGGCACTGCAGAGATGAACACACGATGTTACCCAGGTTCAGGGCCCTCTTGGAGAGGTAAAACCCCTACGTCTTGCCTTGGTTGTATTGCACTGCTTGTAGAGGTTACAGTACAAGGAGAGCTTCGGGAGCTCGAGGTGGCTAACAATGGCTATCACTAGAACAGCACTGGAGCTTCGGATCTCAGATCCTGGCTCCTTCTCCTTATCTCTCTCTCTAAACTCCCCAACCTTTCAACCCCTTTGCCTGAACGTGCTCCCCCTCCTTTTATAGGTGTCCTGGACCTCTTCCCCCAAATATCTTGGCGGGAAGGGTTACCACATGGCGACGAAGGAGGAGGTCGGGTGCACGATAAAGGGAGAGTCCATGGACGCAGTCCATGGCAGGGAGCGGCGTCACCAAAGCTAGAAAAGCCACCGTCCAGCCAGGACGGTGGGCTAGCGCTGCTGGGGCTCGGGATGCGCCCCACGGTGACGTCGCCCTTGGAGTGTAGCGGCAGATGGTCTCCTTATCACCGAAATGGCAATTCTTGTAGCTCCTTTGCTTGGTGCAGCCTTGTTGACTGATTTATACATGAGAATGGCAACTGCGGCGCTGTCGTCACCGCGCGTAGGCGCGCCCGTGACTCTGCGGAGGGCGCAGAGCCCATGTGCGCTCTGTCGCGGAGACAGAGCTTGCTTCGTGGGGAAGGAACCCCGCGAGGCTGGAGGCCTCGCCGAGCCTTTTGGCTTGATCCTTGGCAGAATTGAAGGTAGCATCCGAGATGCCCTCTCGAGGAGAGGTCCCTCGCGAGGGGAAAACCCTCGCGAGGCTCGCCAGGCTTGGAGAGCCTGGTCCTTAGCGAAATCTTCTGAAGAGTGTCGTGGGCCCTGGCAGGCCGGCCCGTGGTACCCTGGTTTCCATTGTGCCGACATGCTCGACCTTTGTTTGGTCAAGTTGTTCCTAGTTTTCCCCAATGGCTTATGGTCTTGTGCAAAGTTCATATTTCCAACCTTTGGAGAAAACTTGTCCAACACCTTGAGCTATGTTCTGTTCCTTCCGCCACCTCGGCATGTCATGCTTGTTACCTTATGCTCTGCAACAAGGAAGATCATCGTGGGATCGAGAAGATCGTGGATGACACAAGTTGTCATGTTTCCCTCCTCTCTCCTTCTACTCTAGGAATCTCGGGACGAGATTCTTATAAGGGGGGTAGATTTGTAACAGCCCCAGTTTGGTACCCTAAAACATGAGCCAAATTTTCACTTTTTGCATTTCATTGCATCATGGCATCCATTTTAAATTGCTAAGTTTAATAAAGCAACAATTGGAAAACATTTAAAAGGGAAGCAAAACCCTTCCCAAAATTCCAAACCAAATGCATTGCTCAAATTGGTAAAACCAAATTATTCTTGAATTTCCAATTTGTCCAGGAAGTTCCAAGAATACATCTTATAAATAATTGTCAAAGGCAATTTCTTGCCAAGCAAAGAAATAAAATTTGGGAATTCACAATTGGTACAAATGATCTTCTGATTTGAAACCAAGTTCAACTTTTCAAAATTTCAAAAGAAACTTATGGGGAGCTTCTTTATTTTATTGGGATCCTCCATAAATATTTTCATAATTTTATGAATTGTTTAAGTGCCCCAAATAAATAGCTAAAGTAAAATAAGGATCACATTTGGAAAGTAATAAAATTTGCCATATTCAAACCATATGAACAATTGGTGTTCAAAACATTTCATTTTGCAACCCCAATTTTTGTGAAGCTTATAAATATTATGGAGAGCCTACATGTTTATTTACATAATTTTTGAAAATGTGTAAGTGCCTCAATTAACTCCCCAAAACCCTAATGGTTTAATTTTTTAAAATAAAAACTGCACGCAGGGGCCTCCCTGCAAAAACGGCCTTCTTCCCTGTGGCGATAGTGGCCGGCACTGTCGCCATGCCTCCATGCCGCCGTGCCTCTGCGCCGTGCGATGCACCTCTACTGCGGATAAGAGGGCCACCTTGGCCCTAGCTCCTCCCTCTCTCCCCTCTTTTGCTACCTACTCCCTTGCTCACGGTAACCCTAACCCTAGTCCTACCCGAGCTCCTGCCCGCCACCCGCCGCCGTCACGGATGCCGTCGAATCCGGCCGCCCCGAAGCAAACCAATGCCGCCACCAGCTCTGTCGACTTCTCCTCTACCTCCACGTGCCCGGAATCGAGGCGGGGTCGCTGATGCATGTAAAATGCATACATGAACTTTGCATTATATTACTTATATTTCAATCATATTTGCATCATATAAGGGTTATATCATTGTTTTATAATGATTTTGGGAAGATTTCACAGTTTTCCTATTTTTCTGGAATTAACCCTGCACTGGCAGAAAACCCTATTTTCTATATTTTGATGTTTCAGGGACCCAAACGACGTCCAAATAACCTGAAAATTTACGAGCATCATTTTTTGAAAGGAAGAAAGCATAGGAGCGAAGGATGCGAAAAAGTGGAAGACCGAAGGCCAAAAGAGGGGGGCTCACACGGCCAGATTCCTTGGCCGCGTGGGACCCACCAATTTGGCCCTCGTGGCTCCGTTGCCGTCGATCTTTCTTCCCGAAGCTTCCTTTTGACCTAAAAATGACTATAAAAATAGTCCCCCGACGTTTTCCAAAAGGAGGCGGCGGAGAAACACAAAACCAAGAAACAGGAGACAGAAGGCTGCCACCGGAGAAGATCGGAGGGGGGAAACGCCGCCGGAATCACATCCGGAGGTCTCCTCCATCCCCCTCCGGAGTCTCCATCAACACCACCATCAAGACCAGGACCATCTCCATCACCATCTTCGTGATCCACTTCATCCCCCTCATAGTTTGAGATTGTTCGAACCCTAGCTATTGTTTAAGTGCTATTCTACCTGTGTATGATTGGCTACTTGTCATTGATTGGGGGTGAGATCATATTTTCAGATTGTGTTGTATCACTTACCATTGAATCATATCATGTCTTTGCGTTGTGAGTAGTTATCTCATGTTCCTGGGGGCTTAGGATGAATTGGCAATGTTTTTTATATGACATGTGTTGATATTTTGTCTAGTTTTATCTTTGATGTAATTCTATGATGGTGTTGTGCGAACGTCGACTACACATCACTTCACCTATATGGGCTCATAGGAGAGCACCGTGGTGTAATGAATTGAGGGAGACTTAGGAGGACAAGTAAACCTGAGACCGAATCATGAAGTTGCATTATGAGGGCATTAGTATCGGGGACCTTAGAGTTTAAGGCTATGGTGGGACTCTATGTCTTAATAACTCTTGTGCAGTCATTTATTTGGCCATAAGAACCATCATAAGGGGGTTTAGTTTATTTATTTAGCTTTACCTAATTATGGCTCCGTCCAAAGAAGATTAAAACTTGACAAAATGTTTACCTTGTTGTTCTAGACATATTTATGCCATGAAGTCTAGGTAGCCCTTGGGAACGTTTTCCACTTATAAGAAACACACACTTGAGCTTGTCCTCTTGCTGCATAGAGGATTGGGCTTTCTCTCTTTGAGAGCTTTCACTTGTCATATTTTATTTTCAGCTTTTTACTTTATTGTAAACACTACACCAAAAACCCAAAAACACTTGCATCATTTAGTCATTTTAGTTTGTCTAGTGCATAGATAATAAGAGAGGTGAAACTCTTATTTGAGAGGATAAATACTTATACCTTCTACTCCTCGTGGGATCGATACTATACTTACACATTGAAGATTTCAACGATCCCCTATACTTGTGGGTATCAAGACATTTTCTGTCGCCGTTGCCGGGGAGTGTAGCGCTTAAGTTTTATTCTTGTTTGCACTAGATATTTATTTTCAGTTCTGCATTTCTTTTTGTTTGTTTTACATCTTGCAATCATCTAAGCTTGGGGAGGTTTTCCTCTTTAACTTGTTTGGTTGTGAGTTTTTCTTAGATTTACTTTCAGCTTTGCATACACTTTATCCATATATCAAAAACCCAAAAAAATTAGAAAATGGAAAATACCAAAAAAAACTCGTGTTATGGGCATAAGTATGGATATAAAAGATGCTTGGTTTAGACACTTGAATGCTGCTAAGATTGCCAAGGAATATAGAGAATCAAAGGAAGGGAAAATACTAAAAGGTTTCATGATGGAATTAAATTATATTGCTGAGGAGTTGCTTTTACACCATGATGTAACTTGTATTTTTTGCTCTGAACAAAAAGATAAACATTTTGAATTTCAATGTAGGTTCCATGAAGAATGTGTTATTGCATCTTACCATAATGGTGATTATGCTTATTTAGGAATGGAACAAGTAGAGGAATTTGTTACTTCCAAGGCATCTTTTGAATTACAAACTTTCATTCATGAAAATAAAAGTTGCCCTATAGCTAATAAATTTGAAAGAGAGATAGATTTTATTCTTGAATATTGCATAGACAACTTCTCTCAAAATATTTATGTTGTTGACTATAATGAGGCTCCCCAAGAGAGCACTGATGTTTTTCAGGAAGAGGACGATGAAAACATAAGCTTGGAAGAGGAAGTATGTGAAGAAGAGGATAAAAACCTAAGCTTGGGGATGCCCGTGCAACCCCAAGAAGATGATGAAAATGGTGAACAACTAGAGAATGAAGAGAGGAAATTTTCACCTTCACCACCTATGGATGAGGGTAACACTCAAAATTTTGTTGATGATTAACTTTACTTTTATGATTCTGATGATGAGGAGGACTATCAACCTATGCTTAATGAGAGCATCATTGATAACAATTTTAAAAATGATGAGGCGTATGGTTTAGACATGTTTTATGATAGTACTCTAGATGATGATCCTATTCTGCTTGATGAACCTCCATGTTTAGAACCTGTTACTACTTTATGTGAGGATAAAAATGATATACTTGCTGCTTGTGATAATACTCTCACTCATGAGAGTCCTACTTTATTTTTGAAGTCCCCTATTCACACCATGGAGGAGAAGCTTTTATATGTTGAAAAGTACTTATGTGGGCTGAAATTATGTTACACTAATTACCATTTCACCCATAACCATCATGTTTATGGTGCTTCTTGCAATTATTTTGAGAGAGGAAAACGTACTAATAGCTCACATGATAGTTTTAATAATCCTCTATATGTCCCTAAATTTGCAAAGTTGCACCAATCTAATATTTGTTTTATCACATTTGCTTCCACTACTTGTAGCTACTATGAGAGAGTAAGAAAGACTTATCTTTATGTTTCTATGTTATTTAAAATGAAATCTACTGATCATTACATGCATTGGTTACCACAATATTTCTGTTATTTATTCATATATAAAATGCCAATGCATAGGAAAAGAGTTAGACTTAAAAGTTAATGGTTTGATGTTTTGTGGTGTGCTCTTTATGCTTTTATTTCCTATTCAGTTTGGGCACACCTTTATATCTTGAGAAATTTCAAAATAACTTTACCTACTGTTTTCTAACAATTAGTTTAAGATTTTCACTTTCTATAAAATTTGGGAAAGTAAATGAGAAGGATGAGTAATGGAGATGTTGGGGTCGACCTTGAACATGTGTTGTTCATGCCAATGGAACCGTTGCAAAGTCTCTATCATTAAAAAAATTCCCAAAGCTAAAACCAAATAAAAAGAGTGTTTATGTTGTATATATTTGCTTCTTCTTTTGCCTTTTTGCTAAATCAAAAACAACAAAAATATTTTCTTTCTTCTTTGTTTGTTTCTCTTGAATTTTCTTGGTTCTTTTTGTTTCTTTTTGATTTCTTCAGTTTTATTTTTGTTTTTTGAGTCAAGGTGCTTGTTTAATACTGTAACAACACCTTTGTATCTTATTTTTCATCTTTATGGCAAGAATAACCTCTTTTGAGAGGTAGGATTAAGCAATAGTGATTTGCTGTCCAGAAAACAGATTCCTGAGGTCCACTCAGAAAAATGTATAAAATTACGGAAGAGGAATTTTAACTTGATATTTTACGACAGCAATATTCAGTTATTAATACACATTTCATTAGTTCAAAATTTTCTGATTTGAGCAACTTAAGTGCCTCTGAAAATACACTCTTTACGGGCTGTCCAGTTTTTGACAGATTCTGTCTTTTTTTTGCATTACTCTCATTACTTGTGTTTTGTGCGGTTCTATTGATCAAAGAGAAATACACAACCATAGTAATACTAGCTAATGTGTAGAATCAACTCATGATATTTTTAATAAGTGCCAAGTTTTACCCATTTTGGATTAAAAAAGTTGCTTATTGTATTCGGAGATTTCATTCCAGCACGAATCTGTGCACGGTATGATTTTTCATTCCTAATATGTAACTCCGAATGATCTCATATTTTAACTGTAAATGCAACTTTTCATCCTATGTAAGCATGAATTGTTTCGTAATTTTTAGACATATATAAGTTAGGTAGAAAAATGCGTTACGCTTCTGCTGTTTTTCTGGACAGATTCTGTCCCATTTTGTTTGATGTATTCTTTAAACTGTTAATTTGAATCTTTTTTATCCAATTAAGTTTATAAATAGGCATACAACATTATACACTCTCTGGACATTAATATGAATTTTGTCTAAGGATTCTATGCAGCAAGCAATTCATTTGTCTATCACTATTAATGTCACCCCACAGAAAAGAAATGGGAGAAACGGTGTTTTCAAGTTTTTTCACAGGAATTAAAGGAGATGCACCAGAGCTATCCAAGGATGGTGAAGACCATAAGCTTGGGGATGTGAAGACAATCTCACTGGACCAACATACTCTCGGTTTGCACATGTCTAACTTCTATTTTTCGATCAATGCACTTTATCGCATAAACTTGGAGCGTCTTTTGTTACTTGTTATTTTAGTTAATTTTGTTTTGAGACCACCACTATCAATCTATTATGTACTTAAAACAATAGAAAATAAAGCTACCACATTCGTCCACATAGGCTAAAAATATATGGTTCATTGATCTTAATTTTAATGGCTGAGATTTAATGTCGATAGGTGTTACGCAAAAGTTGTCACGATGCAATCTTTACAACATCATACACAGCCACGTACAAGCATAATGTAGAGAGAGAGAAAAAGTAAACTAGATGTGTTACGTGATAAGGTCAAATACCATATGTGTTGGAGTGTTGGACCACAGGACACTACCCATCGCATTGATTTTTATTTCGCAATCTAACTGACAGAACGTGACTCTGAGAAGATCGATTCCCACATGGAATACGTACAAGCAGTATCCAGGAGAAGAAAAAAAATATGGACGTGTATGTCAAGGACACCTACTCAATGGCTTAGAATCATGAGCTTGCACGTACCAGATGGCCTGATTGAACTCTATCAGGAAATGTAATACAAGCTGGACACTATCCTAATCCTTCAATCTATCAATGGCAAGACCGGCCGGTAGATTACGTGTATGTATAAGCAGAGACACACTGATATGAATTCATAGTCTCATTGATTTCTATGGCTAGATTACGGATCTGCAAGTAGACATGCCCATAGACATGCGACTATCGGACTATCGGACTATAGTATATGCCATGCATGATACCCACCTAATCAGAAGCCTGAAAGAACACATTCAGTACTCGACGGTCACACATGTGGATCGACGGCACAGCACGCTGCATACAGTACTCGGCCATGTCGATCGAACAACCGACGGACTGATGGTGACCGGTAAAATTACGTTGTGTATATGTAATCAGAAGTCCGGAAGCAACATTGAGTACTCGCTGCTGACGCTTACGGATCGATGGCACCATAAAATGCATACAATACGTCGCCACGGTGCTAAAAAACCGACAGATCCAAGACTCGATATAGAAACACATTCAATACGTATCCGCGACGCTAACATATACCCGACAAACTGAAAGAGGCAATGCATCCTTTGGTAATGTTATTCCCAACTCCATGTGTGTTTACATGTTTCTTATGAATATCCTGCACTGAACAAACTCCGCGGGGCCCTTCTGACCGAGAACGATGGTCTTTGTTTACCTTCTCTCTATGCCCATGCCAATACATCACATAATATTTTCTTTTTCTGAAAATTGGCGGATCGGTTTGATTATGGCAATCTGTTCCACTAGGTTCGTCATTCTTGAATTAATTTTCCTTGCAAACCATTCGTGATTCCGAAGTCATACATTTTAGAATGATATATAAACTTCAATGAAGCCGAATAATAGTTGTCACGAGCTGTTGATAAACAATGCTAGACACAGTTCTTCTTATGAGAAATAAAATACTATATATGTGATAGCCATGATATATTAAGGGATAAAGGTAGTACCATTTTATTCCCAAATGTAATAATAGTTTACATCAAATAACATAATAATCTATATTAAAACTAACCGTGAAAATGCACGGGTCAGATTAAGAGACAAATTTTGAAAAATTCCAATGAATTTGTACTGATAATTAATATGCCTTAATGTCATATAAGATAGGAACATAGATCAACATGAACATATCGACACATGATATTGTACTAACAAAGAAACAACTAGAATATGCACTACTAATGAGTCGAGTAAAGGAAGATACACATTTCTAAGTACAATCCTCCATACGGAGTTCCTTAAAAGAACATATATTAATTGTAGAAAGATACACATCAGATTTGAGTAGTGGAGAAGAAAACGTCCGAGCTAACATGAGAATGCATGATTTTGCATGGCGGGCGCATATCTCAATACCATGTCTTCTTACTAACTGGCGATCTAATAATGATCTAAGTTGAATTATTTTTACCAAGTAATATCAAGTTTCTCATGACATTATTTTTCACTACAATCATTTCCTACACATATTGTAATTTTAAATTTTCAATGGCAAAGAAGCAATAAAATTATATGATTGACTTTTAAAACATGACCAGATAACTACAAAATATATTAGATATGAAGATATATATTAAATCTAGCCGCGCAAATGCGCGGGTCACCCAGCTAGTTAAATATGAAAGAGCTACTGGAAGTTTGGGTTTAATTAAGTTGGATGCTATAATAAGATTGGGAAAGGGATGTTTGAGTTGATTTACAAAAAATACATATAGTTGCATGATTCATGTGCTTTTTAATGAGTATTAATTTGCAAGTGTTTTATCAGAGCTATCTCT
>QRDG01001003.1:0-47250 GCA_012064385.1 Puccinellia tenuiflora
ATTATATAATCCTATCCCTTTTGTAGAAATACCTAACGTTAACAATCCATGTTTGCCTAAGCGCGAGAATTGAGAAAAATTCACCTTGCATTCGTAGCAGGTGTCATTGTTGGTCACATGTATTATTGTTATACTTCCCTCCTTTAAATGTCCTTATGTGTTAAACAGTCAGTTATTTTAGATTAGATTCAGTAATCTTTTCGCACTTAAATTGGATTAAGTAGAATCATGGGGGAATCGCTTCACTTGGTTGCACTTTATAGTTCGCAAGCACAAAATAAATTTTCCATATAAACCTGTTATCTCCATTTCTTAATGTAAATACATGGAACAATGCTACAGATGGCTTCCCACTGGTGCACATGATAGATTTCTTGACAATTTAAGTAGTAGTGTGATACAAAATGGAGTAGGCACTGGAGTTGATTTAGGATCGGTTAGTTTGCTGTGATCTCTTTTTACATAGCCAATATGGTATGTTTGATGAAATGTACCTTATTGTAAGGAGGTGTGCATTCTGAATTTTTAATGCTCTGTTTGGGAAATTCTTTCTGAACTTTTTTTTGGTTTTGTAAAAATTACTAGATGGAGTCTGGTAATGTAACATGAATGTTTTTGGTGGTGGCGAAATTGCAGTCGGCATTGATTTTTGAATTATAGGGATAAATGTTCTAACTTGCAATTAAAAAGTTTATCATGCTGGTGTGATGCGCCTTTGTACACTCTTTTCTTAACTGCATGTAATGCTTAATTACTTTGTTATCTTTACTTCTTCATGAAACGCTAATATGGAGAATTGCTACTTGAATTGCATTTGGTGTTTTTTTTCTTGGCTTCTTCTAACCTTCAGATTATATATGCAAGGGGCTTGACCCCTTATTTGACATTTTCTATGATGGATATCAGGAAGTAACCTTTATGCACATTAGCTGGTATGCAGTTTACCTGCTTGCTTGCCACTGAAGCTTGCACTTGATCAATGCAAATTATGGTTCCCGCCGATGGGCTCAGGGACATGATGCTTATTGATGCATTCTTTCTTTGTTGCCTAGCCAGGTTAGTACTTGTCCTAGATACATGTTATATTGTGGGCATCTCAGCATTCCGCCGTTAACTACTTAACAGGTCTGCTGTGGGGGTAAATATAGTGGCATAGTGCTATATAGTGGTATTTTAAAAGTTAGTTACGTGCTCGGTTACCTGTTTTCCAAAAACTTACGGATATGGTGAACTCATATTATATATTTGATTTAATAATTTAAAATTGTTTATCATCTTGTGTCTCTTTCTTCGAGAGTTCGGATAGTTTATCTTGGCAAAAAAATAAATTATTAGTTCTTTCTTTTCCGGAATACAAATAAAAACCATATTCATGAAGGGAACAGGTTTTGCAAAACAATAGACTGTTACGGTTAGTTTGTGGGCCCTGTTGTATGGTATAGCTTATCCCATTTCAAATGTGAGTATTTTGAAGTATCTACCTGTTGAAAAAATAATAGAGCTGGTAAACTCACTATTGATAGTTAAGATTGGTTGATGTAGCCCAACCCAACGACAACACCACGTACGACAAGCCACCAAGGACTTCAAAGGGTGGCAAGGAACTCCATGGACTCCAATCAACTAAGGGATATGCGTGGATGAGGAGGAGGAAGCGTCAAGGTAAAAGCTCAAGGTGGAGCCAGCCGGCCCCCAGGCCGGTCCCCCTCCAGACGCCGCTGGCCTCCAGGCCGGCCCAGGCCGGTCCCCCTCCAGACGCCGCCGGCCTCCAGGCCGGCCCCCAGGCCGGTCCCCCTCCAGACGCCGCCGGCCTCCAGGCCGGCCTAGGCCGGCCCCCAGGCCGGTTTCCCGCCAGCGCCGGCCGGCCCCCAGGCCGGACGCCCACCTGCGCCAGCCGGCCGGCCTAGGCCGGACCCCCACCTTTCAGCTCCTTTTTGTACTAGACTATAAATAGCTTTCCCTCTTTTCCATTGGAGGCAGGGATGAATGAACTAGAGAGTTGAGCGTTGCTCCTTCCCGTGATGGGTTCCTCCGAGGAGGATGATGAATCTCTTGTTGTAGCTACTCTTTCACTGAGGTGTCTCTAGTAGTGCAAACCAATCTTTCACTACGGTGATTCTATTGGATCGGTGGACCGGCCGATAAGAGAAATCAGTTTCATTAAGCGTGTTTTTACTTGGGTTTTGGGATCCGGAGGCTACACCGTTGGGGGTTTGTTGCCGGGTGGTTCTCCCTTGTAGGCTTCGCGAGTTATCCCCCACGAATTTGCCCTTTTCCCCTCATGTTCTTCGTTTCCACCTCCGTGTTCTTCGTGTTCATCCTCTTTTCCCCTCAAATCCGTGAAGATCGGGCCAACCCCCTACATCATTGATGACTAAAAATTTAGATTTCTTTACTTTTTAGTGCCTTTTCTTCATATGTTTGGATGCCTGATTATGTTTTCAGTTTCTTCTCTGGTTTACTACAGTTCATTTTGGCAGCTAACATGTTTATTCCTTTTCCAGTATAAAATCAAAAGTGATTATAACAGAAGTGGAGACTTTCACATATCGCTTCAAAATAGTTATTTTAAGATTGTGTTATTGTTCTTTCCCCTAATTTCAGGAATAGCAGAGATGGTAAATTCATTACAATATGTTTATTTTTGTTACTAAAAATCAAAGTAGTTTCTCATTTATGTGCTTTGCTTTCAAAGGTTCAGATATTTACATGTTTTCGATTACTTTGTTGGTTCATTACATTTTATTTTGGGAGTGAAAATGCCAGTCCCTCTTATTAGTGACTGCTTCCATGGTTTATGTCCTAGAGACGTTTTGTTTGTGTGTGATTCCTGGTGCTAAATTCCATTCTCCTCTTTGCAATGATTCCCATCAGGTGAATGCCTACTTTGAGTAATTTCTTCTTTCCCCATTTAATGAGCTAATTGAGATTTTTTGGTTCAGTTGTGTCTTTGGGTTGCATGCTAAGATCCTTTGAGACCATTACACTTCCAAACTAAAACTGTTGAATTTATACCTTTCTTGGATGGATCTTTTTCTATTGAATCTGAAATTAATTTCCTTGCATCTTTAAATAAACTACTACGCACCTTTATTTGAATCCAGCTTGTGATGCATGCATACTTGGATTGTTTTGTGTGGCTTCTCTGAGTTCTGAATTCAGCTCCTATCTCGCAGTAGCTCCTCCTTTCATGTGATTCAAAATCGCTCATGTTGTGGATTACCTTGATAGGTAAGCTGATCCCAAGCCCTCCTTTTCAAGTGATTCAAAATCACTAATGTTGCAGATTACCTTGATAAAGTATGTGCTAATAAAAACAATGATCAGCAAATAAATTGTATTATTATTGTGATATTTCTGGAGTGTTGTAACATACCTTGAGCAGCTAATATCAAACTAGCACGGTTTCCATAATAGTTTTATATCTTGCTTACAATTTAATAATCTCATAACATTACATTTTGGACTCATGATGACTTAGGTAAAATGTGCAAACACAATATCTTTGTATCGATTGCCAATGTATATAGTGCAACAAGTTGGATCTATTTCCATTGACTTGGATGTTCAATATTAGTTTTTAGCCTATATTTGGGAATATTTTAGAAGCTATATTGTTTTTATGTAAATTATACCAGATGGAAATCATCTTCCTGTCAATTGCCAATGTATAGTGTTGGAGCTATATCTGATGGATTGGTGCTTAGAATACCCGGTGTCCTAAAATAACTATTGTAGACTGATATGCTATCTTTGCAGTTCTTTTTGCAGCCAATCTGTTGTTGGTGAAGCTAAACCTAATGGTCTTTTGATCACCATTGCACGTGCCGTCTTCACGCAGCATTCGAACCTTTCGGACAGTATGCTGCTACCAAATATATAGAGTTCCTCTGTTATGTGTTGATTGTACTATAGTTCATATTGCACTATGCCTATGGACTTACTGAACCTCCTTAATTATGTACCAATTTTGATGGTTTTGTTCAGCTTGTGTAAATAGTTGCATAATCTTCATGTCGAACCTAAATATCGGTCCATCACATTGTGTGATATTAATGTTTTGTGTAGATTATATTTCTGCTTGGATATTAACCATCTTATTAATCGACAATATATATGGCATCGACAATGCTTGATTTCATACCCAACTGATTACGGAGTGTATCTATCACTGCGTGTACGTGCATATGGACCCACCGAACCTATGCCCAATTTTTAGTGTTTTTGTTCAGCCTTGTGTTATAACTATCTGATCTACATCTTCAATCCAAATATGTTACTGGTATTGTAAACTTCGTCTCAACATATCTACCTCTTGAATCCATATATGTTACTGGTATTGTAAACTTCATCTCAACATGTGTGTGGTATTACCTTGGTTATATTCTGTTGATATTAGTTGACTTCTTTTTAATATGTGCAATACACGATGATTACGAGCAAAATATTTTCTGAATTTATGGTGGCGCGCGGCAAGCCGCGCTTCCTAAACTAGTTTGGTACAGTTTGGTGACGCTGAGCTCCTTTCCTCTCCTCTGAGACACGATGTCGACGGGACGCTAGCTCCAGCTGAACGGTAGCTTGACCTCGCCGCAAATCCTCCTGGCCGTTCGCCCGCCACGTCATCCCAATCCCTCCCAACTACCACTAACCACGCCCCCGTACGCACCCTAAAACTACGTAATTGCCATCTAAACTCGGACAGGAGATGATAATACATGCCATGGCGTAGTTGTAATTACGGGCAAAACCAGTGTCCATGCACATACCGACCGGGGCACACCGCCCCAGCTAACTCCCGTGCGCCCACGCCTCCCAAACCCTGGATCGCAACTACCCCCTTGTCCCCTGATCTGAGCATACGTGGCCGTTACTATTTAGTATACTATTTACGTGCCGTGGCAGCTACCATCCGATCCAACCCGCATCGATCCTAGCTTACCAAGGTGCCATGGCCGTGTCGGAGCTCGAGGTCGATGGCGTCGTCTTCCCGCCGCTTGCCCGTCCGCCGGGCTCCGCCCACGCCCACTTCCTCGCCGGCGCAGGTAACTCGTTCGTTCACGCTCCGGCCGGCCCCGGTGCCGGCTTAGATCCTTTGAAGCGCGTGGCAATGCGGTGCAGTGTCAGCCGGCTCATGTACGACTTGATGTGCGTGTAGGTGTGCGAGGGATGGAGATCGGGGGCAACTTCATCAAGTTCACGGCCATCGGCGTGTACCTGCAGGCCGACGCCGCCGTGTCGGCGCTCGCTAAAAAGTGGGCCGGGAAGGCCGCCGACGAGCTCGCCTCCGATGCCGCCTTCTTCCGCGACGTCGTCACGGGTACGCACACAGAGGACACTCCATCCGTCCGTCCTTGCGCAAACCAACAAGTAGCAGTTACAGTTAAGCACGCCCGCGGCTAACTCTGTTTTGCGTGCACGCTGCCGGCAACCAATGGCGCTTCGCAGGCGAGTTCGAGAAGTTCACGCGGGTGACCATGATCCTGCCGCTCACCGGCGCGCAGTACGCCGAGAAGGTGACCGAGAACTGCGTCGCCTACTGGAAGGCCACCGGCGCGTACACGGACGCCGAGGCCGCCGCCGTCGACAAGTTCAAGGAGGCCTTCAAGACCGAGAGCTTCCCTCCAGGCGCGTCCATCCTCTTCACCCACTCCCCCGCCGGCGTCCTCACCGTCGCGTTCTCCAAGGACTCGTCGGTGCCGGAGTCCGGCGGCGCCGCGATCGAGAACAGGCCGCTCTGCGAGGCCGTGCTGGAGTCCATCATCGGCGAGCACGGGGTGTCGCCGGCGGCGAAGCTCAGCTTGGCGACCAGGGTCGCGGAGCTCCTGAAGGAGGCCGCACCCGTCGACGAGCCGTCGGCGGCGGAGCCCGTGTCGGTTTCAGCGTGAACGGACCGGACACCGTCACTGGTGGCCCGTGTGGTTGGTGGTGTCCGTGGTGAGACGTCGTGTTCCGGGTTTTCCACCGTCTTTTTCTATTGCATCGAGGTCCACCGTGGCTAACTACTCCGTACTTAATAAAGAAATCTGCTGCTCTTCTTCGATTCAATGACAGTGCATATATTGATTATTGTTTTGCGAAAAGTTACACCGATCCACACAAAATTACGTCTTTTGACGATGACGATAGACACTTGCATTAGCCGAAAACTTGTCCTAGTAGAGCTTGTTGTAAATAAATTAATAAGAAGTTGCCATGCTAAAGGCACAAAAAGATCAGCGCATCAGAGCAGCAACCATCGCCAAAAATGAGACTCGTAGGTCAGTAGAGACAGACCTAAAACTACACGAAAGAACACGAAAACCAACTAGATCCCAGAGATCCGGAGAGAAAACTCGACGCGCCCTCCGGTGCTAGACGTACCACCGAAGCGAGGAAAGGACGGGTAGAACCTTATTCTGACTTCTGGATGTAGCTGCCGTCTCACCACCCAAGCATTTTCTTATCGCTATGGCGATTAACAGGCGATCTAGGGTTTGACCGCCACCCGGCCGGCGGCGGCTGCTGCTTCTCCGGTGCTTATAGGCACCGTATCTCTTTCCTGCTGCTCTTGACGAGGACATGTGCATGCAGTTTCTTGTCCAGACGGAAATTGTGCCCAGATCGGGAAGTTTTGAGTTGTTCTTTTGGAGATCGGTTCTTGGAGGCTGCGAAGAAGAAGCCAAGTTGATCGTTGGTTCTGGTTTGCATGCAAGGTCTAAGGTGATCGTGAAATTCCTGCTGTTCAGTTTTCTGGTTCTAGTTGAAGCTGCTCGGCTGCTTGTTGTGTAGCAAGGTTTGTTACCAACGAGAGCAATGATAACTACAGGATGGAACTGCCAGGGGATGAAAACATCCAGGGCAATTCGAGCGCTCCGGGATGTCCTGAAGCAAATAAAACCTGATGTGATCTTCCTGTCTGAATCACATCTAGATAAAGCTAAGGCAGAAAAGTTGATGTGCAAATTCAAGTTTGATGAGTCGTTGTTCCACGAGAGTGATGGCAGGAGTGGAGGCCTTATTCTTATGTGGAAAAAAGAAGTGAAAATTGACTGCAAGCGAGTTGAGAACAACTTCATTGATGTTGTGGTCAAAGGTGATCAAGATTGGCGTTTAACGGGTTTCTACGGGGAACCCAGTTGGGATAACAAGCACAAATCATGGGATTATATTCGAGATCTGCACTCGAATATGAATTTTCCCTGGTTGATGATTGGAGATTTTAATGAAATTCCGTTCTCTTGGGAGAAGGAGGGAGGTGTACCCCGTGCAACTCGCTAGATGAAGGCGTTTCAGGACTGCTTAACTGATTGCGGTCTGGAGGATTTGGGATATATCGGTGATATATTTATATGGAGAAGGGGCAGAATTAGGGAAAGGTTGGATAGAGCTGTTGCTAATGGATCATGGTGCAACCTATTCCCTCATAGTAAGGTGGTTAACGGTGAGATGACGAAGAGTGATCATAGACCGATAAGTGTGGACACTGAGTTTCTAACTAATGTCCATGCTACTAATAGTTTACCAAAGAGATTTGAGGCTTGATGGTTAGAAGAGGAGACTGTTGACCTCATTGTTCAAAATGCATGGGCTAGGGCCTAGCTAGAGGGATTGGCCCAATGCTTATGCAGAAAACAAATGATGTGCACGCTGAGCTGCTCGCCTGGGATAAAAGGGAACTGAAGGGGCCAAGAAAGACGATACATGAACTGAAAAAGGAACTTGAGTTGTTAAGAAGGGGGCCAATATCAGATGAATCTACTGTAGACCAGAAAGAAATCCTATACAAAATTGAGTTATTGGTTGCAAAGAGGCAGAGCCAACTAGTTGCGGCATGGTGATAGCAATACAAACTTTTTTCATAACTTTGCAAGTGCAAGGCGGAAGAAGAACACTACTCCCTCCGTTCCTGAATGTAGTGCGTATAGTTTTCTGGCACGAATATTAAGACATGTGAATTTTATACATGGTGCAATCATTTCACATGGAGAGAATCGGAGAGAGAGGTGTTACTAACAGCTACAAATTAAAAAAAAATCTGTCAAATATCTCAGTGGAAGTATTTAACTCATCTTTGGAGTAGTGAAATTGTCTAAAAATCATAATACACCTTATATTTTGGATTTTTTCTCAAAAAACTATACGCCTTACATCAAGGAACGGAGGGAGTATTAAACATCTTTGCAAGTGCAAGTGCTGGTACAAAGTGGGAGGATCCTCAAGGTATGAGCAATCTTATCAAGTTTTACTTCGAAGGATTGTTTACTTCGGAAGTCCAAGTACCGGATGCTGATGTCATAAATAAAGTACCAGCGAAAGTTACTTCGGAGATGAACCGTAGTCTTCTTAGACCTTTTACGGAAGAGGAGGTTCGGAAAGCTTTATTTCAAATTGGTGATTTGAAAGCCCCGGGACCTGACGGCCTTCACGCTGTGTTTTATAAAAGGTACTGGCCACTTTTAGGAGATGATTTGACAAGAGAAGTTCTACAGTCTGTCAATTCTGGCGTAGTTCCAGATGGCTGGAATGATACAGTGGTGGCACTTATCCCGAAAACTGAAAATGCTGAGAAGATCACACAGTTCCGGCCTATTAGTTTGTGTAATGTGGTTTACAAAGTGATCTCTAAGATGCTAGCGAACAGGTTGAAACTTTTGCTTCCAGAAATTATTGACCAGCATCAAAGTGCTTTCGTTCCTGGGCGTCTTATTACTGATAACATACTTATTGCATATGAGTGTGTTCATACGATTAAAAAGAAGGTGTTTTCTGGAGAAAAAAATGATGCATAAGTTGGGTTTTGATCCAAGATGGGTAAAAATGATCATGGCGTGTGTGTCTTTTGTACGGTACAAAATTCGGTTTAATTCCAATGAGACCCGTTTTTTTACTCCTACGAGAGGGTTACGTCAAGGTGACCCTCTCTCACATGCTAAATTATGTGCAGAGGGCCTGTCTAGCATGCTAAATTATGCTGAAGGTACAAATTCTGTTCCTCTTATGTGCAGAGGGCCTGTCTAGCATGCTAAATTATGCTGAAAGTACAAATTCTTTGAATGGGGTGAAAGTGTGTCGGGATGCACCAATGGTGTCACACCTGCTCTTTGCTGATGACTCCTTAATTCTTATGGAGGCAAATGGAGAAAATGCAAGAACTTTGAAGCAAATTTTGGATGCATATTGTGCCAGCTCGAGACAACTCGTGAGTGCATCTAAATGTAGTATTTACTTCAGTCCCAATATTACTGTTGATAATAAAGTGGAAGTGTGTGAAGAATTGGATATTTGGACTGAATCATTGCATGATAAGTACCTTGGTCTTCCCGCGATGGTGGGAGTGGACAGATCAGATAACTTCAAATAACTTGTTGAAAGAGTACAAGCCTTAATTAGTGGTTGGAAGGAAAAGATGCTATCTATGGGAGGTAAAGAAGTTCTCATAAAAGTGATTGCTCAAGCCATTCCTGTCTTTGCGATGACAGTATTCAAGATACCTAAGAACATCTGTAAAGGTATTACTGATGCTATTTCGCAATTATGGTGGGGTGACAATGACGATCACAAAAAGATACACTGGTTAGCATGGTGGAAGATGTGTACTCCGAAAGACAGAGGAGGGATGGGCTTTAGAGACTTGCATATGTTCAACACTGCAATGCTTGCAAAGCAATGCTGGAGACTTTTGGAGGAGCCAGAGTCTTTATGTGCTCGTGTCCTTCGTGCTAGATATTATCCTGATGGAAATTTATTGAAGGCAAAACTGAAAAGTGGAAGTTCCTTTACATGGCAAAGTGTAATCTATGGTATGCAGGCCTTTAACCGTGGCTGCATTTGGAGACTAGGCGAGGGTGATCAGATAAATATTTGGGAAGATGCTTGGATCCCCACAAATCCAACCAAGAAGGTGTATATTCCTAGAGGTAAGTTTCAGACTTAATTGATCCTGTTTCTGGCTTATGGGATGAGCAATTAATCAGGGAAATTTTTTGGAGTGTTGATGCAAACCGAATCCTGGAGATTCCTATTGCACCAAATGGTATGCAAGATTTTGTAGCGTGGCACCTAACAAAAACAGGTTTATTCACGGTACAATCTGCTTATCATGCAGAGTGGGACTACCAATTTGGAAGGCACAATCCTCATGTGATGGATATTGGAGGATCCGAAGGAAGTCGTGTATGGAAGAAACTTTGGAGGTTGAATGTACCTGCAAAGATCAAGATTTTTGGTTGGCGTGTCTTACACGGTTTAATCCCATGTCTTGGAATCCTTGCTAACAGGCATGTGGGCAACTCGAGCCAATGCCCAATATGCAGTACCGAGTGTGAGGATATTTTACATACACTTTTTTCATGTGCTCGGGCCAAGCAGATTTGGGAGAAGTTGGGTATCTGGAACATTATTAGTGATGCCCTAAACTTGGATAGATCGGGATCGATGATCATGGAACACTTGATCCTAAACCTGGGTTCTTGGGAACCTCTCGGTGGAATTGGTCTAGCTGAAATAATTCTCACATGAGCTTGGTATGTTTGGTGGGAAAGGAGACAATTTACACATGGTGAAACACTCCAGGTTGTTCATCGGAGTGCCCTGTCAATTGGAGATTTAGTTACAAATTACTGGAGAGCAAGGAAAAGGCCAATTGAAAGAAAGAAGGAAGCTTCGTCATGCCCTGTAAAGGTATAATTAAAATAAATGGTGATGTTGCTTATGATGTTGATTTAGGTAAAGGTGGAATGGGAGTTGTTGCCCGGGACAACAAAGGGAAGTTTCTGATTGCTTGCTGCAAGGAAATTCACTTTGTCGCAGATTCTTTTATGGCTGAGGCTTATGCTCTTAGAGAAGGCTTGAGCTTGGCCCAGTACCTCGGTTCGAATAAATTTGTCATTCAGTCTGATAATATTCAAGTTATCCAGACCATGCTGGAGGGAGGTTTTTCATCAACTGCTTCAGCTGCTATTTTTGATGACTGCAGATCACTTGCTAGTGGTTTCAGGAGCATTAGTTTTGGGCATTGCAATAGGGAGGCTAATGAAGTAGCGCATTCTTTAGCTAGACATAGTTATACTGAGCATGTTGATTGTTTTTGGGATGATGATCCCCCTAGATTTTTACTTTGTAAACTGATAAACGATGTAACTGTCTTTGAGAATCAATAAAGTGGAGGTTTAAATTAAAAAAAGAGAGACTGAAACAGACTAAACAAAGAACAAAAGCCCTCCCGCCGGCGAGGGGCCATGGTTTGCCACACCTCCAAGGCCCTAAGACCACTGGAGGCGGAGCGAACCGCCGACATCGCCGGCCAAGGGGACGGAACCCTAGATGGGTTTTAGGAGCCTCCCGATCGCCTCTATCCTGTTCCTCCCGTACATACCGGTTCTGTCGATCTATATCTAATAATAAAAGCAATAAGGATTCCGTGGTTTGGTTTGGTATGTCATTGGACTTACCCCTAAAGTTGTACATAATTACCCACCAATACCACCCGTAAGTCAGAAAAAATAATAAGATTTCTATTTGTTTTGACACATCGTGCGTGAGGATCATTGAGTATTTTTTGTTTCATATTCGTACATATGTGGCGATGTCATCGCTAAAGAAATCTGAAGCATACGTACCTACTCCCTCCGTTCCTAAATATAAGATGTTTTATCATTTCTCTTTCCATCCGTATCTAGACATGTTTTAGTGTAAGGTTCAAATAAATCTTGTATTAAAACATGTCTATATACGGATGAAAGAAAAATACTAAAACATCTTATATTGTGGAACGGAGGGAGTACTCCGTATTAGTTTCGGCCGGACCAGGCAAGACGCATCGATCCATCCGAGTACTACTCTTGTACGTGGATGTGTATGCAGTACGATTCCAAGTCCTTATGTTGTACGACCGATTTTCCTTTCGTTTTTATAGCCCTCAACATTAGTTGTGTCCATGATTTCGTACCAAACTTACCAACCACAAGTCTGGATGGCCGAACCAGCCGGCGGGCATCGCTCTTCGCCGCCTCGCCGCAGTATGTTCCTGGCATCAGCTTCAACATCAAGCTGCTGCCATCGTTCGCCGCCGTCAGCACCTTTGGATTGCGCGTCTTACAAGACCATCAATAGGTACTCGCCTTTTTTCTGGAGGTCACACGGACCTTATGTGGTGACGTCGGGCTTGGCCAGGTCGATCGTGGACGCGTGCAGCGACAAGCTTTTCTTGGAGAAGTGGGCGAGTATCTCCTGCGGCGCCCGGATGCTGCCCACACGACCGTGTTTTGATCACACACGATGATGGTAGCTCTCTTCGAAACTTCGGCAACGTGATGATCTGGACTATATTGAAACGAGTCTTCATGCCATCCAGCTAACATCTACTACGGAGTAACAGTCCGCCGCTCTTGCTCGTATTTCTCTGCCACGAGGCTCAAGGTCCGCCTCGCATGCCGAGTTGATTTCCGGGCTGAGGTTATTTCGAGAATTTGGCATGGGATCTTCGTGGACATAATGCAAAGTGAGTATCTCCGTCAGGCTTCTTACTCAGGTGTAATACCCCAGCACTTAGCAACCAACGAAGGGTAGAAGTATGATTTTGTGCATCTGCATGCATGCATCTGAAAATCCGAATAAATTTTTCGCAAAATAAAACCCTGGAGGGATTGGAGATCATTCACCCTCATAAATAGAGTTTAGCTCATATGAGGTGAATGTGATGAATTTTGACATGACCTCTAGGCATTTTTATCGGTTGCGGGAAATCAGATCCAAATTGGAATATACAAATGATATTGAATTGGAGAACTTATTTAGATGAATAATAAAGTTATACAAGCTTATACAAATAAGAAAATAACTCATAAATAAATACCAACTCAACACCTATCACAACTAAAAGAGTAATTAAAACAAAGTAAATAATGTAATTTGTCGAGTACCAGTAAACATTGTGTTTACATTGCCCAAACATAAAAGAAATATAAATGCTTAAGTAATCCACATTATTACACCAAACTTGATCTTCTTATTTGATCTTAGCTTCTTATCTTCAAATATTTCCAAAGACATTCCTACAAGACAAATCGAATAAGAAAGAAACTTGGGATGAGATTCAAAGGCTTTGTGTTATATAGAAGTAGTTTGGTAACAAGATTAGCTACCTTGTTAACATATTTCTTTTGTATACATAAAAGCAATAGAATGTCAAATAAAATAAACAAGGATAATAAGAAAGTTCCTTGTGATCAAAATGTTTGTCTTCACCACAAGGGTGAGGCAATTTAATTTTGGAACTTAACTAATGGATATTAGGAACTTGCCCTAATATCCAAATATTGATTAGAGGGATCAACATTACTTCAAGGGCAACAAGAGACTATGGAGCACGCTTGGATCATTCAGATCATCTCAAGTCAAGTAGGCAACAAGGATAAATGGCAGCAGTTGATCCATGCAAAGAAAAGGGACAAGGGCAACACTGATCTATTTATCAAGAAGGATAATTATCAATCTCTTTAATCTCATCAAGCGCCTAATTAAGAAAGCTACATAAGAGTATTTCCCTAATGGAAATAAATCCCAAGTAAGAAAGTTAGCCAAATGATAAAGACCACAAATATGAATTTTGCAAAGCCACTTGATCATCACCACCCATATAATTCAAGACTCATAAAAGAAAAGTCACAAGGTCACTATGCAATAAAAGCCACAAGTCATCTAATAACAAAAGCTACTTGGCTTGCACAAGAATAAATACTACAAATGGTTATTTCAGACATAAGAGGGATAGGCTTGTCTCTTAGGAGAGTGATTCCCAAGCAAAATATCTTGCTCAACTTTAACTCAAATAATTCCCTTGCTTAAGAACTTGGTTACATATAAAATAAAAGGTGAACACATTTAAATAACTAAAACATCTCCCTATTTTTAAATGTGACAAAGGTGTTTCAAAAATTCAAAATAAAAATATGTGGAGCTTCTTTATAATATTAGAAGCCTACATAAAATTTTTCACTATTTTTGGAGCTTCTTAAGTGCTCTAAATAAATTACTAAAGTTACTGTTTTAAAAGATTCAGTAATTACAGTTAAGTCTAGGGGGTTATTTGAAAAAATATTTTCTTTTCTTTCTTCTCCTTTTATTCCGGCCAGAAGGACGAAGCCGCCTTGCCGCGCCACCTCCTGCTTGCTTGCCTCCTTGCGGGGATAAGACCCCGGGGAGACGTCCCCATCTCGCTCACTCTCCCCTCTCTCGCACCCAACCTTCTCTCTTCCTCTCTCTGGCGGAAACAACCGCGAAACCCTAACCCTAGCCAACACACTGCCGCCATCATCCTCCCCAAATCGTCGTCGTTCCGTGCCTCGTCGAGTTCCTCTATGTTGTCCATCAGCCTCACCTCGCCGCTCTCGTCCTCTGGGTGGAAACAGCGCTTGCTGGGAGGGCCTATAGACGAAGAACGCGACCGACGCCCCAAACACCGCCTGCCACCGTCGACCAAGCTTTCGTCGCTGCCGTTTCTTCCCCGATGCCTAGACCTTGTCCGGCAGCCTCGGGGTGAGCTCCTCTTCCGTTTGCCCCTATCTATTTCATCGATTGCGTCCCGAGTCATCGATCTGCCGTCGGCCGCCGTGCGCCGCCGCCGCTCCAGCGACCATCTTCGGGCGGCGCTGCCACCAATTAGTTCACCTCCTTCCCGCGCTCCCAACGCAGCCAGCCGCGCGTCCCGGCTCGGTTGGAATCAACCGGCCCGTCGCCGGCAGAGCCGTGCACCGCCACGGTGATGTCATGCTGACATCACGGTGGGGCCGGCCTGTTAGTGTTTTATTAATTAAGAAAATGTTTCTCGAAAATAATAAATCCCTGACAGGTGGACCCCTTTGTCAGAATTCTAATATTTTCCAGAATTCCAGAAAATAATCTAAACTTATAAAATTCATAACTTCTGATTCATAATTCAGAAAAATATAAATAAAATACCCAAATAAACAGAAAAATTAAATCTATTTGATTATGCTAGATTCATAAATGTTCACTTAACTATGAATTAAGTTGATCATAATTACTCAAATGCCATTCTTTGGTTAAATATAAAATAATTCCATTTATGCAAATAAATTTGTATAAAATTAGTTTAAGTTAAAGATAAATGCAAATAAAATATGTTTTCAACTCCAAACTTTATACATAATCCTAATATAACCTTTTATTTCAATTATTAAAAAGGTGTTCTTGAGTTAAAATTGAAATATCCTTAAGTAATTATTATTTAAATTACTTTGTAAATAAAATGAATTTATCTTAACAACAAAATGAATTGAACTATTTTCTATAGAAAATTATTTTCTAAAAGTAAAACAATCTGGGTTATAAGTTCAAAATATAACATTTGAACTCAATTACCATTTTGTAAATGACTGTCCCGTTACTCATCCTAGGTAAAACACACAAAGAAGAGTTCTTTATAAAATCATCCACTTTAGTGTTTATTATATTTGATATTGGTTAGATTACCTAAACTTATAGAATAAATGCAATTCTTAAATAAGCATTTGTAAGTTGTTTATTAATTATGTAGATCATTACTGCAATAATAATAGCGAACACTTAAGTCTGAATGTTATAACAATTCAAAGTAATTTACCAATTCCGTAAATTATGAACCTAACTAATCCTTTAACCCTAATCACCTCAGTTAACAAAGTAATCAATAACGCGAAGCGCATACTTGTGAGTTTGGGTATTCTCGGGTTATCTTACGATGCATCTCATATATATGCATAATAGCATCTTGCAAGTGTTTCTAGTAGTCCTTACCCGGACTACTTTGCTGTTTTCAGATCTCCGGGTTCTGACGCACCCTAGAACCCCGAAGGGCATGAACTGCCACCTCTGCCACAGGCAAGTTCATCACTTGCTCATACCTCTTGAAATATTTGTTAGAAAACTATTTGCAAAACCTTAATATACTATCACCTTTATACAAAAGAAAGCATAAAACCTATTTCTTTAATAATATGACTATTTGGCTATCTACCTGCTTGGTGGTAACCTATTATGGTTGGCAGATGGGACCATGGTAAGATGAATAGGTTCGGAGGTTCCATTTGCAAGGGAAAGTATTACCTAGGAATTAACAACAAATATCGTCATAATGATTGCGCCGTAAAGACGCATTAACCATAAGGCTTGGAATGGGACGGGAAATGTCATCTGTGATCTTCTCTCATTCGCATGTCAACGGGATGCCACTGCCGTACGCTGTAGATCTTGAGAGACTACATGCAACATGGGTGGGATCCCTTAATTCCCACGGTTCCTGGGGTCTATGATGGTCTACAAGGGGAGCCTAGGTGTCTACCGTGAGGGGTAGAGCATCAAGGGTAAACCTGCTATGCATGAATTGGGTGGGCATGCAGGGTGGTGGAGAAGCACAGTGAATGGCTTGGATCAAAAACCGGGCCCCACACCAAAGAGAGTGTGGACAAGAAAGTACGCCTGGTTGTGCAACAAGGTCTTGATCCCTTATGGGTAAAGTAACGCACCTCTGCAGAGTGTAAAAAATCGTAACATGTTACTCCCTGTTCTGGGAAGGAGCTGCGAACGCTGCAGGAAAGGAACTCCATGAAAGTTCTAGCCCTGTGAAGGATGACGGGCATAGTTTTCAGAATAAAAGCTACCTCTTGAAGAAATGTTTACAAAAACCTTGCATTCAGCTTAAGGCTCCCTGGAGTCTAAAGCTATAGCTAGTGCATCAAACTTCCCACCGTACATAATGGACTTACTAGGTAACGCTGGTTACTCACCCTTTCCCCATTTGACCCCCTGCTTAGATTTTGGAGCTATCAAAGGAGTTGACGGTGGTCCACCACGACATTGAGATCTTCATCAAGGAGTCAACCGCTACTTCACCAACCGAAAAACGATGACAACTATAGCAACATAGAACCAATGTCAGCGACATCAAGGAGACCACGCTGCCAATGGAGGCGACCACGTCTATTGGAAGGACGAGTGCAATCTTGGATAGAGATACTCCAGAAATATTAGATTAAAGTTGTGACAACAGCAGTAGTGGAGTAGGGCTTTAGAGCTAGAGTTAATCTCCAGCTTAGTGCTACCAATTGGCTCTTCTCTGGATTTCAGTTGCACAAGGCTATCCTCTATGTATCGAGGAGGTTCTCGAGATTTGTATTGAATATTGCTGTAATCCTATAGTGTTACCTTGGACCTTCTATGTTTTTGTTGTACCACTCTGAGGGATGTAATATTCACGGATAGGTCCTTCTTTGAGTATTATGTCAATGACTTGCACACTACACCATGCAGTGGTGTGCTGGGTCACCGCAGCTGGTATCAGAGCAAAGCGACCTTAGGTTTGAAACCTTTTAGGAGACTTGTAGGTTGGTAAAGACTATAGGAAGTTATTTTATCTAAACCATATCTTTCTATGACTTATGATGGTATTCACGTGATAATCATAACATCATACTTATATTGAGTATTCTTATCTATTCTTCTATAGGTATAATACTTATCTATCTTGTTTCTTTCTAAAACTGGTATACCAGATGAGAGAATGCCCTCTATAATAGCTATAGTATATCCAAGTCAGTGATATCAATGTGGTATCATTGATAATAGCATCCTATGCAGTAGATTCCTATCACGAGGTGATGATGAAGAAATAAGAGAAGAATAGAATATGGTGAGTTGGATATACTAAGCCATGAAAGTCATGGTAAGTATGCCACCTTAACATGGTTCATGTCTGAAGAGGATATTGGATAGTTAGATACCATTGCAAGGAGGACATGGAGCAGTGCACTTGTCCAACAGTAAAGTATTATGGTATTCATGTATACCAATAGTACCTGCACGAGTGAATGTGAGGTTACACTTGAAGTTATGAAGATGTATAGAAGTATGCCAAGGTACGAAGGCAAAGATCAGTGTCAAGAAGACTTAGTTCCTTTTGAACTAAGATGGAGATAGGCATACTTAGACACTAGGTTAGAGTTACTCAATTGCGAGTGGTCAATTATGGTAAATACTCTTATAAGTCACACTTTGAGTGAAGGGTAAACCTGTCCCATAAGCCAGTGAGGCAAGAGTTGTTATATGAAATAGGTCTATAAGGTAATATATACCTAACTTGTAACGTATAGCATCTGAGCCTTGGTACTTGAGATGTTTATACTCAAAGTACTACTTATTTTATGGGCTAATGGTGCACGAGTGATATATAATTATATTTGGGTTTTATTGGTTCTTATTGGATTTTTGATTGACTAGATCCGAACATGAAGTTTGAACTTGATGTGCAAATGCATGTTGCAACATTTTGTTCTTTCTTGATGTTACTGGTCTAGAGGGTACATAGGTTAGTATGAGAGCGTTCTGAGTGATCAGAATTGAGGTATCAATGGAAGCTTGTGAGGAGAAGGAAGTCAAAGGAAGATAAAAGTCAATGAAGCTACTGATGGTGATGGACTATATTCCACCTCATGTTAGGATATGGAGACAAATCTCACTAGTATTAAGAAGGATGGATGAACAAGTATGTTTGACTAAGAGAGTTACAAGAAGTTGGACAAGATCTACCAGGGATGAGACAAGAAAAGCTACATCAGGAGACATAACCAAGAAGGAAGGTTAGGAAGTTTTTTCTTATCAACTCATAAAGTCTTTTCATGACCGTCAAATTTAAGGATGGAGGTTCTTGGTAGAGAGAGACTGAAGGGAAATTCAAAGACCTTGAAAGAAGAAGCAATAAAATGCAGATACGTGTTGATGAGATTGTCGTAACTTGGTGGAATAAGTTAGTGTAGGAGCAATAAGGAGATATTGATACTTCTGGGATAGAGCTTGAGAAGAAGTTTATAAAAACATATGTGTCCAAGAGTACTATAAGGTTGAAGATAAAGGAGGATGAAGATCGGAAGAACGTGGATATTTCCAGTTCTGCAAGAATAAATAGGGAGTTGATCGTCTATTGTAGACATCATCAATGATGGAAGAAGCAAAAATAACTGCCAAACACGGGGTTCATTGTTTCGAAGAACATTAGAATCATAGAAGAAGAGTCTAGTTTGTAGTGGATTGATGATAAACTAAGAAAGTTGACCAATTTGGAAGAGGATATCTGACACTGGTGAAGACAAAGCACCATAGTTACAACGTATATCCAGAGCCACTATTAAGATAGATGTTATCAACAGGATTGATGTCTTAGATTCCACTCCTCAAAAGGTAGATATATCTTGTATTCTTCAAAAAAAATATTGAAAACCTGGTAATCATATCTCTTTATCGGAGGACGACACTGGGGATTCGCAATATTTTGGATATATACCTGTGTTCTTTGTGAGACCATTAGGTAGTTATACTAAGATTTGAGAAAAAAGGTGAGTTATGAAGCTCGACGAAATAGAGTTGACTGAATAAAGCTCGATAGATTAGAGCTGACGGAAGGAAGTTCGCCTAACCGGACCCCAGAATCGAGAAAGACTTAGGAAACTTCAAGGAGAAAAGGGAATTATATATGTGGTTAGTACTTGACGGAGAAGACATGTAGTTAGAAAGGATTATGATGACGAAGACAAGGTCGAAGTAGTACCAAGTCTCTATGGATGATGTTCTATAAAGCTGGAAAGAACAGTTAACCCAGAGGTTCTGAAACGAAAGCCAATAGTTTACCATCAGAAATAAAGTTTTGCTAGTCTCGGGATTATAGGGAAGTGAACCAACAAACATAGAGGAAGGTCGAATAAGGATGTAAATAAAGATCTTTGATAGAGGGCTATAAAGCCATGAAAATGCGAGGAGTCAGAATTAAATGATTCAAGAAACATGAAGGAGTAATAGAATCGCCAGAATTTAACAAATATTAGATGAAAGTTGACAGATGGATAGTATGGATTAGAAAAAGCCCGGCGCAGAAAATCTAGGCCCGAGCCCGGCCCGGCCCGACTGTCGGGCCACAGAAATCGGGCCCGAGCCCGGCCCAGCCCAACCAAAGCCCGACCGGCCCGGCCCGACAGAAGCTAAAATCTTGTTTTCCTTAAGCCCGAGCCCGGCCCGACCGTCGGGCCCGAAATACAGGCCCGAGCCCGGCCCGATGGCACATCCGGGCCGGGCCGGTCCGGGTCGGGCTTTTTCGGGTTGGGTCGGGCTGGGCTGCCCATGGCCAGCACTAGTATGGATCAAGGGAAGATGCAGAGAAGTATATGGGACAAATGATCACCAATACCTGCGTCCACGTCAGAAGGGAATTTGAGTGAATCCACATCAGTAGAAATTATTCCTACTTATCTCTACGTGAGAGGAGCCGAAACATCGAGACGAAGTTTTTGTTAAGGGGGGAAGACTGTAATACCCCAACATTTAACAACCAACGAAGGGTAGAAGTATGATTTTGTGCATCTGCATGCATGCATCTGAAACTCCGAATAATTTTTTCGCAAAATAAAACCTTGGAGGGATTGGAGATCATTCACCCTCATGAATAGAGTTCAGCTCATCTGAGGTGAATGTGATAAATTTTGACATGACCTCCAGGCATTTTTATCGGTTGCAGGAAATCAGATCCAAATTGGAATATACAAATGATATTGAATTGGAGAACTTATTTAGATGTATAATAAAGTTATACATGCTTATAAAAATAAGCAAATAACTCATAAATAAATACCAACTCAACACCTATCACAACTAAAAGAGTAATTAAAACAAAGTAAATAATGTAATTTGTCGAGTACCAGTAAACGTTGTCTTTACATTGCCCAACCATAAAAGAAATATAAATGCTTAAGTAATCCACATTATTACACCAAACTTGATCTTCTTATTTGATCTTAGCTTCTTATCTTCAAATCTTTCCAAAGACATTCCTACAAGACAAATCGAATAAGAAAGAAACTTGGGATGAGATTCAAAGGCTTTGTGTTATATAGAAGTAGTTTTGTAACAAGATTAGCTACCTTGTTAACAGATTTCTTTTGTATACATAAAAGCAATTGAATGTCAAATAAAATAAATGGGTAATAAGAAAGTTCCTTGTGATCAAAATGTTTGTCTTCACCACAAGGGTGAGGCAATTCAATTTTGGAACTTAACTAATGGATATTAGGAACTTGCCCTAATATCCAAGTATTGATTAGAGGGATCATCATTACTTCAAGGGCGACAAGAGACTATGGAGCATGCTTGGATCATTCAGATCATCTCAAGTCAAGTAGGCAACAAGTATAAATGCAGCAGTTGATCCATGCAAAGAAAAGGGACAAGGGCAACACTGATCTATTTATCAAGAAGGATAATTATCAATCTCTTTAATCTCATCAAGCGCCTAATTAAGAAAGCTACATAAGAGTATTTCCCTAATGGAAATAAATCCCAAGTAAGAAAGTTAGCCAAATGATAAAGACCACAAATATGAATTTTGCAAAGCCACTTGATCATCACCACCCATATAATTCAAGACTCATAAAAGAAAAGTCACAAGGTCACTATGCAATAAAAGCCACAAGTCATCTAATAACAAAAGCTACTTGGCTTGCACAAGAATAAATCCTACAAATGGTTATTTCAAACATAAGAGGGATAGGCTTGTCTCTTAGGAGAGTGATTCCCAAGAAAAAAATCCTGCTCAACTTTAACTCAAATAATGCCCTTGCTTAAGAACTTGGTTAGATATAAAATAAAAGGTGAACACATTTAAATAACTAAAACATCTCCCTATTTTTAAATGTGACAAAGGTGTTTCAAAAATTCAAAATAAAAATATGTGGAGCTTCTCTATAATATTAGAAGCCTACATAAATTTTAGGGTGCCAAACTGGGGCTGTTACAATTCTACCCCCCTTACAGGAATCTCGTCCCGAGATTCTAGAGTAGAAGTAGAGATGAGGGAAACATGGCAACCTTTACTTCAACGATCTTCTCGATCCCACGATGATTTTCCTCGGTGCATAACTTGGAGCTAAGAAGCATGACATGCCGATGGGGCGGAAGGAACAGAAGATAACTCAAGGTATTAGGCAAGTTTCTCCAAGGATTGGAATTATGAACATTGCCCAAAACCATAAGCTATTGGGGAAACTAGGAACGACTTGACCAAACAAAGGCCGAGCCGAGGATAGGAGAAACGATCACTTTGTTCGGTATCTTTGTCCGAGGCCAAGACATCACTTCAAACCACCCGCTGTGTAGACCGTAGAGATTTGGCACCGTGAGGAGAAAGGCATCTTCTAGACTCCACAATTTCGACATACCAGATGCTTCCATAAGGTTAAAAGCTTGGCCCTAACGGGACTGATTAATTGACCTAACGTCCGTGTGATTGGGCAAAACCTTGGGTTCACCTAGGAGGGATAGAGATAGCATTGATCCACCCTTAGATAAAGAGATCAAACCTTATACACGAGCTATTCCTAAGATACAGGGATCAGGGGGGGTAGACCGATAGATATTTAGCAACTCCATGGTGATGTTCTTCTTGAGGTTCTAGTTATCGCACGCATGCTTCGGGATAGCCTTCATTCGATCCTCAAGCGAAGGTCGTACTTGAAGATAGAGAAAGGACCTTAGGGGAAAACTTCTAGAACCAGTTACACATGATTCTCATGGATAGCGGTTGATTTTGAAAGAGTTAGGAGATTTAGTCAAAAGACCTTCCGGTGAGGTGCGTGAAACACAACACCGGACTTGTCGGGTTACTAGCAGGCTTAGGTCATGCTCTTGATAAACTCCATGCGTCACTTTTGCTTGAAATTCAGATTTGGTTAGGCGTGCGGATATTTCAGACTTGACATGTCCGAGGAAGGAGTTTGCTAAAGTTAACCGATAGATAGGTAACTAGATTCTCAAGCTCTGAGCTACAATGGCAAGCTCCAGAACTCGATCGAGATTGGGAAACCCATTGGGTCATGATTCAGAATGGAAAATTGAACCAGCATGGACTCCAAGCACTGAAGCACACTGAGTCCTGATTGGGAAACACCGGTAAGATGATGAGATTTGACAACTTATTCTTATTCAAGAACGACCCTGTCAGGGGCTTGGTGTGCAAACATGGCTTAGACAGAGAACCGGAGGTGACTACCTACCAGCTCAATAATGCACGTATGCATAACTAGCTTGTGATTATTTCCGGGGAGACAAGCAAAATTCACTCGGACCCATGGAGACAAATGTCAGTGGTTGCGAGAGAATCTTGCTTTTCAAGGAAAAAGATGTGGTCTTGAGAGTTTCGACATGAATCTAACTCGTTGACCGAAGGTGTGCACCTGAACGAAAGGAATTGGCAACACAGACAACTCAGCTCGATGATATGATCACCAATCATGCTAAGAGTGCCGCCAAAGTCTTTGGATTTCAAAACAATAACAATTGCTAAGAATATCCGATTACCACAACGATATTCATCCTCAACATTCTCGAGCCCGAGTAGCTCGGAGGTGGATGGATAAGGAAGGGTATGAGCATCACTTCATCAAGTACGTCATGAGACTAAGCACGACCTCTCGATATAAAAGAGTGTGACACTCCAAGGTGGAACGGAACAAAAGCTAGACAAGTTCTTACTCCGCGAGTTACAATACTTTGACCTGGTCCGAGACATGGACAAGGTACCGGAGTTTGTTTCTCCTGACATCCCAAAGTGGAATGTCTTGACGAACCACAAGAAATAGCATGCATCGGAACACCCCAATGCACGATAAGGCTTGACTATCAAAAATACAGATAGAGGTCGGACAACTGATTTAGAGTAAGGAACAGGCTAACCACAATCCCGAGGTATCGCAGAAGCCCTTGTTAGCACTCTTCCGACAACTAGTGCCGAAAGGGTTTCAGGAAACAGTTGTTACCGGAGGAATCACAAATATTGATGGTCCACTCACCAGGAGTAATCTTGTCGTGATTCAGATGGTTCTTTAACAGATAGTCTAGCCAAAGCTAGTGACAGAGAGGAGCATTGTTGAGCAAAACATTTACGGCTGCAACCTCGAGCTTGAAGACTAACTTTAGATTTCGCCAACTTGAAGCAGGGTTTGACAATTAACACCAGGGTTCAACGGAAAAGATCCTGGGTTAAAGATCAGCTTCATGCACTGGGACCCACATAGCATAATGCTCACAAGGGTGACAACCCTCATAAATCATTACACCAGAGCCCTAGCACAATCCGGGACCTTCGGTTCAAGATCTTGGACCAAAGCAAGGAAATGTCTTGACGATCCGCAATACTTCTTGATTTAGATTTGGCAGACGATCAGAGATAACCAGTAAACTAAAGATAGAAACCAACCCCGGGATCCTAAAGATTTAGAATTTTGCAGACGATCAGAAACACCGTTAAAACAAATAGAGGTAAGATGGCACTGAGATCAGAGTGAATTGGGTAAGAAGTAAAAAGAATCCTAAGATGGTTTTCACAACTCATTTTTAGGTTAAAAATAATTTTCACGAACTAGACTCGACATCGACCAATAGAAAGGGTTTCCTACAGGCAGTCCTGCTCTGATACCAACTTGTAACGCCCCGACCCCGGAATTATACAGAGAGGCTATGTAACTGGCGTAGCTATCAATCTATAAAACAGAGATCAAGACTTGTGGAACAACAGGCACATTGTAGACTCTACGACACAAAAGCATATAGCAACTCATATAAGAGAAGATACAAATATTACACAAAAGGTCACAGACCATCAATTCATCAAGCGGAAGCGAAGTAGCGTTGTCTAATACAACAAGATGCAAATATATGGCCTAAGAGGCCTACAAATAAGTAAACCCAGCCAGCTTGTTCCACGGTCCCAAGCTGCTACCTGGGAACCCCGAACTACTAGTCGACGTCCACGAAGAAACCACCTAGCCGCTCGGTGTCGTCCTCCTCTGAAACACAAATATAAAGGCAGCAAAGAGAGACTGAGTACGACGTACTCGCAAGTTTAGTAGGGCGATATAGGCCCAATGCTGACGGAGGCTCTAAAGCTGTATAATGTAGCTATTTTGCATAAAGCTAGATTTTCATTTAAAAGATATGAAAGACCCATGGCAATGACTACTCAGAATATTTTCTGGAAAAGGGATAAGAGAGTAACATTTTCCTTCGGTTCTCGTCGAACCAAGTAGTACCAAGAATCATCTCTCATCATCACCAAGGCACTCCCCCGAATCACCCTCGAGGAAATGAACCTTTTGCCACACGTTGTAATTGCAACCTCTAGCTGCCAAGTTTTAATTAGGTTAAAGTTGTTTATGATCCTGTAAATCCATTCCCAAGGCGTCCATAACCGCGGACACGGCTTTTCGAAAAGATTTACCCTGCAGGGGTGTACTATTTTACCCATTGGTACCGTCCGGCTCACCTGATTGGCCCTCTTCCGGGGAAGGCCGGCGAGCGGGCGCGGTTAAACCTTTACCCCTGCCCCCATCGCCACATCCTAAACACAAATCCTCCGCAACATTTTCTTTTCCACTCACACGCAAATGGAAAATCGAACTAGAGGACCCTTGGATACGCCCGCACAAGTTATTCAGTTAAAGGGGATTCCAAATGTCCCCACCAATGGCAACACGCTCAGACCTTGGTTCCGAAGACAGGAACTCGCACCTAGGGGCAAGAGTGAGGCAAAACACCATCCCCGATGGCAACTCACCCAAGCCTTTTAAGCAATTTAATTAAGCACCAACAACAACCACCATGTCCGAACATTCCATCATTCATCAATATGGAATTTAATCAACGGACATACATAGCATTTAACTAAGCATGGCTAAACAAGCATATAACAACAACAATTAAATTCTTGTCTCCGGCCAACACATCAAACCTAGGGTTTATAGGAGGGGGAACATGTGATGGTTCAGGGGATAAACATGCATTCATAGGATACTCTAATATTGACCAAAATTGATATTGGAATCGCATGCAATATTTATGGTGGATAAAATAAGTTTATAAACAATAGGATTCTAGATGCCAAGAAGGTTAGGTTATCTCTTGCCTTGCTGCCGGGGCGTGTAGTACGGCTCGTCGGGGTAGATAGGGGAACCCTCGACTCCGGAATCTATCGATACCCAAAAGAATACAAAGAACAAATAAATCACACGAGGACAAGGTGCAATGCACAATCACATGATGCCATGACAAGTTTATGCAAGATATCAACATTTAATTTATCTAACAAATTAAATGGAGTTCCAAATAATTTGTGCAATTATTTGGAACAAACCCCATATTTAACTTAATGTCCACATTGCTTATAAAATTATTACATTACTAAGAAATGGATCAAATATGCATGAACATGACATGATTGGATAGGTTTTGTTCTTCCGATCATTTTGGTACCTCATTTGTAATTTTTCGAGTACCGAAGAATAAATAGAGAATTAATTAATTATTTGACTTTAATTCGTTTAACCAATTTATGGATAACATCAAATAAATATTTGTGATCATGATTTGATATTACCATGATTTGATAGCATTTGAAACACTGATCATTTTGATAACTTATTTATAATTTTTGGATCAAAATTTAATAAGTTTTGATTTTTCCCAATTCGGTATTATTTATACCATTTTAGGAGTTCTTAATTAAAGGCAAAATAAGTTACTCAAAAGATTATGGAAATGTTGCCAACAGGTAGGTGATGTTTTATGATCAAATTGATATTTAATTTGCAATTTTTGAAGCAATATACAAAAAGATATCAATTATTTAACCTCTGTTTAAATTCAAAAAGGAAAACTAAAACTCTCTGTCAGGCCGGCCTCATGCCGGCCAGGCCGGGTCATGGGCCGGGGGGTGACCCGAGGCCATCGGCCTTGGGCCGACCCAGGCTGGGGACCGAGGCCGGGCACCAGCCCGAGGCTGCCGGCCTCGTGCCGGCCCAGGCCAAGACCAGGCCGGTCTTACGGGAACGGCGACGACGCACGGCGACCGGCGGCGAGGAGAGGGGGAGGGGGAACAGGAGAGAGCCAAAAAGACGCGGGGCTCACTCTTGGTTGCGTGTGTGTCCTTGGCGACGGCGGGAAGGAGCGGACGGTGACGAACGCGTCCTCGACAGCCACCGGCCGACGCGGAAGAAGAAGGGGATGCCGGCGTCGACTCGAACGATCCCGGCCCGATTCCTGGCGCGGGGAGGGAGAGAAGGTCACGGCAGAGCGACTCCCCCGCGTCGATTTACTTGGGGAGGACCCTACCTGCGGCGGCGAGAGGCGACAACAGCGGCAGTGGTGAAGCTCGGCCGCGGGAGAGAGAAAGAGAAGGGAAACGGGAGAGCAGGGGGGAATGGAGGGAGCAGGGTAGAGGGGAGCAGGTGGCGTCCTCGGCGGTCTTCTTATCCCCAGGTGGGCCACGGCAACATGCTGGAGCAGCTCGGCCACGGCATGGCGCCAGTGCCATCCACGGCACAGTGAGGGAGGAGAGTGAGGAAGGAGAATGACAGGGGTGGCCCAGTGTCAGAGTTTTAAACTTTTGGCTTTTTCCTTTTCCAATTAAAAACCAGAAGCACTTTTAGGGATTTAAATAGGGCACTTAAACAATTTTATAAATTCTACAAAAAAAATTAAGTGGCCTCCCCTTGACCTTTAGAAACCCCACAATAATTTGTGTGGCAAAATAAAATGTTTTGCTCCATATTTGTGCATAGGGTTTAATTAAGGTCGTTTTTGATAAGCTCCAAATTGGATTTATTTGGAGCATTTAAACAATTCAATAAATTACAAAAATATTCATGGAGGCCCATAATATATTAATGGAACACCCCATAATTTTATTTTGAATTTTTGGAGAGTTTAACTTGGTTTCCAAAATAGAATTTGAATTGAACCAAATTGAATTCTCAAATTTATTTATTTGCTTGTTAAGAATTTATCCTTTGACAATTATTTATAAAACATATCCTTGAGCTTCCTGGACAATTGGAGACTCAAGAACAATTGGTTTTGCCAACTTGAGTAATGTATTTCGTTTGAAAAATTTGGGAAGGGTTTTGCTTCCCTTTTTATTGTTTTCCAATTGTTGCTTTATTCAACTTAAGCAATTTAAATAAGTATGCCATGATGCAATGCAAAGCAAAAAGTGAAAAATTGGCCCATATTTTAGGGTGCCAAACTGGGGCTGTTACACCACGCGTCCCGGCTCGGTCGGAATCGACCGGCCCGTCGCCGGCAGAGCCGTGCGCTGACATCACGGTGGGGCCGGCCTGTCAGTGTTTTATTAATTAAGAAAATGTTTCTCGAAAATAATAAATCCCTGACAGGTGGACCCCTCTGTTAGAATTCTAATATTTTCCAGAATTCCAGAAAATAATCCAAACTTATAAAATTCATAACTTTTGATTCATAATTCAGAAAAATATAAATAAAATACCCAAATAAACAGAAAAATTAAACCTATTTGATTATGCTAAATTCATAAATGTTTACTTAACTATGAATTAAGTTGATCATAATTACTCAAATGCCATTCTTTGGTTAAATATAAAACAATTCCATTTATGCAAATATATTTGTATAAAATTAGTTTAAGTTAAAGATAATACAACCATGAATGCAAATAAAATTCACTTAAGTGAAATAAAATATGTTTTCAACTCCAAACTTTATACATAATCCTAATATAACCTTTTATCTCAATTATTAAAAACGTGTTCTTGAGTTAAAATTGAAATATCCTTAAGTAATTATTATTTAAATTACTTTGTAAATAAAATTAATTTATCTTAACAACAAAATGAATTGAACTATTTTCTATAGAAAATTATTTTCTAAAAGTAAAACAATCTGGGTTATAAGTTCAAAATATAACATTTGAACTCAATTACCATTTTGTAAATGACTGTCCCGTTACTCATCCTAGGTAAAACACACAAAGAAGAGTTCTTTATAAAATCATCCACTTTAGTGTTTATTATATTTGATATTGGTTAGATTACCTAAACTTATAGAATAAATGCAATTCTTAAATAAGCATTTGTAAGTTGTTTATTAATCATGTAGATCATTACTTCAATAATAATAGCAAACACATAAGTTTGAATGTTATAACAATTCAAAGTAATTTACCAATTCCGTAAATTATGAACCTAACTAATCCTTTAACCCTAATCACCTCAGTTAACAAAGTAATCAGTAACCCGAAGCCATACTTGTGAATTTGGGTATTCTCGGGTTATCTTACGATGCATTTCATATATATGCATAATAGCATCTTGCAAGTGTTTCTAGTAGTCCTTACCCGGACTACTTTGCTGTTTTCAGATCTCCGGGTTCTGACGCACCCTAGAACCCGAAGGGCATGAACTGCCACCTCTGCCACAGGCAAGTTCATCACTTGCTCATACCTCTTGAAATATTTGTTAGAAAACTATTTGCAAAACCTTAATATACTATCACCTTTATACAAAAGAAAGCATAAAACCTATTTCTTTAATAATATGACTATTTGGCTATCTACCTGCTTGGTGGTAACCTATTATGGTTGGCAGATGGGACCATGGTAAGATGAATAGGTCCGGAGGTTCCATTTGCAAGGGAAAGTATTACTAGGAATTAACAACAAATGTCGTCATAATGATTGCGCCGTAAAGACGCATTAACCATAAGGCTTGGAATGGGACGGGAAATGTCATCTGTGATCTTCTCTCATTCGCATGTCAACGGGATGCCACTGCCGTACGCTGTAGATCTTGAGAGACTACATGCAACATGGGTGGGATCCCTTAATTCCCACGGTTCCTGGGGTCTATGATGGTCTGCAAGGGGAGCCTAGGTGTCTACCTTGAGGGGTAGAGCATCAGGGGTAAACCTGCTATGCATGAATTGGGTGGGCATGCGGGGTGGTGGAGAAGCACAGTGAATGGCTTGGATCAAAAACCGGGCCCCACACCAAAGAGAGTGTGGACAGGAAAGTACGCCTGGTTGTGCAACAAGGTCTTGATCCCTTATGGGTAAAGTAACGCACCTCTGCAGAGTGTAAAAAATTGTAACATGTTACTCCCTGTTCTGGGAAGGAGCTGCGAACGCTGCAGGAAAGGAACTCCATGAAAGTTCTAGCCCTGTGAAGGATGACGGGCATAGTTTTCAGAATAAAAGCTACCTCTTGAAGAAATGTTTACAAAAACCTTGCATTAAGCTTAAGGCTCCCTGGAGTCTAAAGCTGTAGCTAGTGCATCAAACTTCCCACCGTACATAATGGACTTGCTAGGTAACGCTGGTTACTCACCCTTTCCCCATTTGACCCCCTGCTTAGATTTTGGAGCTATCAAAGGAGTTGATGGTGGTCCACCACGACATCGAGATCTTCATCAAGGAGTCAACCGCTACTTCACCAACCGAAAAACGATGACAACTATAGCAACGTAGAACCAATGTCAGCGACATCAAGGAGACCACGCTGCCAATGGAGGCGACCACGTCTATTGGAAGGACGAGTGCAATCTTGGATAGAGATACTCCAGAAATATTAGATTAAAGTTGTGACAACAGCAGTAGTGTAGACCGTAGAGATTTGGCACCGCGAGGAGAAAGGCATCTTCTAGACTCCACAATTTCGACATACCAGATGCTTCCATAAGGTTAAAAGCTTGGCCCTAACGGGACTGATTAATTGACCTAACGTCCGTGTGATTGGGCAAAACCTTGGGTTCACCTAGGAGGGATAGAGATAGCATTGATCCACCCTTAGATAAAGAGATCAAACCTTATACACGAGCTATTCCTAAGATACAGGGATCAGGGGGGGTAGACCGATAGATATTTAGCAACTCCATGGTGATGTTCTTCTTGAGGTTCTAGTTATCGCACGCATGCTTCGGGATAGCCTTCATTCGATCCTCAAGCGAAGGTCGTACTTGAAGATAGAGAAAGGGCCTTAGGGGAAAACTTCTAGAACCAGTTACACATGATTCTCATGGATAGCGGTTGATTTTGAAAGACTTAGGAGATTTAGTCAAAAGACCTTCCGGTGAGGTGCGTGAAACACAACACCGGACTTGTCGGGTTACTAGCAGGCTTAGGTCATGCTCTTGATAAACTCCATGCGTCACTTTTGCTTGAAATTCAGATTTGGTTAGGCGTGCGGATATTTCAGACTTGACATGTCCGAGGAAGGAGTTTGCTAAAGTTAACCGATAGATAGGTAACTAGATTCTCAAGCTCTGAGCTACAATGGCAAGCTCCAGAACTCGATCGAGATTGGGAAACCCATTGGGTCATGATTCAGAATGGAAAATTGAACCAGCATGGACTCCAAGCACTGAAGCACACTGAGTCCTGATTGGGAAACACCGGTAAGATGATGAGATTTGACAACTTATTCTTATTCAAGAACGACCCTGTCAGGGGCTTGGTGTGCAAACATGGCTTAGACAGAGAACCGGAGGTGACTACCTACCAGCTCAATAATGCACGTATGCATAACTAGCTTGTGATTATTTCCGGGGAGACAAGCAAAATTCACTCGGACCCATGGAGACAAATGTCACTGGTTGCGAGAGAATCTTGCTTTTCAAGGAAAAAGATGTGGTCTTGAGAGTTTCGACATGAATCTAACTCGTTGACCGAAGGTGTGCACCTGAACGAAAGGACTTGGCAACACAGACAACTCAGCTCGATGATATGATCACCAATCATGCTAAGAGTGCCGCCAAAGTCTTTGGATTTCAAAACAATAACAATTGCTAAGAATATCCGATTACCACAACGATATTCATCCTCAACATTCTCGAGCCCGAGTAGCTCGGAGGTGGATGGATAAGGAAGGGTATGAGCATCACTTCATCAAGTACGTCATGAGACTAAGCACGACCTCTCGATATAAAAGAGTGTGACACTCCAAGGTGGAACGGAACAAAAGCTAGACAAGCTCTTACTCCGCGAGTTACAATACTTTGACCTGGTCCGAGACATGGACAAGGTACCGGAGTTTGTTTCTCCTGACATCCCAAAGTGGAATGTCTTGACGAACCACAAGAATAGCATGCATCGGAACACCCCAATGCACGATAAGGCTTGACTATCAAAAATACAGATAGAGGTCGGACAACTGATTTAGAGTAAGGAACAGGCTAACCACAATCCCGAGGTATCGCAGAAGCCCTTGTTAGCACTCTTCCGACAACTAGTGCCGAAAGGGTTTCAGGAAACAGTTGTTACCGGAGGAATCACAAATATTGATGGTCCACTCACCAGGAGTAATCTTGTCGTGATTCAGATGGTTCTTTAACAGATAGTCTAGCCAAAGCTAGTGACAGAGAGGAGCATTGTTGAGCAAAACATTTACGGCTGCAACCTCGAGCTTGAAGACTAACTTTAGATTTCGCCAACTTGAAGCAGGGTTTGACAATTAACACCAGGGTTCAACGGAAAAGATCCTGGGTTAAAGATCAGCTTCATGCACTGGGACCCACATAGCATAATGCTCACAAGGGTGACAACCCTCATAAATCATTACACCAGAGCCCTAGCACAATCCGGGACCTTCGGTTCAAGATCTTGGACCAAAGCAAGGAAATGTCTTGACGATCCGCAATACTTCTTGATTTAGATTTGGCAGACGATCAGAGATAACCAGTAAACTAAAGATAGAAACCAACCCCGGGATCCTAAAGATTTAGAATTTTGCAGACGATCAGAAACACCGTTAAAACAAATAGAGGTAAGATGGCACTGAGATCAGAGTGAATTGGGTAAGAAGTAAAAAGAATCCTAAGATGGTTTTCACAACTCATTTTTAGGTTAAAAATAATTTTCACGAACTAGACTCGACATCGACCAATAGAAAGGGTTTCCTACAGGCAGTCCTGCTCTGATACCAACTTGTAACGCCCCGACCCCGGAATTATACAGAGAGGCTATGTAACTGGCGTAGCTATCAATCTATAAAACAGAGATCAAGACTTGTGGAACAACAGGCACATTGTAGACTCTACGACACAAAAGCATATAGCAACTCATATAAGAGAAGATACAAATATTACAAAAAAGGTCACAGACCATCAATTCATCAAGCGGAAGCGAAGTAGCGTTGTCTAATACAACAAGATGCAAAAATATGGCCTAAGAGGCCTACAAATAAGTAAACCCAGCCAGCTTGTTCCACGGTCCCAAGCTGCCACCTGGGAACCCCGAACTACTAGTCGACGTCCACGAAGAAACCACCTAGCCGCTCGGTGTCGTCCTCCTCTGAAACACAAATATAAAGGCAGCAAAGAGAGACTGAGTACGACGTACTCGCAAGTTTAGTAGGGCGATATAGGCCCAATGCTGACGGAGGCTCTAAAGCTGTATAATGTAGCTATTTTGCATAAAGCTAGATTTTCATTTAAAAGATATGAAAGACCCATGGCAATGACTACTCAGAATATTTTCTGGAAAAGGGATAAGAGAGTAACATTTTCCTTCGGTTCTCGTCGAACCAAGTAGTACCAAGAATCATCTCTCATCATCACCAAGGCACTCCCCCGAATCACCCTCGAGGAAATGAACCTTTTGCCACACGTTGTAATTACAACCTCTAGCTGCCAAGTTTTAATTAGGTTAAAGTTGTTTATGATCCTGTAAATCCATTCCCAAGGCGTCCATAACCGCGGACACGGCTTTTCGAAAAGATTTACCCTGCAGGGGTGTACTATTTTACCCATTGGTACCGTCCGGCTCACCTGATTGGCCCTCTTCCGGGGAAGGCCGGCGAGCGGGCGCGGTTAAACCTTTACCCCTGCCCCCATCGCCACATCCTAAACACAAATCCTCCGCAACATTTTCTTTTCCACTCACACGCAAATGGAAAATCGAACTAGAGGACCCTTGGATACGCCCGCACAAGTTATTCAGTTAAAGGGGATTCCAAATGTCCCCACCAATGGCAACACGCTCAGACCTTGGTTCCGAAGACAGGAACTCGCACCTAGGGGCAAGAGTGAGGCAAAACACCATCCCCGATGGCACTCACCCAAGCCTTTTAAGCAATTTAATTAAGCACCAACAACAACCACCATGTCCGAACATTCCATCATTCATCAATATGGAATTTAATCAACGGACATACATAGCATTTAACTAAGCATGGCTAAACAAGCATATAACAACAACAATTAAATTCTTGTCTCCGGCCAACACATCAAACCTAGGGTTTATAGGAGGGGGAACATGTGATGGTTCAGGGGATAAACATGCATTCATAGGATACTCTAATATTGACCAAAATTGATATTGGAATCGCATGCAATATTTATGGTGGATAAAATAAGTTTATAAACAATAGGATTCTAGATGCCAAGAAGGTTAGGTTATCTCTTGCCTTGCTGCCGGGGCGTGTAGTACGGCTCGTCGGGGTAGATAGGGGAACCCTCGACTCCGGAATCTATCGATACCCAAAAGAATACAAAGAACAAATAAATCACACGAGGACAAGGTGCAATGCACAATCACATGATGCCATGACAAGTTTATGCAAGATATCAACATTTAATTTATCTAACAAATTAAATGGAGTTCCAAATAATTTGTGCAATTATTTGGAACAAACCCCATATTTAACTTAATGTCCACATTGCTTATAAAATTATTACATTACTAAGAAATGGATCAAATATGCATGAACATGACATGATTGGATAGGTTTTGTTCTTCCGATCATTTTGGTACCTCATTTGTAATTTTTCGAGTACCGAAGAATAAATAGAGAATTAATTAATTATTTGACTTTAATTCGTTTAACCAATTTATGGATAACATCAAATAAATATTTGTGATCATGATTTGATATTACCATGATTTGATAGCATTTGAAACACTGATCATTTTGATAACTTATTTATAATTTTTGGATCAAAATTTAATAAGTTTTGATTTTTCCCAATTCGGTATTATTTATACCATTTTAGGAGTTCTTAATTAAAGGCAAAATAAGTTACTCAAAAGATTATGGAAATGTTGCCAACAGGTAGGTGATGTTTTTATGATCAAATTGATATTTAATTTGCAATTTTTGAAGCAATATACAAAAAGATATCAATTATTTAACCTCTGTTTAAATTCAAAAAGGAAAACTAAAACTCTCTGTCAGGCCGGCCTCATGCCGGCCAGGCCGGGTCATGGGCCGGGGGGGTGACCCGAGGCCATCGGCCTTGGGCCGGCCCAGGCTGGGGACCGAGGCCGGGCACCAGCCCGAGGCTGCCGGCCTCGTGCCGGCCCAGGCCAAGACCAGGCCGGTCTTACGGGAACGGCGACGACGCACGGCGACCGGCGGCGAGGAGAGGGGGAGGGGGAACAGGAGAGAGCCAAAAAGACGCGGGGCTCACTCTTGGTTGCGTGTGTGTCCTTGGCGACGGCGGGAAGGAGCGGACGGTGACGAACGCGTCCTCGACAGCCACCGGCCGACGCGGAAGAAGAAGGGGATGCCGGCGTCGACTCGAACGATCCCGGCCCGATTCCTGGCGCGGGGAGGGAGAGAAGGTCACGGCAGAGCGACTCCCCCGCGTCGATTTACTCGGGGAGGACCCTACCAGCGGCGGCGAGAGGCGACAACAGCGGCAGTGGTGAAGCTCGGCCGCGGGAGAGAGAAAGAGAAGGGAAACGGGAGAGCAGGGGGGAATGGAGGGAGTAGGGTAGAGGGGAGCAGGTGGCATCCTCGGCGGTCTTCTTATCCCCAGGGGGCCACGGCAACGTGCTGGAGCAGCTCGGCCACGGCATGGCGCCAGTGCCATCCACGGCACAGTGAGGGAGGAGAGTGAGGAAGGAGAATGACAGGGGTGGCCCAGTGTCAGAGTTTTAAACTTTTGGCTTTTTCCTTTTCCAATTAAAAACCAGAAGCACTTTTAGGGATTTAAATAGGGCACTTAAACAATTTTATAAATTCTACAAAAAAAATTAAGTGGCCTCCCCTTGACCTTTAGAAACCCCACAATAATTTGTGTGGCAAAATAAAATGTTTTGCTCCATATTTGTGCATAGGGTTTAATTAAGGTCGTTTTTGATAAGCTCCAAATTGGATTTATTTGGAGCATTTAAACAATTCAATAAATTACAAAAATATTCATGGAGGCCCATAATATATTAATGGAACACCCCATAATTTTATTTTGAATTTTTGGAGAGTTTAACTTGGTTTCCAAAATAGAATTTGAATTGAACCAAATTGAATTCTCAAATTTATTTATTTGCTTGTTAAGAATTTATCCTTTGACAATTATTTATAAAACATATCCTTGAGCTTCCTGGACAATTGGAGACTCAAGAACAATTGGTTTTGCCAAATTGAGTAATGTATTTCGTTTGAAAAATTTGGGAAGGGTTTTGCTTCCCTTTTTATTGTTTTCCAATTGTTGCTTTATTCAACTTAAGCAATTTAAATAAGTATGCCATGATGCAATGCAAAGCAAAAAGTGAAAAATTGGCCCATATTTTAGGGTACCAAACTGGGGCTGTTACACCACGCGTCCCGGCTCGGTCGGAATCGACCGGCCCGTCGCCGGCAGAGCCGTGCGCTGACATCACGGTGGGGCCGGCCTGTCAGTGTTTTATTAATTAAGAAAATGTTTCTCGAAAATAATAAATCCCTGACAGGTGGACCCCTCTGTTAGAATTCTAATATTTTCCAGAATTCCAGAAAATAATCCAAACTTATAAAATTCATAACTTTTGATTCATAATTCAGAAAAATATAAATAAAATACCCAAATAAACAGAAAAATTAAACCTATTTGATTATGCTAAATTCATAAATGTTTACTTAACTATGAATTAAGTTGATCATAATTACTCAAATGCCATTCTTTGGTTAAATATAAAACAATTCCATTTATGCAAATATATTTGTATAAAATTAGTTTAAGTTAAAGATAATACAACCATGAATGCAAATAAAATTCACTTAAGTGAAATAAAATATGTTTTCAACTCCAAACTTATACATAATCCTAATATAACCTTTTATTTCAATTATTAAAAAGGTGTTCTTGAGTTAAAATTGAAATATCCTTAAGTAATTATTATTTAAATTACTTTGTAAATAAAATTAATTTATCTTAACAACAAAATGAATTGAACTATTTTCTATAGAAAATTATTTTCTAAAAGTAAAACAATCTGAGTTATAAGTTCAAAATATAACATTTGAACTCAATTACCATTTTGTAAATGACTGTCCCGTTACTCATCCTAGGTAAAACACACAAAGAAGAGTTCTTTATAAAATCATCCACTTTAGTGTTTATTATATTTGATATTGGTTAGATTACCTAAACTTATAGAATAAATGCAATTCTTAAATAAGCATTTGTAAGTTGTTTATTAATTATGTAGATCATTACTGCAATAATAATAGCGAACACTTAAGTCTGAATGTTATAACAATTCAAAGTAATTTACCAATTCCGTAAATTATGAACCTAACTAATCCTTTAACCCTAATCACCTCAGTTAACAAAGTAATCAGTAACCCGAAGCCATACTTGTGAATTTGGGTATTCTCGGGTTATCTTACGATGCATTTCATATATATGCATAATAGCATCTTGCAAGTGTTTCTAGTAGTCCTTACCCGGACTACTTTGCTATTTTCAGATCTCCGGGTTCTGACGCACCCTAGAACCCGAAGGGCATGAACTGCCACCTCTCCCACAGGCAAGTTCATCACTTGCTCATACCTCTTGAAATATTTGTTAGAAAACTATTTGCAAAACCTTAATATACTATCACCTTTATACAAAAGAAAGCATAAAACCTATTTCTTTAATAATATGACTATTTGGCTATCTACCTGCTTGGTGGTAACCTATTATGGTTGGCAGATGGGACCATGGTAAGATGAATAGGTCCGGAGGTTCCATTTGCAAGGGAAAGTATTACCTAGGAATTAACAACAAATGGCGTCATAATGATTGCGCCGTAAAGACGCATTAACCATAAGGCTTGGAATGGGACGGGAAATGTCATATGTGATCTTCTTCCGTTCGCATGTCAACGGGCTGCCACTGCCGTACGCTGTAGATCTTGAGAGACTACATGCAACATGGGTGGGATCCCTTAATTCCCACGGTTCCTGGGGTCTATGATGGTCTGCAAGGGGAGCCTAGGTGTCTACCTTGAGGGGTAGAGCATCAGGGGTAAACCTGCTATGCATGAATTGGGTGGGCATGCGGGGTGGTGGAGAAGCACAGTGAATGGCTTGGATCAAAAACCGGGCCCCACACCAAAGAGAGTGTGGACAGGAAAGTACGCCTGGTTGTGCAACAAGGTCTTGATCCCTTATGGGTAAAGTAACGCACCTCTGCAGAGTGTAAAAAATTGTAACATGTTACTCCCTGTTCTGGGAAGGAGCTGCGAACGCTGCAGGAAAGGAACTCCATGAAAGTTCTAGCCCTGTGAAGGATGACGGGCATAGTTTTCAGAATAAAAGCTACCTCTTGAAGAAATGTTTACAAAAACCTTGCATTAAGCTTAAGGCTCCCTGGAGTCTAAAGCTGTAGCTAGTGCATCAAACTTCCCACCGTACATAATGGACTTGCTGGGTAACGCTGGTTACTCACCCTTTCCCCATTTGACCCCCTGCTTAGATTTTGGAGCTATCAAAGGAGTTGATGGTGGTCCACCACGACATCGAGATCTTCATCAAGGAGTCAACCGCTACTTCACCAACCGAAAAACGATGACAACTATAGCAACGTAGAACCAATGTCAGCGACATCAAGGAGACCACGCTGCCAATGGAGGCGACCACGTCTATTGGAAGGACGAGTGCAATCTTGGATAGAGATACTCCAGAAAGAGTAGATTAAAGCTGTGACAACAGCAGTAGTGGAGTAGGGCTTTAGAGCTAGAGTTAATCTCCAGCTTAGTGCTACGAATTGGCTCTTCTCTGGATTTCATTTGCACTAGGCTATCCTCTATGTATCGAGGAGGTTCTCGAGATTTGTATTGAATATTGCTGTAATCCTATAGTGTTACCTTGGACCTGCTATGTTTCTGTTGTACCACTCTTAGAGATGTAATATTCACGGATAGGTCCTTCTGTGAGTATTATGTCAACGACTTGCACACTACACCATGCAGTGGTGTGCTGGGTCACCGCATCAGGTAATTGTCATCAGCAAATAATCCAAGGTGTTTCAAAAGTCAAATATATCCTTGTATTATTTTATTTATATTTCATGTATTTGAAATAGAGCCTATGTTGCAGTCTGTTGTTGAGACAACATTTGTTAATTTCAATATTCCTACTGTATTTCTATGAATTAGGTGAACAACCGTTCTACATGTCAATAGGCTAATCAGGTAACAACCGCACTCTTCCGCTTATAATATTACTTTCTATTGTGTAAGTGATCACGAATAACAGTTTAAAAAATTAATGTGCATGAATAATTATCGATTAGTTTTTTCAAATTCATTTATTTGTTGTTATATATTGCTTTCCATTGTGTATGTAATTAATAGAAAAATTAACATATGGTAAGTCTGAAGAGTTGGTGTATGTTCATGCGTATTTGCTCTCTTGAATGGTTTCAGTCGTCGAGTTTGTGGGTTGCAAACTTTTCTCATATAAATCTCAACAAATTTAACATGTTCATGACGAAGATGAGGAGGTCTAAGGATTATTTTCTAACCGGTCTTTTAGATCAGGCGAATTTATGTGATTGGGTGGTGTCTATGAGACGGAGGCGCCGACATAGTTTTGGCCTTTTGTACTCTAGCTTCGGTCATGTCACGTCGGTGAATGTTCGGGCGCCCTAAGTGTAATATCTTCTCATCTCCAATCTCAATTATTTTCAGCAAGAATATTTAATAAAAATCAACCCGGTGCAACGCATGTGCATGTTTTGCTAGTACTACTAATGCGTAAATTGATTTGACTCTGTACAGCCAAATGATGATGACAATATATAGATGGCTAAAAGGTGGAATATTGGATTAGTATTCACTTCATTCATAATTATGTTTTAGATATTTCAATGCAGATTATATATAGACTAAAACGAATGAAACTATACACTGAAATGCATCTAGATTAGTATTCACTCTGTTCACAGTTGTAAGTTGTTTTTAGATATTTCAATATAGACTATATTCCAATCAAAAGGAGATCTCCACACTAAAATGCGTCTAGACGCTTGCGTTTAAGAAAAAGTTAAAACACCTTAACATGGTAAATTGACGAAGTACTTTTTACAGCCTTCTCTCTAATTCTCTCTTCACATTTATTTTATTTAGCTAGGATCACGCGTAGAGGTGGGCTCATGAGAGCTCATTTCCCTCACTTTTTCACGCCTCTCTTCCTCACATAAGAAGAAAATGCCACTCTGGTTTTGTACAATCTCTTAAATAGTTCAAATGGGTATGGCCGTCTTCGGAACGAAGCCGAATTTGCCACATCAATATAGTGTTTGGCACTAATGCCATATTATCATTTTTTTCTTCAATGTATTCAATATCAAATGTTTCCAGATGGGACCAAATAATGTCACACATTCTTTGTCTCATATATCTGGAATATTCTTTCGTTCGGAGGTGGTGGTCTCATCGATCATGATGCGGATCTGGTGACTTCGTTAGTATCAAAATCCAACCCACCGGCTCAAAGATGCTCATTGAACTAGGTATGCGTGCATATCTTTATAGGGACGGATCCTCAGGTATGGCGTGACTTCGTTAGTTTAACTAGGGTGTGTTTGGTTGCCCACTGCAAGCCCGTGCAGCCCGTGGAGATGCGATTTCGGCCTGTTTCGTAAGCTGGGCCGCGCCGCGTTCCTGCACAGTGCGAACCATAAAGTAGTGTCGGGCCAGACCCGGGAGGAACGGTTGATTCGGCCGTTTCCGCGGAGGCACCCTCCCGTAGGTGAAAACTGCCTCCCTCTTACACGCGCTGGAAAGGGGCGGGAGACGCCGCGTCCCTTCCAGAACACGTGCCATAAATCCCCTCACCGCCCATCTTCCGCACTCACTCCACTCTCCACTCTCCTCTGTCCTCTCTTCGTCCCCGGTCCCCTGCCGCCGCCACGCCAACAGCTCCGCCGCCGGCATCCTCGGAGGGGGAGGCTCTTCTTGGTCGGTCGCGATCGGCCGACTAGATCTTCTTCGGCCGCACTGCTCGAGGGCTTCATCCATGGCGGTAAAGTTGCTCTACCCCCCTTAAGAGCTTGTTTGTATCCCACATCTGTAGATCGTGGTAGATTTTTTGGCCTAGGTTGACATGCACAGTAGATCTGTATCGATTTAGGGCTCGATCTGTGTTCTAGGGTTCAATGATGAACACTAGCTCAGGTGTCTTAGGGTTTAGGTTGTCCATGCCGAAAGCAAGGTAACCGTCATGTCTACATTGGCTTTGTCACGGTCGTCCGAACCCTATGCTTACTGAGGCCGAGAATCGATATGAAACGTTGTGTTCCTTTTCTTTGTTATGGGAGATGATTAAACTTAGCCATGATAGTTGCAAGGAGACTGTCTATAGAACCTAGGAACCTAGGGGTACATGCAAGGAGAATGTTTGTACTACGGTCTTGTAGGAATTCTTTTTGCCCACTGATGGCTTTCATGTATGAAGCTAGTAGTCTGTTATGCATTCGAGAGGTGCATTAAGAGATCATCTTTTGAGTGTTGTTTTCATGTCCATGTGATGATCTCATGGACATCGTCGTGTGTACAACCATGATAACCCACAAGTGTAGGGGATCGCAACAGTCTTCACAGGTAGTATAACCCAATTTATTGATTCGACTCAAGGGGAGCCAAAGATTACTTAGAGGTCTTTGCAGCTGAGTTGTCAATTCAGCCACACCTGGAAAAGCACAAGTAACACGAGAGAGGTGAAAGCAACAGTGATTTGAGAACAATAGTAACAGAAACACGAAAGCAATGATGGAGAAATATGGACCGGGGTTCATAGTTTCACTAGTGGCGGCTCTCCTAAGCAAATAATCATGCATTGGGTGAACAAATTACAGTTGGGCAATTGACAGAATTGCACTAATTAATTAATTATGACAAAGCATTCAGTTTATCAATCATACGTAGGCATGTATTCCATATATAGTTGTAACTACTCACAATGAGAATTCGCACATCTTTTGTCCTGCCATCCGGTTTCAGCCGGGCCAATTAAGGAACAATCTGTTGTTATTCTGCAACACATTATCCCTCGATTACCAACGGATCAATATGCGTTGCATTGAACCCTTGCAACGCCCAAAAACGCAACACATCTTCATCCGTTGGTATATGAGGTAGCAACGCTTATATGGACATTTAGATACAGATAAATGTGTTTCTGTAGGAGGGGTCCTCTTGCAGTGGGAGCTCTGTATCGTATTTGGAAAAATCCTTCGGGGCTTAGGGTTTTTGCGTCGGGGATGATTTTATAGGCGTCCGAGGGGCAGGGGCGGCCCCCCTCTCACCCGCGGGTGGGACCTGCCCCAGGGCTGTGGGTCCCTTCCGGGGTCGCCCTTCTGGCTCCGGTCCTTATTTCTTCAATAAAAAATCGTCGTAAATTTTCGTCCAATTCCGAGAATATTTCAAGAAGTAACTTTCTGCAATAAAAACAGCACAAAAACAGGGAACTAGGACTGTGCATCTTGTCAATAGGTTAGTCCAATAAAATGCCTTGAAATGATATAATAATGTAGCATAAACATGTAATAATGATAGGAATCAAGCATGGCATGATCAAAAATTATAGATACGTTTGACACGTATCAGCATCCCCAAGCTTAATTCCTGCTCGTCCTCGAGTAGGTAAATGATAATCAAAATAATTTTTGAGCTTGACATGCCACCAACATAATCTTGATCAAGATAGTAATGCAAAGCACATGATGTGAATAAGGTGATCCAAAACAATTGTCTATAGTTGACATTAAGCAAACAATGATTAACAAATGCTAGAAACTTTTCATGAATAAGTGTGTTGGAGACATGGAACCATACATAAGGTTTAGAAAGAAGAATTGCAAATTATGTCTCCAATGTAAAGTATCAATCATTCTTCAAAGCATCTAATTAGTCATTCATGGAAATAGCCAAGCTCAAGTCAAGTATCCTAATCCATCTACTTCACAAATCAACTGTTTCGAAGTCTACTCAACTAGTGCAAGTAAGAAGTGTCTTTGGCACCATGATGTTATGGCAAAGAGAACAATAATGGAGGTTTGGAAGGTCAAAAAAAAGGCTCAAACAACGGAGAAGGTAACCACAACATAGAAGGAAGTCCCGTAGTTGACATTGTATGAGAAGTAGTGATTGCCATGCAACGGATGCACATAGAGCTATAAGTATATGAAAGCTCTCCAATGGAACTAGTGGGGGTGCATCCAACTTGCTTGCTCATGAAGACCTAGAGCTCACTTGAGGAGGCTCATCCTTGGAATATACAAGCCAAGTTCTATAACGTTAATTCCCCACATAGTTATACTACTAAAACAACATGAGAACTCTCTATAATGAAGTGTAGGTGCTACTAGCACAAGTGTGGTAAAAAGGATAGTAGTTTTGCTCCCTCTCTCTTTTTCTATTTTTTTTGGATTTTGGGTGGCCTCCTTGGCTCTTTTGAATGCTCTCTCATTTGGCCTCCTTTGGGCTCTTTTTTTTTATTTTATACCTCACTGTAGGAGCAACACTCTATATTACAAATGGATCATCACACTTTTTGGTACTCATAACTCATAAGACTAATACATGATGTATAAAAGAAGATATGCATGATTGAGCGTAGTGTGGAAAAAATGTAAAACATGTGGCAAGCCACGCGGCACACTAACTCAATGATCAAGCAAACTATATGGTAATGAAGAACGACATCAAGTCATGTAATGTAATGATGGATGTTGCATGGCAATGTATCTCAGAACGGCTATGGAAATGTCGTGATAGGTAGGTATGGTGGCCGTTTTGAGGGAGATAGTTGGCTTATGTGTAGGAGAACAGGATGAAGTTCTCCCACGAAGTTGGATGTACTCGCGAAGTATGCACCAATCTCAATGTGAGAGAGGGCATTGCGCAGCACCGAAGAGGCTAGCAAAATATGGAAGTGGAAGTGCCAAAAACCAAAACTCACAATGCATTTCGTATATTGCAAACAACTAGCAGTTTCAATGTTCCACAAATGGTTTGAGACACCCCGAGAGGGATCGTGGTGGCGACACAAGTGCCCCGTTGGCTTCCCCGACCGTTGCAGTAACTACCCACTAGGAACTTCTTTTCAACTTAGCAGAATTCATGACACATTAGCATTGTTGACTTAGGTTGTTTAGTTCAGAAAAGTATGGCTCCACGCTTACTAACACATCTCCAAAAATCAGCTCGAACACCATTAACCAACACATTTTAACCATTAGTTATTTTAATGTCTCAAAACAATTGAAAAGTATCAAATTATCCACATAGTGATCTACAAGACTATGCAGGTTTTTTTCTACTTCATACCACTACCACATGCATAGCATTTTACCGATCTAACACATTAACCAAGCAACCAAAACAACTCTCTAACAAATATAAGTGAATATCAAGAGAGTTTAACATTAACTACTAGCATCTCTAAATAAGATAAAAGCTAAAAGCGAGAGCTTGCTAGCAAACAAACAGTAGCTAAGAATACTCAACAAGATATAAGCGAATGGACGTGTCTCTCTCCCACACAAATAAAGATAGGATCCAACAAGGATATGACCAGCAAAATAACAAACAAAACTGAAAGTAAAAAACGCTCCAAACATAGCACATAATATGTAAAGTGATAAAAACGTAGTTTCAACGAAACGACCTGATGGTTGTTGGTGAAGAGTGGGGAGCCTTGGGCAGCCCCAAGCTTAGACGCTTGAATCTTCTTAATTATTCCAGGGGGATTCCATGGGGGCATCCCCAAGCTTGAGCTTTTCTCCATTCTCACATCACCGTGTCATTCAAAACTTAAAAACTCCCTTCACACAAAACTTCTCATAAACTGATTAGAGGGTTAGTGCTCATAAATTAAAATGCACATGTGTTCAACTCAAGACAAATTACAAACAACTTTATTAGGAATTAGCTACTGTTTACTAAGCCTCAATGTGACACTCCATCTCTAGAGTATCGCATTTGACGATAGTAAAAGAGACGAATAAAAAATAAAAGCAGAATCTATCAAAAACTGAACAGTCTGTAAAGATCGAATTTTTCGAGGCACTTCTGTACCTCAAATAAGAAAAGTCAAAACTAACGAAAGATATATAAAAGTATCAGGTTTGCTGTCTACAAATTTCAGAAAAAGATAAAATTCATAGGATTTTTAGATTTTTGAACAGTGAAGGACAAAATTCTGTTTCTGGACAGCAAAACAACACCTCGCACTTTCAATGTATTAGAGGCTAAACTTGGCACAAAAAACCAAAACAAAAAGATACAATGAAGTTGCTACAGAAGCAACAACTCCATGACTCAAGAAAATAAAAAACAAGACTGAAAGAAAAGATGGGTTGCCTCCCAACAAGCGCTTTTCTTTACAGCCTTTTAGCTAGGCCCAGTATTTTCAATGATGCTCACATTAGAATAAGTATTGAAACGCAAGGGAGAGCATCGTGAGGGAATTATCAGACACATTTAAGTCTAACTCTCTTCCTATGCATAGGCATTTTATAATAAAATAAATCAATGAAGCACAAAGCATTAAGCATAGGAAGGTAAAGCAAGTGTAACTTCAAGACTTTTAGCATAAAGAGAGGTGTTTTAGTGACATGAGAACTCCGACAACCATATTTTCCCCTCTCATAATAATTTTCAGTAGCATCATGAACAAACTCAACAATATAATTATCACTTAAAACAGGCTTTTCATTATCTAAAAGCACATAGTTTTGGTCCATCTCAAAAATAGTGGGATTAAACCCACTTTCAATAGCATTATAATTTTTATCATCAAGTAATATAGGACCATCATCAAGAGCTTTATCATATAGACTTTCTAAGCACAAATCTTCATTATCATGCATCTCAATGGTTGGAGTAAATAAAGTGTTATCATAAGATTTATCAATATAGCACGGATTATCATATATAACAAGATCATTTTTATCAAAAAGGGATGTTTCAGTTGAATCAATGGGATCATAACACTCATTCTCCTTTTGTAAGGAAGGAGGACAATCAAATAATGTATGAGTTAGAGAGTTACTCTCATTAGAAGGTAGAGATGGGTAGCTACTCCATTCTTCCTCCTCTTGTTCGTCACTCTCCTCCTCGTTTTCATCCAATGAGCTTCCAGTTTCAACAATTTCTTCTTCCATAGGCTCCTGCACGGCATTAGTCTCTTCTTCTGGGGAGATAAACCCTTAAGATATTCAGTACTGTAGCAATTTTCATCTTTAAATTATCCATGCAATATTTAAGTATAGCAAAACTTTCAAATTTATAAGGAGCATCATCATCATTTTCAAGCAAAGAAGTAATTTCATAAGCACCCTTCCACGCAATACATTCTTCAATAAGTTCCACATCATAAAAATCATAGTTTCCCTTAGCATAAGATGCTAAGGTTTCATTATCATTACCAGCACATTGAAAAGGAAGGTGTTTTAAAATTCATGCTACAACTAGACTCATCACAACAATAAGATATATCATAATTTAAGCACAAGTCTCTAGCATAATTTTTCAGAGTATTAATTATTTTCCATAAGTGTATCCCTTTTGTGACAAGCGGTATTCCTTATAATATTCTTGTGATCCTCCATGAATCCTCCTTGCCAGTAAGATCTAGTTTCAAAGAAGTTAACCATTGATAACAATAACAATAAAGAGAGTAGAGAGAAAGTGAGTACTTCCCAAGTGAACCAATAAGTAGAGCTATGGCTCCCCGGCAACGGCGCCAGAAAATAGTCTTGATAACCCACAAGTGTAGGGGATCGCAACAGTCTTCAGGGTAGTATAACCCAATTTATTGATTCGACTCAAGGGGAGCCAAAGAATACTTAGAGGTCTTTGCAGCTGAGTTGTCAATTCAGCCACACCTGGAGAAGCACAAGTAACACGAGAGAGGTGAAAGCAACAGTGATTTGAGAACAATAGTAACAGAAACACGAAAGCAATGATGGAGAAGAAATATGGACCGGGGTTCATAGTTTCACTAGTGGCGGCTCTCCTAAGCAAATAATCATGCATTGGGTGAACAAATTACGTTGGGCAATTGACAGAATTGCACTAATTAATTAATTATGACAAAGCATTCAGTTTATCAATCATACGTAGGCATGTATTCCATATATAGTTGTAACTACTCGCAATGAGAATTCGCACAACATCTTT
>QRDG01001003.1:50628-134758 GCA_012064385.1 Puccinellia tenuiflora
GAGCTGTCCAGAGAAGCAGCTGTGGATTTAAGCCAATCTGAAACTGCAGTCCAGTTCTTTTGGGCTTTTGCTGTCCTGGCTTATTTTTGAGTTGTATGATGAAAAGTCTGTAACGCCCTTGTAATAGATTTATGTTCTAACTTAACATTTTTTGAGTTCGTTTATGATATTTTTCACATGTATGATCACAATATAATATTTCGAACGTCATATTAATAGGTACATATGAAAATAAAATAGATTCATTAGTACTTGATTACAACTCAAATAGTGTCTAAGGAAACACACTCCTAGCAATATCATCACGGATCCCTTTCATGTAAGTACCATCATCTTCGGGTGGAGCACTAGGATATGAAGCACTCTCCTCTTGAACATATCCTCCACCATCAAACATATCGAAATGTTGATCACTTAGGTTGCTATCACGAATGTAGTTGTGTAGACACATGCAAGCGGTAATTATCATCTTTTGTCGCTCAGGTGGTCGACGAGGTATGCCTTGAAGCATTTGAAATTTCATTTTGAGACAACCAAATCCTCGTTCGACTGAGTTTCGACCTGCTGAATGATGATGGTTGAATGTTTCTTCTCTTCCCCTTGGAGGATTATATTGGAAGTCTGGTACATGATATCGAGTAGTCTTGTATGGCGCTAGATATCCTATTTTGTTCGGGTATCCCGAATCGACAAGATAGTATTTTCCTGAGGTGTAAGAAAAATAATTATAAGCTAACATATTAGATATGAGGAAAAAATAATTATTAGCAGAAAAATAATTACTAGCTACCATAAAGATTACCTGGCGGGGGGTGGGGATAATGGGGATATGACACTTGAGCGTCAGTCCATACCCTTGTGTCATGAACTGAGCCGGGCCATCCAGCAACAACAAAAAGTGAACCTCAAATCAAAATCACAAATCGCCATCACATTTTGACTTGTATAACCATGCCTATTCCTGTGTTGTACATCAAGTTGTTTTGGCACAATCACTTAATATGTGTTCCATCTATAGCCCCAATGGCATCTTGAAATGTGGCCAAAATCTTGTAGTTTGCATTTTAGGATGCACTTCGGTGAAATTTCTGTCTTTTGGTCTAATGTAATCACCAGCCATGCAGTCTAAACAGTCAAGAACCTCATAAAACTTCCTACTAACTGTAGACCGACTATGTTCAAATCGATCATCAACATTATCAGTTGTTTGACATGTCCCCACAGTCCATAAAAAGAGTGCCAATGCTTCTTTTGCGGACATGTTGCAACTTGATGTAAGACCATAGGTTGCAACCAATAGATCAAGCAATGGGTAAAACACAGACCTCCTCATCCTGAACAAGGAATAGAAAACCTGTGCATTCGCTTCTTTGTGTTCCACCCATTGAATACCTGTTACCTCTGGATTTCTTCGCGGTGCATACGGCAACTTCTCACTAGATAGGCTGGCATACGCGGCAACTGCAACCATGAATATATCATAGTCTTCATCATCTTCATCACCTGGGATATCCATCTGGCACATCAAGAACACATAGGAGGTTACAAATAGATAGCCTCACATTACTCAGGTTCGAATCAAATTACAAATAGATAACAATATACTCAGGTTCGAAGCAAATAGATAGGAGGTTACAAATAGATAGAAGCAAATACATAGTAGGTTCAATACAAATGCCTAAGGTTGAAAGCAAATTACAATCTCTACTAATTTTTCCTCTCCTCCCATGCCATGCGGATCCAGTCAAGCCTCACATTACTTGCAGCCTCCATATAACAAGTGAAGGCAGTACGGTATTCAGCCTTCATGAACAATTGTGAAGCATAGAAATGTTCACGTGTACCAGGTCCACATCCAGCATCAACAACGTTGGCCATCATATCCAAAAACTCCTGCCTCACTGGATCAACTCTACTCCGTGAGGGCTCCGAGTTCTGTGAAGTCACGGAGTTTCTGCTTTCTTCCCTCTTCTCAAATATGTCACATATATGGCGTAAACAACTTTTTTCAGCACTGTCTCTTGCCATCTTTTCAACTACCGCGGGACTAGGTGAGTATGGACATGCTCTCTTTTTTCCTTGTCCTGGGACACCTGGTGTAACCTGTGTATCCAATTCTGTCCCTGAAAGTTCATCATCCCCAACATCAACAGAATAGGGAAAACCTTGGGAGGGACCGGACATAGATCTTGGCAGTGGCACCCTCGCATGTTCATTGGTAACACAATGAGCATAAAAAATCTGGCACATTTTATCTTCATTAGGTAGTGGAGCCCGTCGAAACTTGGCCGCATCAGGGCATCTCTGCAAAACATTTACCTCAACTTCAGTACACCAATTGGATTAGAAAATAATGCATAGGAAGGATATAAAAACTGCCATATACCTTAATCTCAAGATCCCACCACTCATCACTAGCATCAATGGTTTTGGTGATTGGATCTCTTCCAAGACCTGATGCATTTTGATTGAGTGTCTTCCATGTGTTGTACTCTTTTTTTAGTGTCTCCCATCTATTCTTGAATTGCTTGTGGTTATATTTTCTCTTAGTGCGGTCATTGAAACTCTTTATCAAATTGTCATTCCCATTTTTGTTCAAATGACCTTCATGACGGTTTCTCTATAGTACTTCCTCAATACACACATCAAGAAACACTTCAGCTGCAAATTGATCCCACACAGCCTTCTCACAATTCCCAGATTTTGCAGATTTGCCTTTCTCCATCTAATATTATGTGTATAACAATATTGTTCAATAAGTACAAATTCTATACAAATAAGGTGCTGGTTGGAGCGGACAAGATCAAGAGCAACTGTATGACAATATTCTATTCATCTCAGAATTCATCTCAATCAGAGCAAGAGCATACTGTATGACACAATTAATTTCATCTCAGAAATTCATCTCAATCAGAGCAAGAGCAAGAGCGGACAAGAGCAAGAGCATACTGTATGCATTAGTAGGAATTCTATACAATATTATATGCCTATTCATCTCAGATTTCACATGAACATTAGGGAGGGAGAAGAACGTTGGAGCGGGAGCAGGGAAATACCTTCGAGGCTAGGGGCAGCAGCAGGTGGAGGTGGCAGGCGACGGGAGACGCAGACACGTAGGTCGGCCGGCGGATGGCCGCGGACAGCACGCGGCGGCGCTCTAGATCGAATCCAGCCGGGCCGGCGTGAGGCGCTTCGGGTGCGTCGGGAACGACAAGGTGCTGGGAGGCGGGGTCGGAGTGGTCACAGGAGGCGGCGGCGGCGGGCACAGCGGCGGCGGGCGGCGGCGCCGACGGGGGGCAGCAGAGGAACCCTAGGCCGCTCGGGTGTTCGCTCGCTCGGGAGAGAGAAGAAAATGAGAAAGTAAAAGAAAAAAGAAATGGCCGGGAGAGGAACTTGTTTGACTCCTTGGACGCGGTGGCAGTTTGCTGTAATTTTGATGTCCAAAAGGGGCAGTGTCGAAGAACGGTTCGCTTTGACTCGAACGAAGCCGCGGGCGGTTGCGGGAAGTAGGGGTACCCTGGCTTTTTTCGACTACGAAGGAATTGCTGAAGCCGGCTGCCCCAGTAAGCGCTGAAAAATCCAGTTCTTTTGGGCTTGGGCTTATTTGCACCTACAAGCTGCTGAGAAGCTCCAAAAGAACTGGGCCTTAATTATCTTGATATTGACGTGAGAGATCACCTTATCATGCTACCGTCGCGATCACATCTAAGCAAGCAATAAGGTGCATAAAAGGATTAACATCACATGCAATTCAAAAATTGTGATATGATATGGCCTTTCTTCTTGTGCTTTTGATCTCCATCTCCAAAGCACCAGCATGATCTCTATCTCCGGCATGATCTCCATCATCGTGGCGCCATCACCATGGTTGTCCACCAACTATTGCGACTACAACTAATGCTACTCTTAGCAATAAAGTAAAGCAATTACATGGTGATTTTAATGACACGCAGGTCACATAAAATAATAGACAACCATATGGCTCCTGCCAGTTGCCGTACTCGTCGACATGCAAGTCGCGAAAAATTACAAACATGATCATTGCATACATTATCACAAATCACACATTTGGCCATACCACATCACATGTCCCCCTGCAAAAACAAGTTAGACGTCCTCTACTTTGTTTATGCAATTTTTACGTGGCTTGGGTCAACGAGATAGAACCGTTCTAATCTACGCAAAACCACAATGGTGATATAATAGTTGCTTATTTAGTCATCCTTTTGAAAGGCCTTCCATTGAAAATTGCACCTTCACTAAAGAAAGAGAAACAGACACCCGCCAGCCACTTATGCAAAACAAGTTGCATGTCAGTCGTGGAACCGGTCTCTCGTGCGTGGACGAGTAAGGTTGGTCCGGGCCGCTTCAATCTCACAATACCGCAAACATGCAAAGTGCACGCTAGAAGGTAGCAACATAAAATATCAACGCCCACAACTCCTTGTGTTCTAATCGCACCAACATCTACGAATAAATCTAGTCTCTGATACCACTGAAGGGGTCGCAGCATAGAAAACAAAAAAAATTACTACGCGGCAAGCGGAATAAACCCCAAGGATCTCGAACTACTAGATGAAGATAGCGAAGGTGAGATCCAATCTCTTACCCTTGAAGATCAACAAACGCGTTTTGTCGATGTAGGGGTTGGCTAGTCGATCCCCGCAACTAGACTCGTCTAGTCGCAAGGAGATGTATTATCCTCGAGATCCAATCTGATGAAGTGCAGCAACGGGCATCACCTCCGTGGTGTCCACACGTACGGCTCGATCAAGACGTCCACTCCTTGATCCCGCAAGCGAGAGGACGTGGCCTTGATGATCTCAGCAGCACGACGGTAGTGCCGGTGATGATGACGATCTCCACGAGCAGGGCTTCGCCAAGCCAAGCACGAGGAGAGGGAGAGGAGGAGACGAGGCGTAGCAGCCCTAGGGCAAGGGGTGGTACGGCTATGGTGTGGAGGAGAGGCGACGGCAGCCCTCCGGGGAAGGGGTGGCGCGGCTAGGGTTTGGGGTTTGGAGAGGTGGTGCGGCTAGGGCAACTTGAGGGGCAGCCTCTTGGGTGTACCGCACCCCTCCCCTCCCCCCTTTTATAGGTGGCCGGCTAGGGTTGGGGTAGGGGCCGGCCGGCCCCTTGCTTGCCCCCCAAGTTGGAGACGAACTAGGACTCCTCCTTGGGCCCCTTTCCTAAAGGGAGAAGGGCCTAACTCCTAGTCCAACTAGGAGTAGGACTCCCCCTTTTTTGCCTTGGCCGAACTGGCCCATGTGGGCCTAGGTGGTGCAGCACACCTAAGTGGTGGCTGCACCCCTTTGGTCCATGTGGGCCCCCATACAATATGTGGGTCCCACTTCTAGACCCCTCTAGAACATTCCGGAACCTTCCGGTACCCTACAAATAATTTCCGGAACTTTTCCGAAACCTTCGGAAACAACTTTCCATATATGAATCTTATTCTCCGGACTCCTCCGGAACTCCTCGTGATGTCCGGGATCCCATCCGAGACTCCGAATCACCATTCGTTCATTTCATCATTTAATTCATCGCAAAACCTAATTTCATCGGAGCGTTAAGTGTGTGACCCTACGGGTTCGGGAATGCATAGACATGATCATATCAATAATTAATAGCGGGACCGGGATGCCCATATTAATTCCTATACACTCAACAAAACTCTTTTCTCGATTGAACCACGATGCCGGAGATTCAATTAATCTCATATACGATTCCCTTTGTCTCACGATATTTTACTTGCTCGAGATATAATCGTTGACATCCCCATGTCTAGTTTAATCTCGTTACCGGCAAGTTCTCTTTACTCGTCCATAATATAGGATCCCGGTGATTACAACCTAATCACATGTCTGCAGACTTTTGATGCTATATTACCGAGAAGTCCTGGAGATATCTTCTCCGTCACATGGAAGGACAAATCCCACTCTTGATTCATATCACCCAACAACCCACCATCGGAGATACCTGAAAGCCACCTTTATAATCACCCAGTTACGAAGTGACGTTTGATGTCCACACAGTATTCCTCTGGTGACCGGGAGTGATATAATCTCATGGTCTAAGGAAACTATATTTGGCATATTAAAAGTGTTGACAACAAAACTTTTGTGACACGATTAATTGCAACTCTTTATTGTTTGGATCATGTCCATCAAGTCATTCACCCAATGACGAGACTTCGTTATCAAGTGACTATAACAAGTCCATAGTTAGGAAACTCTAACTATCTCTTGATCAATGAACTAGTCCTGTAGAGGCTCACTAGGGACTCCTGGTGTTTATATTCCACACATGTATTATGTTTCCATTTAATACAATTATAACATGGATAATAAACTATTATCATAAAAATGAATATGCTTAATAAACCATTTTATTATTGCCTCTAGGGCATATTCCCAACAGTCTCTCACTTGCACTAGAGTCAATAATCTAGTTTACATTTTCTCGATCCAACACCCATTTTATTATTGCCTCTAGGGCATATTCCCAACAAATCCCACCTTACTTTGGATTATGTGTTGTGCCAAAAAAATCATTGGTATGTAGTCTAACCGCAAATTTGGACTCATACTCATGATACCATGTTGTATGATACATGTCAGGTTAGTTTCCTATGCCATGCACACGGTTTAATCGTTCGTCGATTATGTCGAATAGTTTCGGGCCATATTTACATGCAACGCTATGTATTCGGTTTAATCGCTTATCGACTAGTTCATTTCCATGTTTAGATGATTGATCTATATGTTATCATGCTTGCAAGTCATGTATGCCTGGAACTTGTAGTTTGTAGCTACTTTCTTGCGAGCACATCATTGTACTCACACACTGGCTTTGATTTTGCTAGATTTAGTTGAGGATTCATCTTCTACCATAACAAGGAGATGCCGTTGGGTGAGTTCTAGCACCAATAGCCTATCCAGGTACCTGTGGATTGGAGGTGCTCCATTCGATTGTCTTAGTTACGTCTCCCACTGGTAGTTAAAAAAATTGTCCTATGTCACAATTTGTAGATGCTTTGTATTGCCAGGATGGTCTTGTAAACCATTTGAAACCCTTATGGGCATGTTTGTACAATGAATACCATTATGTCGTGATATCAAAGTTTATGGCTACCTTTATTGCGATGGCATACATGGCGACCATCACCTTGGCAAAATGTTGCGAAGGTGGGGCCTAACACTTAACATCTCATGCACATGACTTGTGAAACATGGTCATCAATCCAATCTTATACTAGACTGAAGATATGCGTTCACATACCCTTATCGACTAGGAACCATAAAAATAGTTATCATACAATATATAGTCTCACAACCAAGTCTCGTACTTGATGATATACCATTCATGATGTTGAATATAAATAACTCATTGTTGTGGGAATAGATATTAATCACCCTCCAATGGGGTGGAGGTTCACGTTTTCTTCATTCAATACAAGAAGGGGAGATGGCTAGAGCTCAAAGTCTATGATGCGCCGCCCTAGTTTTGAATCTGTGGAGTCTCCGATGACCCAGACCGACATGGTGTGGGAGCTTGTCTTTGCCCTTGGGTAGTCTCCAACTACCCGAGTTCCATGTCCTACACTCGAATCTCTCTTAACATCGTATTAGGCCGCACACCAACAAAGCCGCCGAACCGATCGAAAATCTTTGTTGTGTCAAGTCTCTCATAGTGCATGGCGACCTTTTTTTTAATAAAAGAGAGTTTCCTCTCCGATTTCTATTAATAGAAACCAAGGTTCACTAGCTACAAACATAAAGCAAACATCAATGCTCACACCATCTCCACATGCGAGAGATGGAGAGCCACGGGTCCTTGCACAAGTGCAAAGGCAGAGGCGAGAATAAGCAGAAATATCCTAAATATCCAAACACATTGCAACATCAAACTAAGGCAAACACAGCAACCACCTAAACTAAACTTTTGTAGTTTTTCCATTTTCTCGCATTTCTTGGAGATCTTCCCTTTTTCCCAGAGTTTTTCTTCTTCTTTTCATCTTGTGATCCGCAGCATCCCCGTCCTCCAGCCTCTCAATGCGTGGAAGTGGAACACTTCATTTACCACTTGTTCAAACAGTTTTGCCCCCAGGTCATTGCCTCTTGGTTTCCTTGTTTTATCTGCAACATCGACCATAGGTTAATCCAGTGAATAACCCTATGGATCAGGACCATAGGGTCATGTATCCTTTTATTATCAAAGCATATCGCATTTCTGGCATTCCATATGGACCAAAGAACTGCTGCTACCCCAACTAAAACCATTTTATTTTTGTCTACATTAAAACTGTTGAGCCATGGTGCACGGCAACCTTACTATAAGGTTGGTGTACAATTTGGTTTTGCAAAGCCGAAAGAATTTGAGGGGCGCTAAACCGACAAGTTTATACACTACGTTGAACGATGTTTCCGATTGCTGCACCAAGTTGCACGTGTGGTATAATAAGTCTATGTGTACTCCTAGCGTTATTAACACATTCGAAACCACCTTCATGTGCAGTGGCTAGCGGAAAATAACAGGCGTTGCAGTAGTGCAGTCGAGTAGGCCCGTGGCCGTGCTCGATATCTCATCAAGAAACAACAACAGCCGTCGCGGTCATCCTTTTCAGCCGTGGTTAATTACCTCCTAATAGTCTATTCTTCGTCCTGCCAACCCGAGCCGCCATCTTGTGACAAAGTGCCGTGCCGGGCGGTGGACGGTAGCTCGACGATAGCATACTCCAAAATCGCGAGTAGATATTACGCACTCCATCCACAACGAGGGCGGCTCGCATAAGAAAGTCCAAAATCCAAGCCAAAGACATCACACTTGCTGTCGTGCACGTGCAGGCATGGCAGTGGAACAAAAAATCCCAGGTTAAAGCATCACTGTATTACTATTCGCACCACATAACCAGTGCTATCACACTATCAGCTAGGAGTAACAGTTACTGTACTTACTACTGCTGAAATCGACATATACTATTACGCAGCGATTACTTCTTGTTTCTTTATTCACCTTCCTCCGGAGAGGCCAGACACGGTGGAGACGTCGCCGGACACGGGGCTGGCGTCAGTGGTGACCGTGGAAGGGAATGACATGGCGAACGAGTCGAACCCGTCGTTCTGCATCAGCGCCAGCGTGGTGTAGCTGAGGAACGTCGGGACGACCTCCGGCATGGCCACCTCGCCCTCCAGGTACTGCGTCACCTGCCGCATCCCGGGCCGCGCGTCCGGCAGCGGGTGCGCGCACATGAGCCCCAGCTTGATCGCCAGCCGCGCCTCGTCGCCGTCGTACTTGCCGCACAGCCGCGGGTCCACCGTGTCGAGCGCCGCGTGGCGCCGCTGGTGCTCCTGCACCCAGTCCAGCAGCACGTTCTGCTCGTCGGGGGCGAAGCTGCCCAGCGGGCGCCGCCCGCAGGTCACCTCCAGCACGAACACGCCGAAGGCGAACACGTCCGTCACCGGCGTCGCCTTGCCCGTGCGCACCAGCTCCGGGGCCAGGTACCCCATCGTGCCCACGACGTGCGTCGTCTGCGGGTCCACGCCATGGTCGTACAGCCTCGCGAGGCCGAAGTCGCCGAGGCGCCCGTTCATGTCGCCGTCCAGGAGCACGTTGCTGGCCTTGACGTCACGGTGGATGACGATCTTGTCCCAGTCCTCGTGGAGGTAGAGCAGACCGGGACGCGACGCCCCTGATGATCTGAAACCTCTGCCCCCAGTCCAGCACGGGCCTGGTCTTGTCGTGCAGGTATTTGTCGAGGCTGCCGTTGGGCATGCAGTCGTAGACCAGGAGCAGCTCCCCCTGCCGGCGGCAGTACCCGAGCAGCTGCACGAGGTTCCGGTGCCGGAGGTGGCCGAGGCTGACGACCTCGGCGATGAACTCCTTCATCCCCTGCTTCGAGTCGTGCGACACCCGCTTCACCGCGATCTCGAGGTTGGATTTCGGGAGCACGCCCTTGTACACCCTGCCGAAGCCGCCGGCGCCGAGCAGCTGCCTGTTCTTGAACCCCTTGGTGGCCCTGTAGAGCTCCTTGTACGAGAACCGGTGGGGGCCGAACTCCACCTCCCAGTCCTCGCGCACCTCCGCGTACCTCACCCGCCTCCGCACAAACAGGAAGAAGGCGATGGCCAGCGCGAGGACGAAGGCCGCGGTGGCGATGGGGAGCACGATCTCCAGCACCTTGGACCGGGGCTTCGGGCCGAACCGCGGCAGCGCCGGGAGCTTGGAGGTGTCGAGGGCCGGCGCCGCGCCGTTCAGCGCGAAGCTCCAGCCGAGGACGTAGTGGCGCGTGTAGATGACGCCCGTGGCCGCCGAGAACCCGACGTACGCCGTGTCGGCCACGACCGCCGAGAGGTTGACCGGCGCGGAGATGAGCGGCTTCTTCGGCCTGGGCACGTCGAGGGGCGCCATGGTGACGTCGAGCCGCGTGGTGGCGCCGTCGTAGTCCACCCAGACCTGCATGGGCTGGCGGCTGATGAGGCTGAGGTTGTTGAACACGCCCGTGGCGTCGTCGTAGTAGCCCGCGGAGTGGTTCTGCACGGACCGCATGCTGTTGACGTCGACGCCGACGTGGTTGCTGTTCATGTCCTGGAACTCCGGGTTGAGCATGGTGTCGAGCTCGACGGCGAAGATTTGGTTGTCCGCCTTGCCGTTGTCGGTGACGTTGAGGATGCCGAGGTACTGGCCGGCGTTGAAGGTGGAGAGCCTGGTGGAGGGCGCGACCACGAAGGCCATGCCGTTGTCGCTCAGCACGGTGAAGTTGGAGACGATGGCGAATACGAAGGATACGGAGAAGGCGCCGTTCTTCATGCGGAGCGGCGTCGGGTGGAACGCGTGCCCCGCCGCCTGGCTCGTGCCGTTGCTGAGCACCAGGAGGCCGTTGGGCGCCACGGCGGCCATGCCGTCCAGGGTGAGGTTGGCGCCGGAGAAGTCGTTGTAGGTGAACTGGTCGTCGGCGGCCAGCACGGCGGCGTGATCATCGGTGCCGAGGAGGGCGAGGAGCAGGACTGGGAGGAGGAGGAGAAAGCGGCGCGGACACATCTCGCTCGGCTCGAGTGGGAGCGTGCGTTGCTTGCGGTTGCGGCGTCCGCTGTGCCTCGTCTCTTGTGCGATCGAGTAGCTAGCTCAAATCCCCTGTGCCTGTGGCGGCCGGTTTGTTGTACTAGTGCAGAGCGTGCATGTTCTAGAAGATTAGAGTGTGAACGATGCGGTCCCAGTTTTGGTGATGGTGCGACGCATTGACTCGAATGGCGAGTCTTCGTTCAAAATGTGCTGCTTGAGTGCGGATCACATCAAGATGGTGTTGCCAACGTGGGTGGAGGGGCCATTCGGGGCCGTCCAACATCCAAAGTACGGAGGGAAACGACGATAATGGTGCAGGTAGGTGTACCTTACCTGGCCCCTCGTACTCGTACGCGTGATAGTATATTATACTCCGTACTTGGACGACTCAGGGAGTCAAGAAAGAATTCAGACAAACAAATCTGAATCTTAGGTGGGCGATGACATTATGACAGGAGTGCGTGGTTAGGTGTCACAAGAGTGCAACACTGTGTCATTCCCTGGCAGATAGGCTGCTAATTGCGACGAAACCGAGGTTGCTGCGCCTCAGTTGACTCTGTTGTCCAATGGATTTTCCAAACTACCCATGTCATGTCATGTCTAGGGCCATTTAAGGTTTCGCAGAAATGAGGTCCTGATGTGTATATAGTCAAAAGAAAACATCGAAGAAGATATCTACGGATCTGTTTGGTGAAATGCTGTATTAAAACGGATTTTCTTCGATCCTCAACCACCAGGGAAAATGAGGTGAGTGGAGCGGTCAAACGAGTGAACGGCAAGCTCCACGGCGCACAGCGAAGCGGACGAGACGGGGCAGTGCGGAGCACACCAGGAAGGAAGGTTCCCACGAACACGCCGCAAAAGTTCCCTGTTGTCTGTGTGCGCCGGCACGGCGGGTGGCCTCTAGACTCTAGTCTTGTTATTATTGCGAGCGACTTGCGTGCTTTATCGACGAGACCGTGCGGCTGTTGTGTTGGGTCGTGGGGAGGCGGAAAACGGGGCCGGAATGGTTGACGCAGCGACGAGCCGTGCTGACCCTTGATGAGGATGAGCTGCGGCTGGTGAGGGATATGGAGGCAGCATCACGGCTCGCGGAAGACGCGTCCACACATGTGCCGTCGCTGTACCATATAGGACCACTGTGATTAGGCTGTGCCGTGACGCCAAAAAAATCAGAATAAGAATTTGCTTTGCTGACTCTCACGGTCTCACCATCCCACCAGGATCTATTGTTTTCTTACAATCTGGTCAACTTCACACTACTTTTAAGGTTATAAGCCACACACGCACGCAACTATACATACACACACAAAAAAAGGAGAGCATATGTTAATTGTACAAAAAAAAACTGGAGAAGACATGTTAATTAGACAGTGGGAGTAGTAGTGCCACTGACACTATAGAGGCCAGCCACGCAACTCGGCGTTCGCCTCAATTCACAACTGCGTGTGTGCAGCGAGCACAGGCTGCAGAGGCCGATGCCGCTGCTTCCCAACCAAACCATGGCGCCCTTCCTTCTCCTGCTCCTCTTCCTCGTCCTCCGCCCGGCGGCGTCGGCGGACGAGCAGTTCGCCTTCGACGGCTTCACCGGCGCGAACCTCACGCTGGACGGCATGGCCACGGTGACCCCGAACGGGCTGCTCCAGCTGAGCAACGCCACCAGCCAGCTCAAGGGCCACGCCTTCTTCCCGACGCCGCTCCAGTTCCACACCACCGCATCGCCCAACGGCAGCACCGCCATGATGCACTCCTTCTCCACGGCCTTCGTCATCGGCATCATCGGCGCCTACGAGCAGCTCAGCAGCCACGGCATGGCCTTCGTCGTCTCCAAGACCAGGAACTTCACCTCCGCGCTGCCCGGGCCAGTTCCTCGGCCTCGTCGGCTCCGCCAACAACGGCAACGCCACCAACCACCTCTTCGCCGTCGAGTTCGACACCATCCTCAACTCCGAGTTCAACGACATGAGCGGCAACCACGTCGGCATCGACGTCAACGGGCTCAACTCCGTCGACGCCGACAACGCCGGGTACTACGACGACGCCGACAACGGCGCGTTCAGGAACATCAGCCTCGTGGACCGCAAGCCCATGCAGGTGTGGGTGGACTTCGACGGCCGGACCATGCAGGTCAACGTCACCATGGCGCCACTGCAGGTGGCCAGGCCTAGCAGGCCCCTGCTCTCCACCACCGTCAACCTCTCCTCCGTCATCGACGGCACCGCCTACGTCGGGTTCTCCTCGTCCAGCGGCATCCTCTTCTGCCGACACTACGTGCTCGGCTGGAGCTTCGCCCTGAACGGCGCCGCCCCTGCGCTCAACATCTCCTCGCTGCCCTCGATGCCGGTCACGTTCCCCAAGCCACGGTCCAAGACGCTCGAGATCGTGCTGCCGATCGCGTCCGCGCTGCTCGTCTTCGCGGTGGCCGCCGCCGTCTTCGTGTTCATGCGGAGGCGCCGCATGTTCGCGGAGCTCAAGGAGGACTGGGAGGTCACCTTCGGCCCGCACAGGTTCTCGTACAAGGACCTCTTCCACGCCACCGACGGGTTCAGCGACAAGCGGCTGCTAGGCATCGGCGGGTTCGGGAGGGTGTACCGGGGCTCGCTCCCCAAGTCCAAGGAGGCGGAGATCGCGGTGAAGAAGGTGGCCCACGGGTCGAGGCAGGGGATGAGGGAGTTCGTGGCGGAGGTGGTGACCATCGGCCGGCTCCGGCACCGCAACCTCGTGCAGCTGCTCGGATACTGCCGGCGCAAGGGCGAGCTCCTGCTGGTGTACGACTACATGCCCAACGGAAGCCTCGACAAGCATCTCTACGACCAGGGGAAGGTCGCCCTGAGCTGGGGGCAGAGGTTCCGGATCATCAGGGGCGTCGCGTCGGGGATGCTGTACCTCCACGAGGACTGGGAGCAGGTGGTGGTGCACCGCGACATCAAGGCCAGCAACGTGCTGCTGGACGCCGACATGAACGCCCGCCTCGGCGACTTCGGCCTGGCGCGACTCTACGACCACGGCACCGACCCGCACACCACGCACGTCGTCGGCACCATGGGGTACCTGGCGCCGGAGCTCGGGCACACGGGGAAGGCCTCCAAGGCGTCGGACGTGTTCGCGTTTGGGGCGTTCATGCTGGAGGTGGCGTGCGGGCGGAAGCCCGTGGTGCAGGACGCGCACGACAACCACCTGGTGCTCGTGGACTGGGTGCTCGACCAGTGGCGCGCCGGCGCGGTCACCGGCGCCGTCGACCCGCGCCTCGGCGGCGACTTCGTGGAGCACGAGGCGAGCCTGGTGCTGAGGCTGGGCCTGCTGTGCTCGCACCCGCTGCCCGGCGCACGGCCGACCACGAGGCAGGTCGCGCAGTACCTGGACGGCGACCTCAAGCTACCGGAGCTGTCGCCGACGTACCAGAGCTTCAACATGCTGGCGCTCATGCAGGACCAGGGGTTCGACCCCTACGTCATGTCCTACCCAATGACGTCCGTCACCGCCGGCACCATGTCTCAGATGTCCGACCTCTCCGGAGGGAGATGATGAACCTTGCTCGTCAGTGTCGTACTCCGTAGTAATTATCTTGTGTAAGTTAAGAACCGGGTGCTTCTTTTGTGTAGCGTGGATCCATAATCTGAATGTGAAGTGTTGCGCACTCGTGTTCAGCATAGTTAGTAGCATAACATAATTTTGTGCTGAACTTCTTTCTCGCGTAGTAATGGTTAACACAATTCCTAGTAAACGGGATGAAAACGTAGCTCAATGAAATTGATTTGGGCTTCTAGAAGGTGGCAACCAAAGCCAATAATTGGTCTACTGCAGCAATTATCTGAATGAGATATTATGATACTACATCTACTAACTATATTAAAGTAAGACGATTTCTCGCCCTCTCCTCGCTCGCGTACGGTTATAGATACAGTACGTACTGTGCATCTATAGTACAACAGTCCCCAGGCGATCCGCGCCGTCCGCTCACTATTCTAGTTACGTTACGAGTTTAGGAAAAAACCACAATAAGTAGCTTTCCCCCCCTTCCGATGCTTGTTTTGCTTTCTACTTGTGAATGAACCCATTCCGTTTTTTGAAAGAAGCAAGCATAAAAGGCTATCGACAAAAGTGGTACGCCACAGAAAGTGCGACGCGTTCGTGACGGTTTTGCAGAAAAGCCCCTCCAGAAAGCGAAAATCGAACCCGCAGTCCACGGTAACGCGAGACGAGGGACCTAAATGCGAATTCCGAAAAACAGGCGGACTTTTCTGTAAAAATTCCGCAGACCCCCCTCCCTCCCTCTCTCTCTCGCGCGACGGCCGACCGCCGCGCCGCCGCCGACGCATGCCCCCGCCGCACCGGCCCTCCCCGCTTGGATCGACGCTCACAGTCTGATCCGCCGTCGCGCCCTCCACCTCCTCGCCGAGTTTCGCGTGCCGAGACGCCACGCCGTCGCCGGAATCGCCGCCGCCATGCCACTGCTTCGTCCGTCGCGTCCGCACGCCGCCGCCGCCGCTCCGGCGACCTATAGGCGGCGGCACCGCCAAATCCGGGCGCCCCGTTTCCGCGCGAATCCAACGCACCCGCGCACGCGTCCTGGCTTGCCGTGCTTCGCCGCCGGCGTCCGCGTCGCCGCCGCGCCAGTTCCGGTGGGTGACGTCATCCTGCGGTCGGCACGCTGGGCCTGGGCTGGCACTGGACCGGATGTTGGGCCGGCCTGCTTGCTGGCCGCCTGCGTCGGCCCTCTTTTTTTTGTTATTTTTTCCCCTGCTTTTCTATTTTCACATTCAATTATATTTATCTGTAAAAAAAACTAAGAAATCAAAATAGCCATTTCAAATTCTCCGGGACCTTCTAAAAAATATTTAAAACATGAATTTCTAAATAAATATAACTAAACCGGAACACAAAGTTTGGGGAAAAAATCTAAAAAAAAATGTAAACACCAAAATAGTCATTCCATAAATTAAAACATTTCATAGATACTATTTAAAGATATTTAGACAATTTCACAAAACTTGCCGCTAAAATGCAAACATGTAATTTTGAGTACTCAAATTTCGTCACCATTCAGAGGTAATTCAAATGCATTTCCTCCAAATTCAACTAAATATTGACGCTTAAATACAACCATGCTCTAACATTTCAATATACCAAATATTTCAATATTGCACAAAATATTGAAAAAATGCTACCTACTCATAACAAAAATAAAATAAAAAAATAGATTCAATTATATTTATCTGGAAAAAAAATCTAAAAAACCAAAATAGCCATTTCAAATTCTCCGGGACCTTCTCAAAAATAATTAAACCCTTAATTTCTAAATAAATAGCCATTTCAAACTCTCCGGGACCTTCACAAAAATATTTAAAACATGAAATTCTACATAAATATAACTAAACCGGAACACAAAGTTTGGAAAAAAAATCTAAAAATGGCTATTTCAAAATTTCAAGTATCTCAAAATAGCCATTTCAAGTATTTCAAAATTAGAATATCTACTAATGCTCACAAACAAATGCTCACAAACAAAAATGCTCACAAACTAACCACTATTTGAAAAAATGCTCACAAACAAAAATGCTACCTACTCATAACAAAAAATAAATAGATTCAATTATATTTATCTGGAAAAAAAATCTAAAAAATCAAAATAGCCATTTCAAATTCTCCGGGACCTTCTCAAAAATAATTAAACCCTTAATTTCCAAATAAAGCCGCTAAAATGCAAACAAGTAATTTTGAGTACTCAAATTTCGTCACCATTCAGAGGTAATTCAAATGCATTTCCTCCAAATTCAACTAAATATTGACGCTTAAATACAACCATGCTCTAACATTTCAATATACCAAATATTTCAATATTGCACAAAATATTGAAAAAATGCTCACAAACAAAAATGCTACCTACTCATAACAAAAAATAAAAAAAATAGATTCAATTATATTTATCTGGAAAAAAATCTAGAAAAACAAAATAGCCATTTTAAATTCTCCGGGACCTTCTCACAAATAATTAAACCCTTAATTTCTAAATAAATTGCCATTTCAAACTCTCCGGGACATTCACAAAAATATTTAAAACATGAATTTCTACATAAATATAACTAAACCAGAACACAAAGTTTTGAGAAAAAAAACTAAAAATGGCTATTTCAAAATTTCAAGTATCTCAAAATAGCCATTTCAAGTATTTCAAAATTAGAATATCTACTAATGCTCACAAACAAATGCTCACAAACAAAAATGCTCACAAACTAACCACTATTTGAAAAAATGCTCACAAACAAAAATGCTACCTACTCATAACAAAAAATAAAAAAAATTAGATTCAATTATATTTATCTGGAAAAAAAATCTAAAAAATCAAAATAGCCATTTCAAATTCTCCGGGACCTCCTCAAAAATGATTAAACCCTTAATTTCCAAATAAATATACCTAAACAGGAACACAAAGCTTGAAAATAAAAAAAAACTAAAAAAAAAGTAAACATCAAAATAGTCATTCCATAACTTAAAACATTTCATAGATACTATTCAACGATATTTAGACAATTTCAAACAACTTGCCGCTAAAATGAGGCATGTAATTTTGAGTACTCAAATTTTGTCACCATTCAGAGGTAATTCAAATGAATTTCCTCCAATTTCAATTAAATATTAACGCTTAAGTACAACCATGCTCTAACGTTTCGATTTACCAAATATTTGAATATTGCACAAAATCATGAAAAAAATGCTCACAAAAAAATGCTACCAAATTCCAATTTGGTCTTCATTTGAGCAAATATTCCAATGTTCAAAAAAAATATCAACAAATACTAAAAGGAAAATTCTATGCACATATAGCGAAATACAAATATTTCTTCACATTACAATTTGCCCAATATTTCGACCTCATACGAACAAACTTTCTCCAAATGTGTAATCAAATTCAAAATAATTTTAATACAGCTTCAACAATTTCCGAACCTACACAATTTTAAACTGCAGACATTTCCGAATTTGAACTTTAGCACAAACAATATAAGCAACAACTCAAAAAAATAATCACACAAAAATACTAATTCATTATGACAAAACACAAACATATGTAAACATTTTATTTTACCAAATAAATTGAAAAAAAAAAGATTGTATTCACTCAAACTATGTGAACAATTGTGTGAGCTTGAATTTGAAAAAAGGTATTCTAAATTATTAGAAATTTGGACAAAATCAACACCAATTTCCAACGAAATTCAAGATTTCCAAAGTACATGAAATATGAAACCTACTTATGGCAAAAAAAAAACTAAAAAAAATGAACACTTCCAAATTAGTGAGAACTTTATTAAAAAAAACGACAAATTCCAGCGGATTTTGACATTTCCCAATTAGTCAAAATTTAAAGAAGCAATTTAGTGAAATTTTCGATTAAATAAACGACAAACCTCGACAAATTGGGACATTTTCAAATACAGCGGGTGCGGCATATGCTAAAGAAAACAAATTTAGAATATTGAAATGTTGTTACTATTTGTAATTAATTCAAATGCAACTTTCCCTAGTTTGAATTCAACTGTTATCACTATTTGGACGTAATACTACTGCATCTTCCCTAAATTAAATTAAATACTCCCGCCGAAATACAAACATGTTCAACCAGTTCACCCTACTAAATATTTGAACATTATAGAAAATTTATCGAAAATGCTCACAAAAAACGCTACCTATTCATTAAAAAAAAAGTTTGCATATTACAATTTAACAAGCATTTTGCTGAACAAAAAAAAGATATATTCTACAAAAAAAAACACCAAAGACGTGGCGTGACGCCACGCCAAATTCAACTAGTTGTATATATCACAAGTCATTTCTAAAGAATACCATGTGATGTATTCGTGATATCTCTGATGTCACGGGTGATTCAAACTTTGTACTTCCAGAATCCGTAACAGGAGAGGTAGTTTCGAGCCTCGTCAGACCAATAACTGCTACGGGGTACTTGAAAAGCGGCCAGGACATATTTTAAAGGGCACTTCCAACAATATTAACAAATTAAGTTTTTTTTATAAAGAGAATATATTAATATCGAGAGATACCAATTACACCCAGCCTCTGCACCAACAAGATATCAAAAGACATCCAGGATGCACACAGCCAAAGAAAAAAATAAAAAAGAGAGAAAACAAAAAACAAAAGACCCCGCCAGAGTGATGGAACACTCGCAACAGCAACACTCTAACCACCACCAAAATACAACACCCGGATCGTAAAAAGGTTCTACAAAACAATGCCTTCAGCAAGGCCATTGACAGGTACACCCAATGAAGGCCAGACCTTGGGCTTTCACCATGAACATCACGACTCGGTACTTAGTACCACCGGAAAGTAGTCCGCCTGTGTTGCCGCCCCCTCTTGTCAAGGCCACTGCTGCAAGTCCCCGACACCTGACACACAGAAAACCTGTGCCTAGAGTCTTCAACGCAACCAAACCTCCACTCCGCCAGCACAAGCCTTCGATCCCAGCCACCATGACTTTTTTCACTACTTGTCAATATCATGAAAATCTATTGGACATATCGCATGACCACGACAAGATAGCGAAGTTTCGCGCCACACCCACATGAAGTATCTCTGGCCATAGATGAGGGTGCGCACGACCGGATCAAATCCGATCTAGATATCCAATGCCGCAATGTGCCAAACCGGAGATCACCGATGGGAAGATCGGAACACGTCGGCAGCCAGATCATGGAGGACCACATGTAGCAGATCGGCGACATGGCGCTCGAAGACCAGCTGGGTCAACCACCTTTATTCTTGGCCCGAGCCTGCAGCCCCCACGCTACCGGTCCCGCCGCGCCACCGGGATGCAGAGTTGGAGGCAGAGAACCTTGTCGATCTCCACCAGGAGCACCGCGACTCGCGGAGGCAACCGGAAAGGGGACGAACGGCCTCTCCAGGCACCTCGCCGGCAGAAGCGCCACCCAAAGAGCAGCAGCACCGCCTCCAGACTCCAGCCGTCGCGCCGCCCCCGCAGCCACGCCGGCTGCCGCCGCCAACCACCACGGGCCGCCGCCCGGGAACCACGCCATCGACGTCGCGAAAGGAGCAGGGCAGCCGCAGCGGGCCAGCCGCCGCATCTCCGCATCCGCGCCATGGCTCCACCCCACGCGACGAGGGAGACCGCCGCCGCCGGGACGAAAACCACCGCGCGCGCCCCGATCTGCCGCCCTACAGACCAAGGCTGCCGCAAGCGAGCACCCCGCCGCCGTCGTCGGCCGCGCGGGCTTCGCCCGGCGGCGTCCTCCGGCGACGGCGAAGCGAGAGGTGGAGGAAGGCAGCGGCGGCGCTAGGGTTTCAGGGGGCTCCCGAGTCGCCCTGGGCTGGGCGACGCGGGGCGTTTCCAATTACCTAACCACAATACGCTCCCTTGTTGGCACACAACATAATTGCGCACATAATATTGCATGGGATTAAATAAAAAAAAACAAAACCAAGTCTGATGTCAATAATGCTTGTGAATTCTACGCAATTCTCAATAGCAACAGACCATGGTCATATCAATCCAACATGACGGGGAAGCATGTAAACCAAAATAGGACTGAAAAAGATGTTTACCATAGGAAAAAACATAAAAAGTATCTCGAAGAAGTTTGGGTCAATAAAGTTCCCTACAACTATAATCATTAAGAAAATATACATAGACGACAATCCTACAAAAAAAACAAGCACCAAAACATTCAGAATATGGAGATAAATTCAAGTGCCAAGTAATACAATCAAGGTTTACTTCAACTTTCTAAATTACATGATTTCCCCAAAGAATACATGACACAGCCTTTCCACGATCCGGATCAGCATGAGAACTAAAATATATAAGCTTACAGGAATGGTGTTTAATTAACTTCAAGCATGGATTCTATCTTTTGTCAGTAGCGGAAAAGAATACAGTATCTCAAAATTCTTCGAGATTCCTATCAGTCTAAATCAACAGCCTTTTCTCAAACAATTCTATAAGAACACACGCTGCAAAACTGTAACCAACCAAACAAGGATTCAGTGAATCCACAGTTGATCTCGATCTGATACTAAGATGGCACAGTGCAAAACCATTGCACACTTCGTATTGTTTGGTGATATGATGAATTTGTCCAAAACTCGTTCCAAAACCTCCGGAAAAACATTCGTAAAACCGAGGCAGGGATCCAAGCAGAAGCTGTAAAAACATGAAGTTAGAATAACAAGAATGAAAAAAAAAACGTTACTAATTTAAGGGACTGATGGACTTATGAAACACCGCAGGTGCAAGGGACATTGATAAAAGTTCAAAACTGGAGCTGAAATGCCAAACTTCTAGTCATGTTTTGGGCTAAGGGTTTGCCCCTCGTGACGGGGGTTCACAGTCCACGATCGCAATGTCAGCTCATGAGTCATGAAAACTAATGCTTACCGATTTACTGGCAAGCCTTCTGTTAGTACTGAAGCAACTTTCACAAAGTTGCAACTTGGAAAACTTCAGATCCAAGATTTGATGTATTGTTCAAAACGGTGTTATCTAACAACATCTTCAGATTCTAGAAAGACCGTCCAATTTTGCATGGTCCAGGAAACCATAGCACAGACAAAAACAGCCGCACACACAAGCACGCACAACAAGTTGCAACTTACAATCATGCATTGGTTCCCACTTACTCCACTCCAATCTATACACCATAAATACTGGCAAATACCAGTTACAACGTCAATGGAAGAGAACCATGCAAGTGAAACTAGGAAATTACAGGTTTTGAAATCCTGGTTTCTAAACATGAATTTCTTGAGCATATAAAGAAAATTGCAGGTGAGAACTTCTTAGACAATATACGAATTATATAACTGCATTAGCTCTACCAAAACAGTCTTTCTTTCCGTATCACAAGTTGCTAACTTGCACTGATGTACTATATGAAATAGATACCTGGGTCACATGAGACGTTAGCAAAATCCTATTTTATTCATTTCCAATTTGAAACGACAGAATTGTAGTAATCTTCTTCATTGTACAGTCTCCTGAAAACATGAGAATAATAAGCGTTAAGATAGCTGCCAATTAAGGAATAAACGTTATACAAATGGGGAAGGTTACAAGAAAGCACAACATTGCAAAAAGTTGTAGGTTTCGTGTTCATTTATCCAAACGCATAGCCTACTCCTGGGTGCCATTGGAATATGGAAATATATCATAGTATATTAAACTAACTAATCTATCTGCAGCAAGATAAAGCCTCGAGATGTCAGATGAACTCTCAACTAGCAAGTACAAAGAAGCCTGAAAAAACTATAATGTCTCTCTTAAGCCAAATATTCCAGCATGCTAATGTAATTGATACCCCCTTGAAAAAATATGAACTAAGTCATATGAAAGTACTTCCAAACAAGAATGTAACAATACTAGTTTTGTGTGGCCAAATGACACGAATACGAATTACCAAGACCTTAAATTTGGGCAAATATTATCCGCGGGTAGCATAGAAGGCCAAAGCACCTCCAAATATGGTGCTGCCTGAGCTCATGATTTGCAAAAGAAAACAAATAGGAACTTGGCTTCACTTACGCTACATCTGCTGATGAACCACACTTTATCACACCTTTCCCTTCAGCGAGTTCAAGGTTAGTATAGCGCGTTATTATTTCTCTTAACGTTGTCTTTGTGCTCTTCACATCATTGTCCCACAAAATAGTCTGCTCAAAAGAATAAAATGTAAAGACATATCAATCTGAGAAGTAAAATATGACAATTTAACTTTCTATGCCGGGAGCAACAGTTCAATACCTTTCTCACGTACTCTCTTTTGAAATCCTCCCAAGGTATTTTGCCTTTGGCAGAGAAAATGGAGGCATTCCACAAGGCACCTCTAGCAGCCATTACAGATGCGGCACCTAGTAGTTACAGTAATCAAGAGACAGAGCCATTGTTAGAATTCAGGTTTTTAAGAAACTCTGATTATGCATGCTTGTTTGTGAGTGAAAATTTTAATTTTCCAGAAACTCAGATTTTTATAGTCATTTGGTGCTTTGGAAAGATATTGTACTATTGTAACTAATCACAGTACATTGAGATTTTTCTTTTGGCTAGGAGTAAAGTAAGTGCAAATATAGATAACTGGCAAGCGAAGAAACCAAGACTAGTGAGACGACCATCATGTATTTCTCTTTGATGTACTCTACAAAAAAAAAGCAAACTAATAATTAGAGCATAAAATATGAATTTAACATACAAACCTGTAGCATCTTTGATTCTCTTAAAATCTTCGTACTCAAATACATCCCCATTAGCTATAACTGGAATTGACAGCGCGGACACAACATCAGCTATCTCATCCCACTTAGCCGGATCTTTTGGCCTGTCTTTGATCGTTCTGCATTTTAAAGGCCAGCCAGGAAACCAATTACTTAAAAACGATCCTAGGACCCATGAAAAATGGAAGATTGAAATATGCACCAAATCATATCTTCAAAACGTGTTAATTTTAGTTGAACGCCACTGAGAAGTATGGTTGGTAAATTGTGCATTTTCAAGCAAGATAAGACCCAGTACGATTGTATATGTGCTTACCTTCCATGGACAGCCAGAGCTGGAACACCAGTTTTCTCAATCCGGCGTGCCAACTCCACAGTATCCTGACGTTTGCTCAGAAGACGGATTTTACACGTGACTGGTGTGTTCAAGTTCCTCCGCAATGTGGTCAAAATCTACATGGAATAATTTGCATAGCCTGAATAAAGCACAGTAAAGTACAGGATATGAAAGTAGGAGAACAAATAAGACCATGTAGGCACGTACATCATGTATAAGCTCAGGTTTGGTGAGTAATGCAGCACCCATTCCTCCACTGATAGAAAAAGCCTTTGGACAACCCATGTTGATATCTATAGCAGCAACATCGTTACACCTGGTGAGGATAAAAACTATGATTAAAGAAAATATGCAAATTGGCATATGTTTAGAAACTTAATTCAATGACTTGATCAAATGATCATACCAAACAATTTAGTTAGCACCCTTCTTTTCCCTAATAACACAGTGCACTTTAAGTTATTTGCTGTTAAAAATTCAGAAAATAAGGCTTACACAATCTCTGCAGCTTTAAGTGCTCTCACGGCATTTGACGTGCCCATTTGAAAGACAACCCTGTCCCTTTCTTCCGGGCATGTTCGAAAAACTACACTATCAGTCCCTCTCTCCACAAAGTCAGTAGTCCCAAGAGATTCTGACCAATGATGAACACCACAATTAGAATGAATGGAACCATACCACACAAATTGGACAACATAGGGAACAAATAAACAAAACAAAATCCAGCAGCCTTAAGTTGTCCTTAAATTATACACTTGTACATTGAGTTGTCCTTAAGTGTTCCTTTTATCTTCAATACAAAAAAAAAACATCCGAGAATCATAAGAAAAACGTAAATGTGCAGTCACCAACTTGAAATGCAACATTATTGGAGTAAAACTATCTACAATACTATAATATATGCAAAACCACACTTTATGCGCAGGACATAACCATCGATGTGGCAGACATAGCTGTGAGGTCATAATAAACTGTCGAACATAAATTGAAGAACAATACCATTTGTAACACGTTGACAATTCACAAACTTATGATCTATTATTTCCTCTCCATATGTAATATCAGCACCATATTCAGCAGCCAGCAGCCTAAGCGGCAGAGCGCCCTGCAAAAGCCAGCGACAGAGTAAGGTAGGTACAACATACAACTATGTAAGGATGTTGAGGGAAATCCCATGCGGCTATGTGATAAGAAGTCAAGGATATTGTCTAGAAATAACTGTGAATTGGCGAGGATGACTTCTATGTATTCAGGAATCCAGCATGGGGTAACTAAGAACAATACAAAGAGCTGTTCATTCAATTCTGAAATAAAGATAGGGCGCGCTATAATTCCTCAGTCCCTAGAGCTGCATCCATAGAAACCCTGATTTCCAACTGGAGATCTCCCAGGCTTCGTTTTGATTAACACGGCAACCGCCCATCGAGCAGCGCCGCAGAGAAGACGAACTACCCATTCACCCCGCCGGCAGTAAAGCTTCCAAAGGTAGATTCAGGTTGAAATCTAGGACCCGGTGCTCCGGGAACTGAAACTCATGTGGATGCTGCTGTGAATCAAGGTGGGAGGGTTTGGAGGAGTTACCGCGCGGACCATGGGCGCGAGCACCATCTTGTTGTGGTAATCCATCTCTAGCCTCGCGTACCGCGGCTGCTCCGCCTCTGACTCTCTCCCCGGAAATTTTGGATGACGAGGGTCTTCCGGCTCGAGTGCCGCAGAGAACAAAAGGCGACGGTGGCGGCGACGCTGTTCCGTGCAAGAACAGAGCACTGCGTCGTCTACAGAAGTACAGACAGAGTCCAGAGTCCAGACCGGATCCTCTCGCAGCTTCAATGTTGGGTCGGGCCGCTAAAATCCCAAATTTTCGTGTTCAGCTGGGTTGGGCTGACACGATTATAAAGCGAGTCCTTGCTTTTAAAAAAAAGTTGCATGAAGTTTTCACCATTTCAATTACCTTTCTAAGGGTCCCTTTAATTCACAAGAATCATGAAACACTCCAGTAAAAAAAAAAGAATCATGAAACACATTAATAGAAAAATACATGATTCTTCTAATAAAGATAAAAAATGCATTATCGGAATGTCATGTACCCTTCACTCACACGGGTTTCGAATATTACACGATTAGCACAAAAGAATGTTTGACACATCACAAGAAAAACAAAAGAGTCGTAGCAAAAGGTTTGATTGGATGAAAAATAATCTAAAATAAAGTAAAAAAAGAATCAATTGAAAAATCCTAAAAAGAAAAATCATATGAATAAAATGGGTCACACTAGGAAATTTTCAAAGGTACAACCTCTTTTAAATATCTTCGAATCAAAGCACATATAATTTACCTATAAAAAGCACTATCCTTTTATTGAATGTCTACCCATTTAAAGTGAAATTGTAGCTTCATTGTCCAAATCAAAGCCACTAAGATTTACATAAAATCAATCGATCAAAGATCAATAAAACATTAATTCTATTGAACCATAAGACATTTATATATGCAACGGATGATACCATAGATACATGGTCTAGACACAAAATCACGAACACCCATGCATATCACCAATATAGACTCAAAATATATTTTTATAACATTATTTGAAGTGACCAAGTGCTTCTCTTGAAATCCATCCTCACAGTAATGGATTTATCATGTGTCAGCCTCCCCACTCTCAAAATGGACTACAAAATTGTCATAATTAGATGGGGTTTCATTTCGAAGGGCTATGCTAGGGAACAACCAAAGTGATGGCCATTCCCTTGTGAATTGAGAAAAGGTGTGTTGTCTGATACGTGTCAAACGTATTTATAATTTTTTATTGATCCATGCTAGTTTTATGATGTTGTCACATGTTTTTAATACCATATTACATTATTTATTTATTTTTTTGTAGGACTAACCTGTTGACAAGATGCCCAGTGCCAGTTCCCTGTTTTTGTTGCAGAAAGTTACTTCTAGAAATATTCTCGGAATTGGACGAAAATTTACGGAGATTTTTTATTGGGGAAATAAGGACCGGAGCCAGAAGGGCGACCCCGGGAGGGACCCACAGGCCAGGGGCGGGTCCCACCCATGGGTCTAATGGGGGCCGTGGCCGGGGGTGGTCCCTGCCCCTCGGAGACCCCCTCACGGCGCCCTTTGGCCTATAAATTGTCCCCGATGAAAAAAACCCTAAGCCCCGAAGGATTTTCCCAAATACGATACAGAGCTCCGCCGCCATCGCCGACAAGTTTCGGGGGTTCAGAAGGACCTGTTCCGGCACCCTGCCGGGACGGGGATCGACCGTCGGAGCCATCTCCATCAACACCGCTGCTTCCCGTGATGAGGAGGGAGTAGTCCCTCACCGGGGCTGAGGCTTATACAAGTAGCTATGTGGTTATCTCTCTCTCCCATGATGTGATCTCCGTCGTGATCATGAGCTTTATTAGTATAGTTGAATACATGATGTTTCCCTATGTGTAATGGATATGATGTTGCTCAAGTGGTGTTATCTAGTATAATTTGTGAAGGGGTCGTTGCATAGAAAACAAAAATTTTCCTACGAAACAAGCGGAAGAAACCCCATGATCTTGATCTATTAGACGAAGGTAGCGAAGTGGAGATCCAATCTCTTACCCTTGAAGATCGAACAAATGCGTTTTTTCGGTGCAGGGGTTGGCTAGTCGATCCCCGCAACTAGACTCATCTAGTCGCGAGGAGATGTATTATCCTCGAGATCCAATCCGATGAAGCGCCGCAAGAGCAGCACCTCCGCGGTATCCACACGTATGGCTCGATGTAGACTTCTTCTCCTTGATCCCGCAAGCGAGGAAGATGTGGCTCATGAGATCCCAGCAGCACGACGGCGTGGTGGTGGAGATGGTGGAGGTTTTCCCGCGGACAGGGCTTCGCCAAACCGTGTACGAGAGAGAGACGGGAGGAGAGAGGGAGGGTGCGGCTAGGGTTTGAGGTGGGTGCGCCCCAGCCCTCCTCTCCTCTTTATATAGGCGTGGGGGCAGCCTTTGCCCCTCCCCCAAGCCCTAGGGCCGGCCAACCAAGGGGAAACTTAACCCCCAAGGCAGCCCTAGGGTTTTGGGGCCCTTTTCATATGTTTGACCACATGGGCCTTGGGGGGCTGGTGCAGCCAGCCCATGTGGGCTGCTGCATGCCCCTTGGTCCATGTGGGCCCTTCTAGGTTCATTCCGGAACCTTCTAGAATCTTCCGGTACCCTGCCGGAATTTTCCCAAACTTTTCTGGAACCCTAGAAACCACTTTCCTTATATGAAACTTTATCTCCGGACTCTTCCGGAGCTCCTCGTGATGTCTAGGATCTCATCCGAGACTCCGAATCAATATTCATTCACACCATCAATAATCTCATCGCAAACCCTAGCTACATCGGAGCGTTAAGTGTGTGACCCTACGGGTTCGAGAACATGTAGACATGATCAGATCAATAATCAATAGCAGGACCGGGATGCCCATATTGACTCCTACATATTCAATGAAGTTCCTTATCGATTGAACCACGATGCCGGAGATTCTTAATCTCGTATACGATTCCCTTTGTCTCACCGATATTTAACTTGCCCGAGATTCGATCGTCGATATCTCCATATCTAGTTTCATCTCGTTACCTGGCAAGTTCTCTTTACTCGTCCATAATATAGGATCTCCGTGATTACCACTTAATCACATGGTTGGAACCTTTTCTGATGCTATATTACCGAGAGGGCCCAGAGATATCTTTTCCGTCACAAGGAAGGACAAATCCCACTCTTGATTCATGTAACCCAACAAATACCATTGGAGATACCTGAAAGCCACCTTTATAATCACCCAGTTACGAAGTGACGTTTGATGTCCACAAAGCATTCCTCCAGTAAATGGGAGTGACATAATCTCATGGTCTAAGGACACTATACTTGGCATATACTAAAAGTGTTGACAATGAAACTGAGTGACACGATCATTTGCAACACTTTATTATTGGGTATCGTCCATCACATCATTACTCCTAACGACATGACTCCGTTATCAAGTGACTATAACAAGTCCATGGTTAGGAAACTCTAACCATCTCTTGACTAACGAACTAGTCTAGTAGAGGCTTACTAGGGACACCTGGCTGTTTATATTCCACACATGTATTATGTTTCCAATTAATACAATTATAGCATGGATAATAAACTATTATCATAAACATGAATATGCTAATAAACCATTTTATTATTGCCTCTAGGGCATATTCCCAACAATTTGCGGAGTCATCGTTGTGATCACGGTACCACGGTGACAGTGAGGGTGCCGTGTGTGGCTCTATGTATCAAGATTAGAGGGATCTTTATCATGAGTTTGTTCTTTATTATTGTTCGATTGAATAGATCATGAGGTTTCTTGATGCTTGTGTTATTGAAGAAAGAGACTATTCAAGAAATAGGTTGTGGTGTTTGTTAGTACTATCTTTGAATGCGGATAGTGACAGCATGAAGTGTCCATAGATGTGGAATACAAACTTTAAGGTGTGCTTTTCGTAGCCCTACGCAATTCTCATCCTATTTGATCCACGAAAGAATGATCTCCGAGTAACGTCTACCATGCATGTGTTTTTGTGGGAACTATCATATGTTTAATTATGTTTATGATGTTGAGAGTAGTCACTAGTGAAAGTATGAATCCTAGGCCTTGTTTCCAAGCATTGATTCATCGTTTTAGTCACTTTTGTCACTTGTTTGCTTGCTGCCATTTTTATTACAGAATTACAAAATCACCTTTTACCATCCATATCACTTGCATTTTACTATCTCTTCGCCGAACTAGTGCACCTATACAATTAGCCATTGTATTAGGTGTGTTGGGGACACAAGAGACTTCTTGTATCTTAATTGCAGGATTGCTTGAGAGAGGATACGTTCAACCTCTTCCTCCCGTGGATTCGATAAACCTTGGGTTACTCACTTAAGGGAAATTTGCCGCTGTGCTACAAACCTCTGCGCTTGAAGGCCCAACAATTCTACAAGAATAGAAGCGTGTAGTAGACATCAAGCTCTTTTCTGGCGCCGTTGCCGGGGAGGAAAGGTAGCGGTACTCACACTCAGATGACGAAGCTAATTTCTAGCATTGTTGTTGGGGAGGTGAGTGCTTGAAGGTATCTTCTTTAGATCTTGTGATTAAATCTTTTTGTTTCTTGTTTTTATTTCACTAGTTAGGCTTAATGGAAAACAACCAAAAAATTAGAGAGCTTTATAAAATTTATCTTGAAATTGGTCATGATGCTTTTGAAGAGAAAATTAAAAAACCTATGGAACTTTATTTGCACAATAATCATGCTAGTAGCAATGTTATTAGTATGATTTCTTTGAATGCCATTGTTGCTAATGCTATGGAAAATTGCAAGCTTGGGGATGCCGGTTTTGATGAATATGATCTTTTTAGTCCCCCAAGCTTTGAGGAGAAAATTTGCTTTGATGATACTTTGCCTCCAATATATGATGATTATAATGATGAATGTGATCTTTTCAGTCCACCTACTATTGAGGAAAAAGTTTATTACGATTATGATATGCCTCCTATTTATGATGATTACAATGATGGCTATGATAGTTTTACTCCCACTATTATTAATGAGAAGGATTTTGCTTATGTGGAGAGTAATAATACTTTTATGCATGTGAATCATGAGAAAAATGCTTTATGTGATGGTTATGTTATTGAGTTTTCTTATGATTCTACTGAAAGTTATTATGAGAGAGTGAAGCGTGGTTATATAAATTTTCATCTTATAAAGTTTTCCCTCCTTATGTTGAAGGTTTTAATGTTGCATTTGCTTTGCCTTCCTATGCTTAATGATTTATGCTCCAATGATTTATTTTCTTACAAGATGCCTATGCATAATAAGAGAGTTAGACTTAAATGTGTTTTATATTTGCTTCATGATGCTCTCTTTTGCGTTCCAACTCTTATTCTTATGAGAGCATCATTAAAATTATCATGCCTAGCTAAAAGGCTTAAAAGAAAAGCGCTTGTTGGGAGGCAACCCATCTTTTGTTTCAGTCTTGTTTTTGCTTTTCTTGAGTCATGAAGTTGTTGCCTCTGTAGCAACTTCATTGTATCTTTTTATTTTGGTTTTTGTGCCAAGTTTAGCCTCTAATGCATTGAAAGTGCGAGGTATTGTTTTGCTGTCCAGAAACAGATTTCTATCCTTCACTGTTCGAAAATCCAGAAAATCCCTGAATTTTATATTTTTGTGGTATTTTTAGACAGAAAGCCTGATACTTTTATCTATCTTTAGTTAGTTTTGAGTTTTCTGATTTGAGCTACAGAAGTGCCTCGAAAAATTCAATCTTTACAGACTGTTCAGTTTTTTACAGATTCTGCTTTTATTTGTATTCGTTTCTTTTACTATCGTCAAATGTGATACTCTAGAGAAGGAGTACCACATTGAGGCTTAGTAAACAGTAGCTAATGCCCAATAAAGTTGTCTGCAATTTGTCTTGAGTTGAACACATGTGCATTTTAATTTATGAGCACTAACCCTCTAATCAGTTTATGAGAAGTTTTGTGTGAAAGGAGTTTTTAAGTTCCAAAAGAGATGATAATGAAGAAATTGAAGATGGATCAGAGCTCAACCTTGGGGATGCCCCCACGGCACCCCCTCTGAATATCAAGAACCATCAAGCGTCTAAGCTTGGGGATGTCCAAGGCATCCCCTCCTCTTCATCGACTATCATAAGGTCGTCTTCGTTGAACTTCGTTTTTATCACTTTACATATTATGTGCTATGCTTGGAGCATATTTTTACTTTCAGTTTTGGTAGTTTGTTTGCTGGTCATATCTTTGTTGGATCCTATCTTTATTTGTGTGGGAGAGAGACACGCTCCGCTTTTTCATTTGAATACTCTTTTGCTTCGCTTATATCTTGTTGAGTATTCTTAGCTACTGTTTGTTAGCTAGTAAGCTCTCGCTTTTAGCTTTTATCTTATTTAGAGCTGCTAGTTGTTGATGTTAAACTCTCTTGTTCTTCACTTATACTTGTTGGAGAGTTGTTATTGATAAATTGCTTGAATTATCAAAGTGACAAAATGCTATCCATGTGACATTGGAATGAAATGAAAGCATGCATAGTCTTGTAGATCATTGTGTGGATACTTGATACTTCTCATTTGTTTTGAGATATTAAGATGAATGCTTAAACTTGCTGGTTATTTGAGTGGAATTGATTAGTAAAGAAATACGGTTAAAAGCTTGAAATTGTGTGGTGTTTCGTAGTTGTTAATTCATAAAGCTAATCTTTCCATCAAAAGAATTGTTTGGTCAATAAGGGAGACGGTGTGGAGCTTTTATGGTTATGATTGACTAATGTCTTATGTTACTCTGTTACCGGTTAATGTTAGATGTTTGCTTCAAATACCCCTTTTTGCTAAGCCTAAAAATTCATACTGAGTGTAGAGTTCACTCGTGCATCCAAATCCCAAAGCCTAACTATCTTGCCAGCTGAGTCCACCATATCTACCTATGCATGGTATTTCTTGCCATTCCAAGTATATTTGTCTTGTGCTATCTTTAAAATATTCAAAATACTCCTTTTTGTGCCTCTGTTTTTAAGCTCATGAGGAAGCAGTAGAGAGTTAGATATAACTTGTGACAAGCAAGGTCATTTCCCCCCTTTCTCCCAATGTCGATGGTTTACGTCTTCACTTGAATCAACCCGAGAGCAGCTTAAGCAAAATATAAATATAACTCACCATTCTCCTCCGCGCAATGAAAATCTGAGAAATCAGCTCAAAACATTGGACAATGGTGAAACCAAGGAGAAAGAGGAATGTACTCGTTCCTCTAAAACTAGTTGCTCTCACAAGTATAAAAGCCTTGCTTGTTATGGGGGACTAGATAGCTTCTCTGTTATGAAATCGTTGACGAAAGCATGCATCTCTCAAAATTGTTTTTATCTCTGTTTTTCAAAATCAAAAAGCTCTAGCACATGACTAATCCCTGCTTCCCTCTGCGAAGGGCCTTTCTTTTACTTTTAATGTTGAGTCAGTTTTCCTTTTCCTTCTATCTCCACCGAAGCAAACATATAGCATTGACCCTGGGTATCATTGATCATATTACATCATCAGATTAAACATGAATCTTTATATTGACTTTACCGTTGGAAGTTGAAGCTTTTTGCTAATACGTACATCTTCTTTGTTTTGATTCTCAAACACTTTTGTCATGTAACTATTACCTTTGAGAATTAATCAAATATGTGGGTCACATTGCTTTCATATCTTTAACGTACTATTTATGTAAGGTTTTGCTTGAATGATTCAACTTGGTTATTCATTGATTTCTTGTTATCAACTATAGACAATTGTTTTGTATCACTTCATTCACATCCTATGCTTTACATTATTATCTTGATCATGATTATGATTGGTTGCATGTCTCATTAAAAATTATTTTGTTATCACTTACCTACTCGAGGACGAGTAGGAGTTAAGCTTGGGGATACTGATATGTATCAAACGTATCTATAATTTATGATTGATCCATGCTAGTTTTGTGATGTTGTCAGTTTGTCACATGTTTTTAATACCATATTACATCATTTTTTTTGCATTTTGTCGGACTAACCTATTGACAAGATGCCCAATGCCAGTTCCCTGTTTTTGTTGCAGAAAGTTACTTCTGGAAATATTTCTCGGAATTGGACGAAAATTTATGGAGATTTTTTATTGAGAAAATAAGGACCGAAGCCAGAAGGGCGACCCCGGGAGGGACCCACAGGCCAGGGGCGGGTCCCACCCGTAGGTCTAAGGGGGGTCGCGGCCGGGGGTGGTCCCTGCCCCTCGGAGACCCCCTCACGACGCCCTTTGGCCTATAGATTGTCCCCGACGAAAAAACCCTAAGCCCCGAAGGATTTTCCCAAATACGATACAGAGCTCTGCCGCCATCGCCGATAAGTTTCGGGGGTTCAGAAGGTCCTGTTCCGGCACCTTGCTGGGACGGGGATCGACCGCCGGAGCCATCTCCATCAACACCGCTGCTTCCCGTGATGAGGAGGGAGTAGTCCCTCACCGGGGCTGAGGCTTATACAAGTAGCTATGTGGTTATCTCTCTCTCCCATGATGTGATCTTCGTTGTGATCATGAGCTTTATTAGTATAGTTGAATACATGATGTTTTCCCTATGTGTAATGGATATGATGTTGCTCAAAGGGTGTTATCTAGTATAATTTGCGGAGTCACCGTTGTGATCACGGTACCACGGTGACAGTGAGGGTGCCGTGTGTGGCTCTATGCATCAAGATTAGAGGGATCTTCATCATGAGTTTGTTCTTTATTATTGTTGGATTGAATAGATCATGAGGTTTCTTGATGCTTGTGTTATTGAAGAAAGAGACTATTCAAGAAATAGGTTGTGGTGTTTGTTAGTACTATCTTTGGATGCGGATAGTTACAGCATGAAGTGTCCATAGATGTGGAATACGAACTTTAAGGTGTGCTTTTCGTAGCCCTACGCAATTCTCATCCTATTTGATCCACGAAAGAATAATCTCCGAGTAACGTCTACCATGCATGTGTTTTTGTGGGAACTATCATGTGTTTAATTATGTTAACGATGTTGAGAGTAGTCACTAGTGAAAGTATGAAGACTAGGCCTTGTTTCCAAGCATTGATACACCGTTTTTATTCACTTTTGTCACTTGTTTGCTTGCTGCCATTTTTATTACAGAATTACAAAATCACCTTTTACCATCCATATCATTTGCATTTTACTATCTCTTCGCCGAATTAGTGCACCTATGCAATTAGCCATTGTATTAGGTGTATTGGGGACATAAGAGACTTCTTGTATCTTAATTGCAGGATTGCTTGAGAGAGGATACGTTTAACCTCTTCCTCCCGTGGATTCGATAAACCTTGGGTTACTCACTTAAGGGAAATTTGCCGCTGTGCTACAAACCTCTGCGCTTGGAGGTCCAACAAGTCTACAAGAATAGAAGCGTGTAGTAGACATCACTGCCCCCAAGGACCATAGACAAGGTTTGTGTTCTTGATTTGAACAGTTTTGGCCATCATATTCACCTTGGAGAACGAGCAGTCAATCATGAGGTGTTTCACAGTTTTTGGGTGAATCCTGCATGGGTCATGTGGCCATCCCCGGATCGTCAGGTTATTGGCTGTGAGCACCTTTCGTTGCAATACCAACGAAGCGAGAGAAATACCGGCACTTCGGCTCAACGTGGGCCTTCCATATTTTTGTCATATGGAATGGCGAGTATGTGCCCCGAGAACTGGCGGCCGTAAGATGAGGTTGTAGTGTATATTCCTGATGAAGTCCATCTCCAAGAGATAGTGAGTCACAAGAGCGGACCCAGAAAAATTCTGACCGGGGTACATGAAGTGACGGGGCGCTCCTTCTATAAAATTGCACAGTATGAATATTTTTATCAAAATATGCACAAATACAAAGGGAATTCAAAATTTAAAATGCCCCCATTGGGTTGTACTTGTGTCCGCCCCTTGTGAGAGTCAGGATAGAGATGCAGAACCACCGATCACAGACGCGCCCACAACATGACGAACTGATACAACTGAGCCACCAGGGAGAGATGGACCAGTGCTCCCATCCATGTGCTATTGTTGAGCTCATTTTGAACCGAACGGTTCTTCCTCGTGGTGATGTTGTAGAGATCCACGAATTGAAGCTTGAGTGCACCCCCGCCAGCCATCGGTCGTGCCAAAAAAGCATTCGGCCCCATCCCTAAGCGTGATGTTAGTGGATGCTCGGAACAGCTCCATGTCCGCCCCCATCGCACGACGAGCCAAGGTCTTTAAAAATCCGTCAATGCAAACCATGGCCACTGTAACCACGCACGGGCTCGCCCAAATTTCTCAATGTCTAGAACCCCGAAGCCGCACAACTCCTTGGGCCTATAGACCGTGCTCGAGTTCACCAAGGCGTGAGGCCCGAAACTCGGAGTGTGGCTCGTGGCTTCATCCAACAGAAGGCCCTCTTGATCTTCTCAATCTTCTTGAGTATCTATTTGGGCAACTTGAAGAACGCGAGGTGGTAGATCACCATGGATGAGAGGACGGGACGACATAAGAGGATTTGAGTAAGTTCAGTTCACTGAAATCTACCGCCGAATTTTTCAGCGAAAATCATCGGAGGTACTGCATGTGGCATATAGGGCAGCGATCAAAATACGGTTCACGTAAAGAAACATAGGGTTCACCTTTTTGGGTCGTGAGTGGTGACCACCGGGTGCAAGTGCTCCAACACATGGATACAAACGGCCATCCAAAAGAGATACAATACAAGTATACAACCACACCTAACCAATATCATAACCCAAAGCACACATGCAGGATACAGCTTGCAGATCACATCACATGAGGTCATGAGGAGCTAGCTAGGTTTGCTGTTTTTCCTATAGTCAACCGGCCGGCCGGCCACCTCTCAAAGTCTCAATCATCTCCCTTCCCTCCCGGTCACTACCCATACGAACAGTCCACGCTATAGACCAGAAACGGTGACCCCATGCATTTGGCCATCTTATTAGTAGCACCTACGGCACAACACAACAACGCACACCTCCCCCCAAAACCCAAACACTCTGCTCGGCCGCTAGCTCGCATCCATACATACACCGCCGCACAGGTAGAGAACCCACCTCCCCTCTTCTTCCGGGAGGCCAAGCAGCTAGCTAGAGCTAGCCCACTCCTCCCCCTTCTCCCTATCTCTGTTCTTAGCATGGTGAGGGACACCGGCGGTGGCGCCCTGCAGCTACTGGCAATGCTTCTCCTCCTGCTAGCGTCCGAGCTCGCCACCTTCAGCTGCGGCCACAGGATCCCCAGAGCAGAGGTTGCGTCCTGGAAACGCGGGGCGACGACGCCGATGCGGACGGAACGCACCGCGTCCACGAAGACGGCGGTGACCGACGCGGCGGTGGCCCTGGATGACTCCAAGAGGGTGGTCCCGGGCGGCCCGAACCCGCTGCACAACTAGCGCCGCTCAGGTTCTTCTTCGCCTCCATTTTTCCTCGCGCAGAAGAACATCAGTGAGTAGTGAGTGCTGAGACAGCTGAGTAGTGCCCGATACAGTCACATACACTACATCACTTTGTAATTTGTATGCAAGTGTATCGGGCACTGAGTAGCGAGCAACTGTAATTAGCTAGCTAGCACATTAGTAGAGCTGATCTGGAGTCTGGACTCTGAATCCAAGACTAGAGTGTAATTACATGTATCGTATTTTTGTTCCTCCCCCGCTGTTCTTCAGTTCTTCGTCGATCGAAGATCTGAAATACTTAGCAGGGCAATGATTGATCTGAAACAGCTTTGCAATCAGCTGCTGCGAGAGCTCGGAACGGTCAATGACCTTGTGTGCTTGAATTCCGGGGGGTGTTTAGGGTCATTTCACACTGGCGAAGGTGTATGTATAGCAAAGGGACAAGCGAGCCACGACAAGCTGGAGCTTTGTCGCGCCTCCGCTAAAATAAGATGGATCCTTACTAGGCTTTTTGTTCGCTTATGCGCGTGATCTCATCAGCGCGCCTTGTTGTTATCTTACCCTTACCACTCACATGCAAGAACCGTCGCGTAGGAGATTAAAAACTGTTGGCAGGTCACATCATCTGATCATCAGTCTCTTGATTCGACAAGAAATAGGGGGGCAAGAGTTCGGCCGTGTTGTGCAGGTCAAAATAAGAACAGTCTCCTAGATCGGCAGTGTCTGCAATTTGAGTCAGTGTACATGAAACCATAATCTACTCTCATCGTCAGAAAACCATGCTAGGAGAACATGCCTGGATCATGGTGCTGATTACCGCAGGCCCTCAGGGACATTTCTTAGTTAGACTACTACAACAGGTTTTCCTCCTCGCCTCCTTGATGCCAGGTGGAGCACCTAAAACCCAACGGTAAAGGAAGCATGCACCATATACGAAGAAGAGCAGACCTCATTATCAAGCATCTCCATCGGAGTGCCTAAATTATGTCCGACACACCCTAATTAGGAACACCTATCCGATGCTTTTTTTTTTGCCTCCCACACCGGCACCTCTAAACAGGCCCAACAAATGCTAAAATTTCAGATTTTCTATACAATTTAATAATTTATTTGTATAGCTGGTGGAAAAACATAATATATGGGCACACTTAGCCACAGAAAATAGGATCGCTTTTGAATAGGCAGCCCACTCGATCCACTCACGGATCTTTTGTGGCCACGTAACACATAAAAAATATCACGCTCGGGGTGGCTACGCACAGAAAATCCTGCAAGTGGATCGCTCCTCCGCCTCCATGGCACGTAGAGTGTGTGACATATGGGCCAACCCGAGCTTTTGTCCGGCCCAAATCGTGTCCAGCACCGCCAAGAGACCCCTCAAGGTTGGGGGTGGCTTGGCGGTGCCGAACAAGATTTGGGCCGGACGAGAGCTTTAGGACCCCCGGTGTGGCCGTTTTTTTTGCACGACACACTAAAGGGCCTTTAGGGGCTCCTTTAGGACTACCGATGGAGTTGCTCTTACTACCTAGAAGTAGCAAAGGGCCCGGGTCGAGGGGCGGAGGCAGAAAAAATATATGAGGCGAGGAAGAAATTGGAGCACACAAATTATTGGGGAGGGAAAAGCACTATAATCCGTTGTTTTTAGCCTTTTTTTGCTTAACAATTTGGGTGTTAAATGCAAAAAAAACTGTGATAGGGGGAATCGGGGCCCCTGCTGGCCCCCTGCCTCCACCCCTGTCGGGTCGATTATGACTCGCCTAGGTCAGCTCCGGTTGTTGGCACTAGCACCCTTCCCTTGGACCCTTTCTAAAACACACAATAATCACACCACATCACACAAGGATAAGCAATTACAATACACCTTTGCGATTTGTTGATGGGGTTTGGTATTCGCCTACTCACCGGGACATGATCCCAAATGTTTCATCAATGTAATAAATCAATATAGTATGCTCGACGATAAAGTCCGTCAACCATTCAAACCATCAGACAGATCTCGACCACTTTGCTACGATCGGTTCAACCATCCTTGCTAGTTGCCATGGGTGCCCGTGACGTCCCCTATTGATCTCGGGTCTAGACTAATACTTTTGTCGAGTTTGTTTGTGTTACACCACGGTAAATATATATATTAGGTCTGGGTTACATGTGTTTGTCTATAAGCTTTAACCCTCGCTAATTACAAGTCCAACTGTAGTGCACATATTTTCCAACAGTCCGCATCGCCCCATTCGGATAACGTCACATGGCAAAGCCGATGAGACAACCTACGGGGTGAAAACGCATCTAGCGTTTTCCTTGTAGATTTTGATGATTAATATCAAACAATTAAGTGAACTAGGTTTACAGTCCTATAAAGTTGGTTTAACCCTACAGATCTCTACCAATCAAAATGAAGTGAGGAGAGCATTACTTGAATCTGAAGGCTCTAGGTTGTTTTTCAGTAGTTCTAGTGTCTCAAAGAGACACATTGAGTATAGGATAAGTCGTACTGTAACAAATGGTATGATACCTTGGGAAGAATGTGAAACTTGATTTCTTATCTAGGTTCATCTTTTATAGAAAATCATTTGGAAATATTTGGGGAGACAGTAAGGAGAATGATCAGCATAAACGGGTTGAAGATTAGAATAACCGTCACGCGTGTTGAGACTGTCTATGGCAAGCCTCATAGAGCTTCAAATGTGTTGATGAGACCAGTGCTACCTTGTATGACCTATGTTATTCTTAAGGGTTACGGAACCTTGTCCTTGAAGGCTTCCCTAAGCATCAGATGCTTCTCCGCGTTGTGCTTTGATGATGCACTAGTAAAGTTACCGTTGTGATGCATTAGTTGTGTGCAGCTTCCGTACAGCCAACTAGTTCTCTAGGTGCGACTATATAAAGATCAGACCCCAAGGGGTAGGGTTGTCGACTTTGAGCAAAATTCTGGATCTAAGATCTAATTCTTGTGTTGTAAAGTTTTCCCTCACTTAGTTATTGAGCAAATCCTGAAGAGGAAAGAGTTGACACTAGTTGAGTCTCAAGCAATATCATATTCTAGCATCTGAGTTCTTGACTATTACTCTTGTGACGGTTGCATGGTCGGGTGCTACAATTGGGTGTAAGTGGATCGGATTTCGTTTCTACCATATCGTTTACCATATTTTTCCCCAATTTAGACCGAAACGGATAATGACCGATTGCAGATTTGAAATCGGTTATATGTGACCGCGGATTTGAATCACCCAGCCATCTAAACCATACATGCATACGGTGAGATGGGGTTCGACCATGTGCTTGGGTAGCTTGATTTGTGCAACCACTTTAGGAGGTGCGGTGGGCTGGCTTAGGTTGACAAACAACTTCTTCCCTGATTAGGTGCCATTTAGACCAGTGTTGACACAAAGATATTGGCCATTTGGCCTGAAAATTCTATGCTTAGCTGGCATATTTGTCCCACAAATCTCGATGTCGGGTCAACCATCGTGGATGGTGCGTCCTCTCTTGGGTGTGTAGGTCATTGTTTCATGTCAAGACCCACTTGAAAAATGCACACAACAACATCGGTTAGACTTCGAGACAACAATATTGTGAGAATAACTTGAGTTTAGAGCTAAACCTATATGGCAGCTAGAGAGAGAAGGTAGTCAAAAAACTATATAGGTTTTCTGTTCCCCTCACCAATGTCACCGTCGGTACGCCCCGGCTCTGGTGGCCCATGTGGGGCCCTGGAGGTGCGGCGAACTACATCTCTGGTGGCCCATGGGGCCTTGGAGGTGCGGCGAACCACGTCTCTGATGGCCCATGGGGGCTTGGAGGTGTGGCGAACCACAGTACCTCACTGGCGGGGAGGGTTTCTGTTCTTATTTTGTGGAGTTTAAGTGTCTTGTTTTCGGAATGGTGACGCAGAGGCGACATCCTAAAGTCAAAATAAGGTCCTTCCTGTTCTATCCTTGACCGGTAGTGCGCCTAGTGCTGGCGGAGGGAGCGTCTAGGACAGGGGAGGATGACGGCACGCATTTGGATCACTACAGTGCTTGTAATCGTCGCTAGGTTGTCTAAGAATTTATTTATAATTTTATTACTTTTGAGGTTATTTCTTCTATTATTGATGGTTATTATTAATAGATCGGTGACTATTGTTTTTGCAAAAACACAGTATTGTTAGACTCCAGCTTCCTGGTGCTTCCTGAGTAATGATTTTTGGTCTCCGTTCACCCTAGTTTGTTGTTGCATGAGCAGCAAGTGCCGTAGTGTACATCGGTATACAAGGGCATACGAAATGGGTCGTCAGTATAAAGAAATCAGTTTAGAGACCCTTAAAGAGCACTGTCCTCCATAGTATTAGTACATACAAGGGCAAACGACATTGTTACAAATTTAAATATTTGGAAAATGATACCAATTAATATGGAGACTTGTAGTTATCCATAACAGAGGAAACAAATGGCAAAGTACATTAGCTTTGTTCTAGCAAACGACTGGTCACACAGAATTGCAGTTCAACAAAGATCTTCTTCTCAAGAAGATGATTGCGTCCAATCACCATAGTTTTCTTCAGGTAAATCCTAATCACAAGGCTCCTGTGAACAGAAAGAGCATTTCGTCAAAATGTAAGTATTGAGATCAGAAGAAACTTTCGTCGAAACGTAGGTATTGACATCAGGAGAAGGGGGCAGCTCGTTAAGTTTCATGGCAATGGGAGACATTAAGCAACAGAAAAGACGACCGAGATGCACACTAACACAGAATAAATATATTTAATTTGTGGCCAGGGAAACTAAAAGTAGAAAGGCTAAAAATGATAGAAGAATTACAATCAATGTTCAGGTCATTAGTTTATCACATGGAGGTAACAGCAAATAAAGGTCTAGAAAGCTAACTATATATACAGTTAGTAATGCAAACATAAGAGAGACTGACACACGTGTAACCAATATGGCAGACAGCATCTGAGTCGAGGAGAATGGAGCGGGTAATCTTTGATCATGAAGGTGAGACTATTACCTCCGGAGTGAACTTCAGACCGATTTTGATTTCTCCACGGTACTCTTCGTCTTTGACAACATTGTAAACAGTTGGTGGTATGCTTCCTTCACTATAGACTGCATCCAATGGGATCCTGCAAGAATCAGCTGCTCGGTTAGAGTGAGAATGATGAAATTAATCTGCAAACATTCAGGTTGCATCCAGCGAGGCCGGACATGAACCGATATGCAAACTGCAAATATTTCAGCACGGAATTCGTTAAACATGGTTTGAGACTTTGAGCTACTTCGATGTAAGAGCTCCAGCCCCACAAATGACCTATAGGAACACTTTGGTTCACGGCATCTTCAAAAATAGATATTGACAAAATGAAGAAATAGCTAGCTCAGGGTGGCTTAAATTAGCCCATAACTTACGTTGCTTCACCAACAATGTCATCTTCCGTGCCAGCATCACTGTCCATGAGCTTGATGATGAGATCAGTTGCGTTCTCAGAGGCTGTGAACACAAAGGTTTCGTTCCATTCAGGTTCAGTTCCTTTGCCTGCATGAACCAAATCAATTCAAGTTACAATCCACAGGGAAGTCCACGGCAAACATGCACACTACCATTGAATTGCATATGACGCTACTGGTTACTAAGCATGTCTCGATGGATCCCACTTTTCATTTTGTGGAAGCCTTAACGGTTGTTCATGTCAGTTGTCGAAGACGATGTGGGAAAATAAGACATCTTAACTAGTCGCGTGTGCTTTTAGCGGATTTCGAATCGATTTGCACCTTCTTACTATGATCGCTTAAGTTTTCAGTTGTTCAAGTGTCCATACATTACTGACATTACAAACCACATGACGGACTTAAGCATGAAAGCTTCGATCAGCACGCCAGAGGTAGGACTTATTCAGGGTTCGTTTTGAAAACTGTCAAGTTTCAAATTAAGAGTGCGATCGTTCTACAATTGGCTGTTCAGAAGCAGACATGCCCGACCGAGCCCAAAGATACCTTGAATACTGTCATAGCTCATAGAAATGCATACTACTCGCTGACTAGCACTAATGAACGTGAACGTTCAGCGACATTGAAGAGGTAAAATTTCGGATCAGCAGACTACATCTAGAGCAAAGCTAAACAAACCGAAGACATTTATTTACCTGACGCGACGCTGCTCTTCTGCTCCTGGGAGGTGCACATCAGAACCGCGTACGGATCCATGTCGCCTGCAGGGGAGCGAATTGTCAGCGAGAATCGATCCTGGCTTGCTATCAGATGCAGCAAAAGCGAAAAGCAAAACACAAGCAGCAGCGCCGCAGTTCTCCAGATTCATTCATTCGCATATGATGATCCAGACCGAAGTAAATCCACCAGGTAACTGGGAATCGTAGCAGAATTCGCGAGGGGAGGGGGGGGAAGGGGAAGGCTGAAATGAAGGTAGCGTACAGAGGAAGTCGGTGTTCTCGAGGCCCTTGGCTCCGACGAGCAGCACCTCCAGCGTCCCCTGCGCCATCTCCGCTCCCTGGCTGTCTGATCGATCTCGCCTCCCTCTACAGCTCGATCGATCGGGAGCTGTGCTGAGTACTGCTCCGCACGACTAAACGAGACGACGATCGCGAGATCTGGTTGGAGTCCTGGGTGGCGCTGTATGTATAGGCCGGCGTTGAAAATGGAAACACTCGCATGCGTCTTCCTCCCGCCTCCCCCCGCATCGCATCACATTCACATGGTAGGGCCCAAAATTTATCCGGCGTATCCAGACCGAATCCAGCGCGCACAAGGGAAAAGCCGCGCGGGCCAGCCCTGTCGGCAAGACAATTGTTATTCCCGCCGTTTTTGTTTCGCTTCCCTCCATTTCTCCTTCTCCATATCACCTCCATATCGCTTCCCGCCGTAGCTCCCGCCGTTCCCGCGGAAATCACCTCCCATGGCGCCCAAGAAATTCAACAACCACGAGCCGCCGGCGAGAACCACCGGCGAAGATGCGGGGGCGACCTCCGGGAGGGGTAGGGGGAGGGGGAGGGGGCGGCCGGACGGCTTGAGCAACACCGAGTGGGCGAACGAAGTCGAGCGAAGGAAGACGGCCAAGACACACGCCGTCAAGAGGGAGGAGAAGTGCGAGGCGAGGTGGTTGCAGATGATGGAGAAACAAGACGTGAAGATCGAGCTCCTCAAGGCCAAGGTCGCGGCCAAAAAGAGGAATACCGATCTGGCGTTCCTCATGAGCCGCCGACCGGCGGCGATGATGGACGACAAGGTCAAGGCGTGGTACATGAGCCAGCGCGACCTCATCCTGAACGAGATGCCAGTGCCGATCCCGACCCCGACTCCACCACCGACCCCGACTCCACCGCCGACGATGACCCCGACTCCGCCAACGGAAGGCTCCACCACGAAAACGACGCCGAGCACCAGTACTACTCCGCCATCGTCGCCGCCGGTCGCTGCGCCATCGACCGACCCCTCCTACGTGGTGCAAGTGGAGGGGACGACGAGCCGGCATCGTCGCCGAAGATCGCTGCGCCATCGACCGACTCGTCGTGGTGCAAGTGGAGGACGACGAGCCGGCGTTTTGAGGCCGACGTCGTCGATTTGGCCGCTACATATGGCCGTTTCTTTTTGTAAAACTATGCAAACTTGACCGCGAATTGTGGCTGGATCACCCGGACTTGCGATCGCCGATATGTAGCGGGAAGACGTCGATTAAAAAAAAAGTGCCTTGGGGGGTCGAGCGCCCATGCTTGAGGGATTACGACTGGCTTCTTCCGCCGGTTTCGCGGGTGCCGGTGATACTAGATGACGGGTTTGATGCGCCCGGTTTGTCACCGTCCGGTCCCAGTGATCGTGGCGGTGCGGTGCACGTTCCATCCATGGACGGTGGCCGGGGTTGGTAGGGGTGCTGGTTAGTCTGTTTTCGATCCAGTCCGGCACAAACCTGCCTATATGGACCTTGTGGGTTAGATTTGAATGTGGTCAAAGATCATGCTAGATTGGGAGGGAGTAAAGATTGTAGGAGTATGATTTTGATGATAAATTTGATACACGAGGCTAGGCGTCCTCTGGAGGATATGACTCCCGATCCCTCGCCTCTCCCACCGTTTGATGGACATAAAACGAGAATTCTTGTTCGTCCGATTCGTGTAGCATGCCACCCACCCCGCAACAAACTTGTGTACTGCTATTGTTGTATTTCGTCCCAAAAATAATACGAAGCATCGTAGCAATACCAAAACACCTATGCAGCAAAACAAAAGGGTATGCAACCAAAAAAATGCGTGTATGCAGCAAATGCCCATCGATCACATCAAAGTCACCCGGAAAAAGTCAAAACACGTATACAACATGACAACCCAACTTTTGAAGCACTTCATGAAATCATTTGCAACATTTGAAGCAAATTTACAGCTATTAGTATCTCGATCATACGTTCGTAGCAAAAACCGTGTGAGTTTGCAGAATGTGGAAAAGACCCATGCAACATAAAAAACCTGCAAATTTACTATCCTGAAAATGGACCACCAATTTCTCCGGCCCGCGGGCTTGCGGGGACGAATCGGGCTGGCTGGATCCCCATCGACATCGGATCCGACAACCTTGGACCCGTTCTCTCTCGGGTCCAATGTGGCGGAGATCTCGAGCTCCAACTGTGACTGTCATGGTTGACCTAGGACAAAGTAGAAAGAAGTAGGAACGGTGAAAAGGACACGGATGTCACCTAGAAGGGGGGTGAATAGCCGATTAAAAACAATTACATTTTGGCTTGAATAAATGTAAATGCATAAGATATATATGACTTTAAACTCGAAGACTATAATAACGTAAATGCATAAGTAAATAACTCGGGCATAGAAATAACCGAGACATGAGGAAATGATGATTTATCCCATGTTCAGTTCCCAATGGGGGTTGGAGACTGAGAGAGTGCACCATTTTCCCAGCTCAAAATATTCAGACTGGAGACTTCAGTCCGGAGATTTCTGGTCGACACCGGATACTCCGGTGCAAGTTTGCACGGAGACTCCATCCTACATAAATGCAACATGCCGTTTTCTTTTGCTCGTTGGAACCATTTTATTTGTTCCTCTCTCCTAATCATCTGAAGTTTATCTTCCAACTCCTTTCTAATATTGTATTTCTCTACTGATAATCCAGCTGGTGCACTTTCTTTATCGATATCATCTATAGCCAAAGATAAGAAATCTTTCGGGTTTTTTTATAAAAAAGGTTCATAGTTGATGTTCCAACCTTTGATCACACTCCTTAATTACCTTGCTTTATTTTACCATTTATCTAATAAACTCTTACGAGGAAAGGAAGTTTTCCAAACTTTCTCAATGATATTTTTTAAATCTGGTCTAAAGAACCAAAAAAAAATCAAATTTGAAAGCCTACTACACGCTTCTATTCTTGTAGACTTGTTGGGCCTCCAAGCGCAGAGGTTTGTAGGACAACGGCAAATTTCCCTTAAGTGAGTGTTAGCACCCGTTTTTGGCAGGTACCGGGTTCAGGAGCATTCAGGAGGGAATGGCGACTCGGTGGTGACCCGGCAGGAGCCAACCCAACATATCCAGGATTCGGCTTAGTCATTACCCGGATCACAGGTTCAAGCGCTTACTCGGAAGGAAATGTGACTCGAAGAGAACCTGGGATCATGACCCGGCAGAAGTTAACCCGGCATAGCCCGAACCCGGTTTGACAAGACCCGGCGCAGGCTAGAAGCTTCCTGAAGATTCCAGAGCCGCATCGGAGAAAGAGTTCGGGATCAACCTGGAAGATGACTTTCCAAAAGAGGCCGGAAGATGACGCGTGAAGTCCTGATCCAGCACGAATCTGGCCGGGAGTCTTACCTAGTTTAGAGATAGAAATCGACCTACGCTATGAATTGTAATCCGTGTAGAAGTACAATTGCTTGTACGGAAAGTACAACCACCTCACTATATATATGTAGGAGGTGACGGCCAATTGAAGCTAAGCAAACAATCGACAATCAATACCAAACCCTACTTTTTACCCTCAAACCCTTGTTCATGCTTCCGTTATTCGGCGACTTCGCGTAAAGTTCAACGAATATCGACAATCGAGTTGAGAGCGGTCCAATCCGGCTTAACTCAGCCAATCGTCGCCGGCCACCTCCGACGGGGTCCCTCCCGAGGTGCTGGGGCATCTGGTTCAAAAAGAACCGGCTCGATTGTCTTGTGAATCGCGCTTCGAGTCGGTCTCCCGTGGGGCGAGTTGCGGAGTATCTCCCCCGGCACCGCGGGTACACGAGGACGTGTTCGTGTGACGCGTTTTAATCGCAACACACTTTTTGGCGACTCCGCTGGGGAAGGATTTTTAACCTAAATCGGGCAGCAATGACCGGTTCCAAGGCTACAGATCCGTCCGACATCACCACCGACAACATCATCAGGCCTACGATCAAGGATTTGTCGGAGGAACAACGCCAAGGCCTAGACGAGTGGAAGAAGAAGAGAAGTGAGGAGTTCGAGGCGCTGCGACTCAAGCGGAAGCGGGAAGATGAGGAGTTGTATATGGCTAGCTTCAAGTTGGATCGGCAAGGCAAAACCGCGCTGATCCAGGAACCGGAATATGTACCTTTGAGCATCAACGCCGACATACCCGCTGTAAGTAATAGTGTCTTTTCTTCCGAACAACTAGCCGAGATCCAGTTTTATGTTTCACAAGGTACGAACACTGTTTATAATGCTGTGCTGGAACATGAGGGAGCTAAGAAAAACACCGTTCAAGGCCAAACCGGGTTGTTAGCGCATTACCTTGCCCGACCCCGATCCGAAGTTCACCCTACCTGGCAGGTCAGACGGGACCAGCGGTGCAATTTCCGGGTCGCGGGTCAACGCCGAATCCAAATTCGGCTCCTTGGATGCAGCCCGGCCCTGTGATCAGTTCTGCTCCAGTGCCGAATCAATCGGCCAATATGGACGATTTAGTGGCCGAGTTTAATAAAAGATTAGACCAGATAACTATGATAGACTTGGGATTATGCCGAAACCTAGAACCTACGTTAAGCCCTATCCCGAGTATTTCGATCTACAAGCCCTACCCACCTGGCTATAGAGTCCCCGAGTTTTCTAAATTTAATGGGGTGGACAACAAATCGACATGGGAGCATATTAGTCAATACTTGGCTCAATTAGGCGAGGCTAATCGTGATCATATCAAAGTACGCCTGTTCTTGTTGTCGTTAACCTGGGTTGATTTTTCTTGGTTTTCGGCATTATCTCCTAACTCTATACACACTTGGTTTCACTTGGAGCGAAAGTTTCATGAGCACTTCTATGCCGGAGAGGTCGAGCTAAAGTTGTCCCATCTTACGTCGGTTAGGCAGAAGCATGATGAATCGGTATCCGATTACATCAAAAGATTTAGAAACACTAGAAACCGATGTTATAGCTTGGTGATAACCGAGAGAGATATGGCCGACTTAGTTTTTAACGGGTTGAGGATGTATTTGAAAGAAAAGCTAGAAGGTCACGAGTTCTCCTCTGTCGGTCAAGTTCAGGAGAGAGCTCTAGCTCATGAAAGCCGAGTCAACGAGTCCAAAGACTCGCATCGGATGAACAGGGGTCGGCTTAACGCTGTCGAGTACGATGCCGACTCCGGTGATGAAACCGATGTCTACGTGGCCGAGTTTGTTTGGCCGAGTAAGACCAAGCCTTATATGTGTGATGACTTAAAGCCGGTTCGTAAAAACCGGGATGAAGAGGTAAAGTGCACTTTTGACGTAGGCAAATGTGATAGAATATTTGACGCCTTGTTAAAAGATAAAGTGATCCGAGTTAACCATGTTATGCCGTCTCCTGATGAATTAAGGCGACGTGCTTATTGCAAGTATCACAATTCTTTCTCTCATGCTACTAATGATTGCAATGTCTTTCGTCGATAGATTCAATCGGCCCTCAACGATGGACGATTAAGCTTTGCCGGCATGGCCATTGACACATAGCCGTTCCCAATGAACGTGCTAGATCTCGAGGGAAAGAAAGTTCTTCTTTGGCCAGAAGCGGCCGAAGGCGCTAACAAATCTAACGTGGTTATTGGTGAGCCCAGGAAAGAAGCCGGTGTTAAGGAAGCAAGGAGAGAGATCACATTGACCCGGCAACCCGATGGAAAGGAGGTTATCAAGATCACCGTCAAGAACTCCACACTCGGGGGGGGGGGGGCAACAACCACAAGCAAGAGAATCCGGAAACCGGAATCCGGAACTCGGGGGGCAACCTCGGTTCATGAAGCCCAAGAACCCAGAAGTCAGCAAATGGAAAACGAATCAAGTTGAATACAAGCCAAAGAAGATCAAGCCGACCTTCGATATGTTGCTGAACAAGTATGTGCGCCAGGCCGGGTCTAAGGTAACCCGACAATATGGGAAGCGACCGAGGTCACCATCTACCGAGAGAAGCTACCGGCATCAAGAGTCGGCTGAGGTGTCCAAGCGTCAAGTAACCCGGCAAACTGTACAAAGCCGACTCGTCTATCCCGGTGATTCCTCATATTGGTGAGTCAAGGAGCAGGGAGCCAAGGTAGCCGACATAGAAATGAGGATGATCCCGGACAAATCGTTGGTCATTGGGACACATGTGTTGAAGCTAAAGGACCCGGTTGCAGAGCCAGCAACTGATAAGCCGATACTGGCTATCGTGCCTAAAGCAACGTCCAGTGACCATGAAGCCGGATCCAGCCAAACCGAGGTAGCTAAATCCCGGGATCCAAAGTACACCCAGCCTAAGTGGTGTCCGCCGGGCATAACGAAAACACAGAAGCGGAAGCTGCAAAGGGCAAGGAACCGGGAAAAGGCAGAAAAGGAGGCCGAGCAGGCCAGAGACACCAAGTTCAACGCCGAGAAACCAATGGTGTCGACTCAAGTGTGGGTGCCAAAGCCGAATCCTCCGACGATTCTTTTGATGATCACACCGAGTCCTGCTGTGAACAGCGAAGCAGGGCCGGTTTCTGTACCGGCCATTACTTATTCATCATGGGCGGATGAAGTGGAAGCAGCAGATTTCGAAGCAAAGGATAAGCCGACATCAGATGAGTCGGACACCGAGTCAGGAGACTCGGCAGATGACCCGATGGGCGAGGAGCTAGCAGGAGACCCGGAGTTGGCGACAAATGACTTGGAGAATTCACCGGATGAAGAGCTACTGGATTACGAGGGCACGCCAACTCGGGCAGGTATGGATATTAACATGATATATTATTTGCCTGCTGAATTTCGTGCTGTAGAGGAAGAAGCCGAGGTAGCACAGATTAACTTCGAACCCAAGAATGTTATCTTCGAGAAACCCGAGGAACCGGTTAAGCATCTTAAACCTTTGTACGTTAGAGGGCATATCAACGGGAAGCCGGTTACCAGGATGATGGTTGATGGAGGAGCTGTGATAAACCTAATGCCATATTCTGTCTTCAAGAAATTGCAATTGGATGATGATGATCTCATGAAGACGAACATGGTATTAAAAGGGTTCGAAGGAGGAGTCGGAGTAGAAGACAAAGGAGTTATCAGTCTGGAGCTCACAGTGGGAAGAAAAACTTTGGCTACTGCGTTCATCGTTGTCGAGGTGCAGGGGAACTACAATGTGTTACTCAGACGAGATTGGCTCCATGCGAATCAATGTGTGCCATCTACCATGCACCAACAACTTATACAATGGATCAACGACGAGATTGAAGTCGTTCATGCTGATAACTCGGCAAGTATTGCTTTAGCCGAGTCCATTGTTGATTGGCAGCACTCAAATACTACATGTCTCTCGGGGCGTGATTTATCCGGGTTCGATTTCCTGAGTGCTACCAGGGACGGATTTGTGCCAATATCTTTAAAGCCGGTTGGGAGCAATCGGATGCAGTTCAAATAAGTGGATCCCAACAACAATGAGTGGTTGCAGAAGCGTCTGGACAAGTATCGGGCAGAGAGAAACGATATATGTAAAGCGATTGAAGAACCAGACGATATGGATAAGTTGGGACAAGGCTTTACGTCGGCCGACCCACTCGAAGAGGTGGATATCGGGGATGGCACTGTTCCCAGGCCGACATTCATAAGCCGGAATCTAGAAGCCGATTATAAATCCGAGTTAATCGCGCTAGTGAAGGAATACGTAGATTGCTTCGCTTGGGAGTACCACGAGATGCCCGGGTTAAGCCGAGAGCTCGTCGAGCATCGGTTACCGATAAAAGCCGGTTTCAGACCATATAAACAACCGGCTCGCAAATTTAATCCGGCAATATATGACCGGATCAAAGAAGAGATTGGCCGGCTCCTAAAAGCCAATTTTATCCGGCCTTGCAAGTATGCCGAATGGATTTCCAACATTGTGCCGGTCGAGAAGAAAGGATCCGGCAAAATCAGAGCGTGCATAGATTTCCGAGATCTAAACCGAGCTACGCCCAAAGATGAATACCCTATGCCAATAGCCGACATGCTTATCAATGACGCCTCGGGACACCGAGTCATCAGCTTTCTGGACGGAAACGCGGGGTACAATCAGATATTCATGGCTGAAGAAGACTCGGCCAAGACAGCTTTCCACTGCCCCGGGTTCGTTGGTTTGTTCGAGTGGACGGTAATGACCTTTGGTTTGAAGAATGCCGGAGCCACGTATCAGAGAGCGATGAACTTGATATTTCATGATCTTCTTGGGGTCATACTGGAAGTGTACATTGACGACGTGGTTGTTAAATCGGACGGCGAGTTAAATCATTTGGCCGATCTACGACTCGCGTTTGAAAGGATGAGGAAGTATGGGCTCAAGATGAATCCATTAAAGTGTGCTTTTGGTGTGTCGGCTGGGAGGTTTCTCGGTTTTATCATACATGAATCCGACATAGAAATCGATCCGGCGAAGATTGAAGCTATCCAGAAAGTGCAGGCGCCGAGTTGTAAAAAGGACATGCAGAAATTCCTAGGCAAGGTAAATTATCTGAGAAGATTTATTACTAACCTATCTGGAAAAGTTGATGCGTTCACACAGATACTTCGGCTCAAGAATGATGACGAGTTCACCTGGGGGGAAAAGCAACAGGAGGCATTTGATAGAATAAAAGCTTGCTTGTCTAAACCTCAAGTTCTGAGGAAACCGAGTCATGGTCTACCGTTCCGACTTTACATTGCTACCGAGGAAAGGGTGATTGGAGCATATTGGACTCAAGAGGCCGAAGGATAGGAGTACGTCATCACATACCTAAGCCAGCGGCTGCTGGATGCCGAGTCAAGGTACAACTTTGTGGAAAGGTTGTGCTTGTCTCTTTATTTTGCTTGCACCAAATTGCGCCATTATCTTTTATCTAGTGAGTGCAAGGTTCTTAGTCAGACCGATGTCATCAAACACATGATACATAGGCCGATTCTCAGTGGACGAATCGGTAAATGGGCATACGGGTTGATCGAATATGACTTGGCCTATGAACCTCTCAAATCTGTGAAAGGCCAAGTTGTAGCCGACTTCATCGTTGAACATCGGATTGACCTAGAGCAAGAAGCCGACTTAAATGTTGTGTCGGTTGTACCGTGGAAACTTTATTTTGACGGCTCAGTTTGCAATAGTGGACAAGGAGTCGGCATTGTGTATATTTCACCCCACGGTACTATCTTTGAGGCCTCTTGTCGTCTAGATTATTTTTGCACTAACAATGAAGCCGAATACGAAGCTCTTCTATTCGGGTTGGAAATTTTGAAGGACGCAGGGGTAACTCATGTCAAGGCGTATGGCGATTCACTGCTTATCGTCCAGCAAGTGGCCAAGATCTTCCAATGCAATAGTGGATCACTCAACACATATCTCGACAGGTGCTTAGATATCATATCAACTCTGGATTATTTTTCTATATCTCATGTTTCCAGGCAGGACAACTGGCTCGCCAACGAGTTGGCACAGCAAGCATCAGGTTATCATGTCAGTAGAGGAGTATTTTTCACATCAGAGAAGCCGATGTTAGCTGTCGTCAATGACTCGGAAGCTGGAGGAAAAACCGAGTCATCTAACTCGGATGGTGGAGGGAAAGCCGGGTTATCTAATTTGGTTCCGGAGGAATCTGGTGGAACGCAGCCAGCTGATTGGAGGACACCTATTATTGATTATCTGAAGAATCCGAGTCAGAAAACAGATAGGGCTGTTCGGCGGCTTGCTTTTAAATATACCTTGATGGATGACGAGTTATATCGCCGAACAGCTGATGGTCTTCTTCTTAAATGCCTGGATGAAGATCAATCCCGGGTTGCCATGGGAGAAGTTCATGATGGATTATGCGGGACGCATCAGTCGGCTCACAAGATGAAGTGGATGCTCAGATGAGCCGGGTTCTACTGGCCAACGATGATTAATGACTGCTTCCGATACTACAAGGGATGCGAAGCGTGCCAGAAATTCAGAGATATTCAGTTAGTACCGACTTCACTTCTTAACCCGGTAGTAAAGTCGTGGCCTTTTCGAGGATGGGCACTGGATTTCATTGGTATGATTAACCCGGCTTCATCCAAAGGGCATCGGTTCGTGCTGGTTGCTACTGATTATTTCACCAAGTGGTCTGAAGCAATACCCCTCCAGAATATGACCCACAAAGAGGTAATTCAATTTATCATAGAGCATATTATCTACAGATTCGGCATCCCACAGACTCTCACTACCGATCAAGGAACCTCCTTCATGGCCAAAGAGGTGAAACAGTTTGCCGAATCACTCGGGGTCAAGATGCTCAGCTCATCTCCGTATTACGCTCAAGCCAATGGACAAGCCGAATCAAGCAACAAAATTCTGATCAAATTGATTAAGAAGAAAGTACAGGACTACCCGAGGAGGTGGCATGAGGTACTGTCCGAGGCATTGTGGGCTCACCGGATCTCAAGGCATGGTGCAACCAAGGTAACTCCTTTCGAGTTAGTTTATGGACAAGAAGCCGTTTTACCGATAGAAGTAAATCTGGCTGCTTTGAGGTTCGCTAAGCAAAACAATTTGTCGGCTGAGGATTATCACAATTTGATGATGGACAATATAGACGAAGTAGCCGACAAACGTATCAAGGCTCTGAAGGACATTGAGAAGGAGAAGTTGCGGGTAGCAAAAGCTCACAACAAGAGAGTCCGGATCAAGGATTTTCAAATCGGCGATTTGGTCTGGAAAGTCATATTGCCAATCGGTTCAAAAGGCCGGAGATTCGACAAATGGTCACCGAGTTGGGAAGGGCCACTCCGAGTCGTAAGGGTTGTACCCGGTAACTCATATCTGGTGGAGACATTGGAGTGCAACATACTGCCCCGAGCTATCAATGGGAAGTACTTGAAGAAATTCCATCCGAGTGTGTGGCAAGCTGCATAAACCGCTAACATGGCCGATGAGCTTAAGCATCGCCCTTAGGCAAATCTTCTACATCGAATATTTTCTAGTACGCAAGCTTTACTAGAAAACAGGGGGGCATGTGTTAGCACCCGTTTTTGGCAGGTACCGAGTTCAGGAGCATTCAGGAGGGAATGGCGACTCGGTGGTGACCCGGCAGGAGCCAACCCGACATATCCAGGATTCGGCTTAGTCATAACCCGGATCACAGGTTCAAGCGCTTACTCGGAAGGAAAGGTGACTCGAAGAGAACCTGGGATCATGACCCGGCAGAAGTTAACTCGGCATAGCCAGAACCCGGTTTGACAAGACCCAGCGCAGGCTAGAAGCTTCCTGAAGATTCCAGAGCCGCATCGGAGAAGCCAGACTCGAGGTAATTTAATGCTTGCAAAGCCCAAAACGGAAGTCGGTGGTGCCAGAAAGAGTTCGGGATCAACCCGGAAGATGACTTTCCAAAAGAGGCCGGAAGATGACGCGTGAAGTCCTGATCTAGCACGAGTCCGGCCGGGAGTCTTACCTAGTTTAGAGATAGAAACCGACCTACGCTATGAATTGTAATCCGTGTAGAAGTACAATTGCTTGTACGGAAAGTCCAGCCGCCTCACTATATATATGTAGGAGGTGACGGCCGATTGAAGCTAAGCAAACAATCGACAATCAATACCAAACCCTACTTTTTACCCTCAAACCCTTGTTCATGCTTCCGTTATTCAGCGACTTCGCGTAAAGTTCGACGAATATCGACAATCAAGTTGAGAGCGGTCCAATCCGTCTTAACTCAGCCAATCATCGCCGGCCACCTCCGACGGGGTCCCTCCCGAGGTGCTGGTGCGTCTGGTTTAAAAAGAACCGGCTCGATTGTCTTGCGAATCCCCGGTCTCCCGCGGGGCGAGTTGCGAAGTATCTCCCCCGGCAGCGCGGGTACACGAGGACGTGTTTGTGTGACGCGTTTTAATCGCAACAGTGAGTTACCCAAGGTTTATCGAATCCACGGGAGGAAGAGGTTGAACGTATCCTCTCTCAAACAATCCTGCAATTAAGATACAAGAAGTCTATTGTGTCCCCAACACACCTAATACAATGGCTAAATGTATAGGTGCACTAGTTCGGCGAAGAGATAGTAAAATGCCAGTGATATGAATGGTAAAAGGAGATTTTGTAATTATGTAATAAAAATGGAAAAAGTGACTAAAAACGGTGTATTAATGCTTGAAAACAAGGCCTAGGCTTCATGCTTTCACTAGTGACTACTCTCAACATCATTAACATAATTAAACAAATGATAGTTCCCATAAAAACACATGCATGGTAGACGTTACTCGGAGATCATTCTTTCGTGGATCAAATAGGATGAGAATTGCATAGGGCTACGAAAAGCACACCTTAAAGTTCGTATTCCACATCTATGGACACTTCATGCTGTCACTATCCGCATCCAAAGATAGTACTAACAAACACCACAACCTATTTCTTGAATAGTCTTTCTTCAATAACACAAGCATCAAGAAACCTCATGATCTATTCAATCCAACAATAATAAAGAACAACCTCATGATGAAGATCCCTCTAAGCTTTTATCATTAGAGTCACACACGGCGCCCACATTGTCACCGAGATACCATGATCACAACGGTGACTCCTGAACTTATACTAGATGACACCACTTGAGCAAAATCATATCCATTACACATAGGGAAACATCTTGTGTTCAACTGTACTAACAAAGCTCATGATCACAACAAAGATCACATCATGGGAGAGAGAGATAACCCCATAGCTACTTGTATAAGCCTCAGCCCCGGTGAGGGACTACTCCCTCTTCATCACGGGAAGCAGCGGTGTTGATGGAGATGGCTCCGGCGGTCGATCCCCGTCCCAGCAGGGTGCCGGAACAGGACCTTCTGAACCCCCGAAACTTGTCAGCGATGGCGGCGGAGCTCTGTATCGTATTTGGGAAAATCCTTAGGGGGTTAGGGTTTTTTCATCGGGGATGATTTTATAGGAGTCGGAGGCGGCCGAGGGGGTCCCCGAGGGGCAGGGACCACTCCCGGCCGCGGCCCCCCTTAGACCCGCGGGTGGGACCCTCCCCTGGCCTGTGGGTCCCTCCCGGGGTCGCCCTTCTGGCTCCGGTCCTTAGTTCCTCAATAAAAAATCTCCGTAAATTTTCGTCCAATTCCGAGAATATTTTCATAAGTAACTTTCTACAACAAAAACAGGGAACTGGCATTGGGCATCTTGTCAATAGGTTAGTTCAATAAAATGCCTCAAAATGATGTAATATGATAGTAAAAACATGTGATAACATCACAAAACTAGCATGGATCAATCAAAAATTATAGATACGTTTGACACGTATCAGCATCCCCAAGCTTAACTCCTACTCGTCCTCGAGTAGGTAAGTGATAACAAAATAATTTTTTATGAGAAATGCAACCAACATAATCTTGATCAAGATAGTAATGTAAAGCATAGGACGTGAATGAAGTGATACAAAACAATTGTCTATAGTTGATAGCAAGAAAGCAACGAATAACCAAGTTGAATCATTTAAGCAAAACCTTTCATAAATAGCACGTTAAAGACATGAAAGCAATGTGACCCACATATTTGATTAATTCTGAAAGGTAATAGTTCCATGACAAAACTGTTTGAGAATCAAAACAAATAATGTAAGTATTAGCAAAAAGCTTCAACTTCCAATGGTAAAGTCAATATAAAGATTCATGTTTAATCTGACGATGCAATATGATCAATGATACCTAGGGTCAATGCTAGATGTTTGCTTTGGTGGAGATAAAGGAAAAGGAAAACTGACTCAACATTAAAAGTAAAAGAAACGCCCTTCGTAGAGGGAAGCAGGGATTAGTCATGTGCTAGAGATTTTTTTTTATAAAACAGAAGTAAAACAATTTTGAGAGATGTATGATTTCATCAACGATTTCACAACAGAGAAGCTATCTAGTCCCCCATAACAAGCAAGGCTTTTAGACTTGTGAGAGCAGCTGGTTTTAGAGGAACGAGTACATTCCTCTTTCTCCTTGGTTTCACCACTGTCCAATGTTTAGAGATGATTTCTCAGATTTTCATTTCGTGGAGGAGAATGGTGAGTTATATTTATATTTTACTTAAGCTGCTCTCAGGTTGATTCAAGTGAAGACGTAAACCATCGACACCGGGTGAAAGGGGGGAAATGACCTTGTTTGTCACAAGTTATATCTAGCTCTCTACTGCTTCCTCATGAGCTTAAAAACAGAGGCACAAAATAGAGTATTTTGAATATTTTAAAGATAGCACATGACAAATTTACTTGAAATGGCAAGGAATACCATGCATAGGTAGATATGGTGGACTCAGCTGGCAAGATAGCTTGGCTTTGGGATTTGGATGCACGAGTGAACTCTACACTCAGTACAAATTTTTGGGCTTAGCAAAAGGGGTATTTGAAACAAACATCTAATAATTAACCGGTAACAGAGTAACATAAGACATTAGCCAATCATAACCATAAACACTCTATACCGTCTCCCTTGTTGACCAAACAGTTCTTTTGATGGAAAGATCAGCTTTATGAATTAACAACTACGAAACACCACACAGTTTCAGGATTTTAACTATATTTCTTTACTAATTAATTCCACTCAAATAACCAGAAAGTTTAACCATTCATCTTAATATCTCAAAAATTTGAGAAGCATCAAGTATCCACACAATGATCTACAAGACTATGCAGGCTTTCATTTCATTCCAATATCACATGGATAGCATTTTGTCACATTGACAATTCAAGCAATTTATCAAAAACATCTCTCCAACAAGTATAAGTGAAGAACAAGAGAGTTTAACATCACAACTAGCAGCCCTAAATAAGATAAAAGCTAAAAGCGAGAGCTTACTAGCAAACAAACAGTAGCTAAGAATACTCAACAAGATATAAGCGAAGTAAAGGAGTATTCAAATGAAAAAGCGGAGCGTGTATCTCTCCCACACAAATAAAGCTAGGATCCAACATATGACCAGCAAACAAACTGAAAGCAAAAAGACGCTCCAAGCATAGCACATTATATGTAAAGTGATAAAAACTTAGTTCAACGAAGACGACCTCATGATAGTCGATGAAGAGGAGGGGATGCCTTGGGCATCCCCAAGCTTTAACGCTTGATGGTTCTTGATATTCAGAGGGGGTGCTATGGGGGCATCCCCAAGCTTGAGCTCTGATCCATCTTCAATTTCTTCATTATCCTCTCCTTTCGAACTTAAAAACTCGCTTCACACAAAACTTCTCATAAACTGATTAGAGGGTTAGTGCTCATAAATTAAAATGCACATGTGTTCAACTCAAGACAAATTGCAAACAACTTTATTGGGCATTATATACTGTTTACTAAGCCTAAATTTGGTACTCCTCCTATAGAGTATCACATTTGATGATAGTAATAGAGATGAATGCAAATAAAAGCAGAATCTGTCAAAAACTGAACAGTCTGTAAAGATTCAATTTTTCGAGGCACTTCTGTAGCTCAAATCAGAAAACTCAAAACTAACGAAAGATATATAAAAGTATCAGGCTTGCTGTCTAAAAATATCAGAAAAAGATAAAATTCAGAAATTTTCGGGATTTTCGAACAGTGAAGGACAGAAATCTGTTTCTGGACAGCAAAACAATACCTCGTACTTTCAATGCATTAGAGGCTAAACTTGGCACAAAAAACTAAAATAAAAAGATACAATGAAGTTTCTATAGAGGCAACAACTTCATGACTCAAGAAAAACAAAAATAAACTGAAAGTAAAAGATGGGTTGCCTCCCAACAAGCATTTTTCTTTATAGCCTTTTAACTAGGCTTGAGATTTTAATGATGCTCTCATAAGAATAAGAGTTGGAACGCAAAAGAGAGCATCATGAAGCAAATATCAAACACATTTAAGTCTAACTCTCTTCCTATGCATAGGCATCTTGTAAGAAAATAAATCATTGGAGCATAAAGCATTAAGCACAGGAAGGCAAAGCAAGTGCAACATTAAAACCTTCAACATAAAGAGGGGAAACTTCATAAGATGAAAATTTATATAACCATGTTTCCCTCTCTCATAATAACTTTCAGTAGAATCATAAGAAAACTCAATAACATAACCATCACATAAAGCATTTTTATCATGATTCACATGCATAAAAGTATTATTATTACTCTCCACATAAGTAAAATCTGTATTATTAGTAGCATTGAGAGTAGGACGGGGATTGAAGGGGAGATCGTCGCCATCGCCATCACCATCGGCTCTCCATCGACCATCCATGTTTTCCCCATCCATGTGTGAGTAATTCCCCGCTGTAGGCTGAGGGGATGTTAGGGATTGGATGAGATTGTTCATGTAATAAGATGCCGGATTGTTAGGGCGTGATGTCTAGTATTTGTGTGAGTGCTTATTTATCGTTGTTGCAACTTGGTGTGCTTAATGCTTGATACTTAGGGCCCGAGTGCCATGTTTTCAGATCTGAACATATTATGATAGATGTTGTTTTGGATCATATCTACAAGTTGTTTGCACCTGTTATTGTCCGGAACCCGAGGCCCCAAAGTGACAACTTATGGGATAACCGGAGGGGATGGTTTTGACTTGAGGATTACATGTGTTCATTGAATGTTAATGCTTTGCTCCGGCACTTTGTAAAAGAAGTGCCTTAATTACCTTTCGTTCCTCATAAAGGCCCCGCTGACACGGGGAGGTTGGACAAAAGATTTCGTGCAAGTTCTCATTGCGAGCACGTACGACTACCTACGGAACACATGCCTATGTTTATGTAGCACCTCGATACTGTTTATTTTGTTATCTGCTTATTGCCCTGAGTAATTATTTCGTGAACTATCTCATTCATGTAGTGCCTGTATTTACATCCCTACGCCTACGGTGTTTTAATCCTATTGTCATTACAATTGCTACTACTGTTATTTTCATATTATTACTATTGTTGCTTTATTATTACTGCCATTATACTACTGTTGCTACTGATAAATTGCATCAAGTGAGTTGCTTTCCAGGTATGGCTGATCTGACTAATCAGCTGCTAAGGCTTATAAATATTCTTTGGCTCCCCTTGTGTCGAATCAATAAATTTGGGTTTTACTTACCTCGAAGACTGTTGCGATCCCCTATACTTGTGGGTCATCAAGACTATTTTCTGGCCCCATTGCCGGGGAGCATAGCTCTATTTATAAGTTCATTTGGGAGTTATTTTGTCTACTGCAATTTATTCTTCATCATGAAGGATAAGCGTGATCCTAAGTTTCCAATACTACCCTCCACCACAAGGAAAGGTACTGCTCTCAACTCTAAATCTGCCCTTGATTTACCTACTATTTTGAATAGGCTTGTTACACCACCACCACCACCACACACTTCACATGTTGCTTCTGCTGGTTCTGATACTGTGTCTGATGAATTCGATGATGCTTCTACTGTACTAGATGAGTCTGGCTCTCTAGGCCCTTTTTTGGATTCTATGGTTGCTAAATCTAAAGAAATTGAATCTGATGAAATTCCTAATGAAAATGTTATTACACCTGCTGTCTCTCCTGAGAAAGGGAATTATGGTAGTAGTTATCCTGATGATGCTTATGTTGAAATTGATGATGAGTTTATTAGAGCAACTATGGATATGGACTCTTTCGATCATGAGATACGGAAGAAACTTCTTGAAAAACATGCTATGAATTATAAAAATGCTCATGATCCAGAGTTTGCTACATCTCCTATTAGCATTAAGGAAAAGGATTATGATTTTTCTATTGATCTGTCACTCATATATATTGTCGAAAATGAACCTTTATATGGAAAATAAAGTGATAGTGCTACAGAACACATGAGCAGACTCACTACTTTGAGTAGGTTATTTTCTGATGACAAAAAGAAACAAGGTTATTACATAACAAAGCTCTTTCCCTTTTCATTGAAAGATGAAGCTAAAAATTGGTTTAACAATTTATCTAGTGGATCCATTAAAAGCTTTGATGGTTTAGTCAAAATATTCTTTGAGAAATAATCCTGCTCATGTTCGACATGCCATTTTGCAAAGAATTGTTTATTTTAAATAGGTTGAGAAAGAGTGTCTACCCGAAGCTTGGGGGAGGTTTTGTGCCTTACGCAGGGCTCGGCCTGGACACATGCTACCTAAAAATGAGCTCATGGATATCTTTTATAATGGACTAACCGATGAATCTAGAACATATCTGGATAGTTGTGCTAGTTGTGTTTTCAGAAAAAGAACTCCGGATGAAGCTGAGGAATTATTGGTTAAAATTAGCCGGAACCATGATGATTGGTCTACACCTGATCCGCCATCAGCACCTCCAAAGGCGCCTACTCAACCAACGAAGAAGAGGGGCATTCATGTGCTTAATCCTGAAACTATGTAGGAAGCGAAGAAATCTCTTAAGGAGAAAGGTATAAAAGCTGAAGAAGTGAAAAATCTACCACCTATTGAAGCATTATGTGAGCCTACCACTCACCCGCCTATGGTAGATGTACACTCCCTCCTTGATTTTAATGCTAGTGATATTCCTTATAGCAAGCCTCCTGATCAATGTCTTGATGAATTTGATAACTTTATTATTAAGCAAACTCATTTCAACAGGCAAGTTCAAAATCAACTGCAAGAAAAAATTTATATTGTTAAAAATTTGCATGATGTCTTAGAAAGAACTGCTAATGATGTTAAGGGACTCACTAAGCATTTGACCATGGTTCAAACTCAACTCGAACAAATTACTAAAGTGCAAAAGGATCTGCTTGCTGAAACCTCTAAAAAGAGTGATAACCCAACTTGTGGAGTAATAACTAGAGGTGGTACTGCAACTCAGGATCCTTTATATCCTGAGGGACATCCTAAGAGAATTGAACAAGAGTCTCAATTAGCTGAGAAAAACATTTTTATTCCTCCTAAAAAGAAAAAGAAAAAGAAAAAGAAAAAGAAAAAGAAAAAGAAAAAGAAAAAGAAAAAGAAAAAGAAAAAGAAAAAGAAAAAGAAGAAGAATAAAGAAGTAGGAGAGACTAATGAGTTGGCAATTGATAAAGAACCTGTCATAGAAAATCCTAATAATATTTCTATCTCTGATGCTGAAACTGAAGATGATAATGAACCTGTTAATGATATTGATAAGGACCATGAGCTCCTAAAAATAGGAAGTATAATAAGGAAGAACTTGTTGCTACAAAACATGGTGGTGAGAGGGAACCTTGGGTGCAAAAGCCTATGCCCTTCCCTAACAAGCATTATCAATCAAAGGAGGAAGAGCATTATAATAAATTTTGTGAATGGATGAAATCTCTCTTTTTGCAAATTCCTTTGACTGATGCTATTAAACTGCCTCCTTATTCCAAATACATGAAAGATATTGTTTCTAACAAAAGGAAAATTCCTAATGAGGAGATTTCCACTATGCTTGCTAATTATTCTTTTAACGGAAAAATCCCAAAGAAGCTTGGAGACCCAGGTATTCCAACTATTCCTTGCTCAATTAAGAATAATTATGTTAGAACTGCTTTATGTGATCTTGGTGCAGGAGTAAGCGTTATGCCTTTTTCTCTCTATAAAAGGCTCTACTTGGAAAAGTTGATACCCACTGATATTTCTTTACAAATGGTTAATAAATCGACTACTGTCCCTATTGGCATTTGTGAAGATGTTCCCGTTCAAGTGACTAATAATTGTCTTATCTTAACTGATTTTGTGGTGCTCGATATGCCTGAGGATGACAATATGTCTATTATTCTTGGGAGACCTTTCTTAAATACCGCAGGGGCTGTTATTGACTGCAACAAAGGAAAGGTTACTTTCAATGTCAATGACAAAGAACATACTATTTATTTCCCAAGGAAGGTTGACAAGGTTTATGGTTTAAATTCCATTGCAAATATTAAAACCGTCAAGATTGGAGATATTGATTGCCCCATATATGATCATCACAAGGAATATAAATTTTTGATGATTGGGACAATAGCCATCAAGTATGAGGTAACATGATTGTTTGGTGGAACTCAAATTTTTTGTGTTATATAAAATAAGCTTGAAGTAAGACTTGATCAACCTTGCTCTCAAATTTATTTTATATACATGAAACTATGATTCCCATGTTATTGTTGCTGTGATTATTGTTTTAGCACTTCTTTGATTCTAGGTTTTGGTTAGTTTTACATCTTTTAAAAATTCGTTTTTGAGATTCCGAGCCTTTTTATAACCCTAAAAATGTCCAGAAATCAAAGTTGTAAAAAATTTCTGAAAAATTTCTATAATTTTTATGCATAAAATGGGGCCTTCCAGCACCAGGGGCTGCCAAAGGGGACCCACCATGTGGGCAGGTGCCCCCTGGCCGCGGCCTGGCCTTGGCCGCGCCTGGGTGCCACCTGGGGCCCACCAGGCCCCCCACATGGTGAGTTTCTTCCCCGAGTTTTCACTTCACCATTGTCCAAACCCGAGTTCTTGCTGTTCTTGCTCGGGATTTTCGACCTACTTGCTCAGCCCATCATTTCTGCTGAGATTTGGATCATTTGCTCTCCGGTATGTGACTCCTCCGCCTATCCAATCGAAAATTTGAATGGGTGAGTATATCTTGAGTATTTTGCTGCTGTAGGTAACTTGTTTAGTGAGCTTGCATGCTTGTGTTTGAGCTTGATATTTAGTTTTGATGCATGGTTTAGCTCTCTTATAGTTCCTATAGTATTACCCATAAATTTTGTGCCCTAAAATCAAGTTTTATGAGGTTTGTTTAAAAAAATTCAGAATAGGAAGATGGATTGGTTTGGCTATGGAAACCCTCCATTTGAGCCAACAAACCGAGTGGAACCCCAGGTTATGGAAGTTGAACGTGAAGAACCTATGTATCCCTCGGTTTTTCCTTGCAAAGACTTTATGAGAGCTATAGGTATTTTAGAGGATTTCAATGAGCTAATCTCTAATGCAGGTTTGGAGTACTTTGTAGCTGATGAGCTCCCGCAATATGCAGAATTAACTATGTCATTTGTGCAAAGTTTTAAATTTCACAATTCAAGAGATAATCCCACGGTGTCATTCAACATTTACCACAAGGCTGTGGATATGCGACTTTCTGAGTTTTGCAGGGAAATTAAGGTTCCAAGTTGGGGAACCTCCAAGAAGATTAAGGAGGACTCTAAGGAGTTCAAGAACCTCTTCTTAGGATTATGCCAAGGGAAGAACCGCGTCGCTGACAAGGGTAAGATTCGGAATATTCAATTTCCAGCCATCAAGTATCTTGCTCACTACATCTCCAGAGGAATTTTAGCAAGAGGTAATGCAAGCAAAATTTCGACTCCTGATATGGTTATTATAGATGTCGCACTCACCGGTAATAGAACTTATAACATTTGCGCTTTGATTGCTCAGCATCTTTCCGCTAATAGTGTGAAAGGACCATTTTATGGGGGCATCATTGCCTCGCGTTTGCTTGCTTATTGTGGCTTAAGTATTGATCCAACTGATATTAAGTTCTCAGACTCTAGACTTGATCTTCATTCCATGAAGCTTCATCATTTCATTACTCGTTCCTCCACTATCGATAACATATTTTATGAATTGTCGTTTGCTTCTAACTCTGAGCGACTAGTTCGTCTCCCAGCACCCCTTTTGTTTAACCATGATGCTAGGGGAGGATGGACATTTGAGGAAAAGGAGTTGGATGCCTATTTGGAGTCCCAAGAGGGGCATGAGGAGCACACAACGGAGCATGAGCTTGCACCAGCTGGAGGGGAATACACCCCAAATTATTTTGGGGAAGGCTCCTCGCACTACTACCAGGACGCAGGGACTTCCTCGTCGCAGCCACCGGAGCCGAACTACCCCACCTACGATGCACCAGGGTGGAACCCATGGGGCAGCCACTACTGAGTCCCAACTTAGGCCAAAAGCCTAAGCTTGGGGGAGTACGTATTCTCACCGACACTTCACTCATTTATATATCTTAGTCGGTTTATACGTCCTTGCTCTGTATATCCATTTTATGTTTTCTTTGTTTAGTTGCTTGTGGTAGTTTTTGTCTTTTAAAATATGAAAACCCAAAAACATTTTCTTTTATTTTAATTTTCGGTTTGCCTTGGTTTACTCTCTTTTCTTTTCCTTTTTTGGTTTTTTCTTTTTGTTCTTTTCTTCCTAAATTGAAAATCCAAAAAGATTTCCTTTGGTTATTTGTTTGTTTCTCTTTGCTCTTAAAATTCGAAAAGCCAAAAAGATTTTTCCCTTTTCTCTTTTATTTTGTATAGTGGATGCAGGGTTCAACTAGTTCTCGCAGCGTCGTTTGGACTCGATCTTTATTTTCATATCATTCGGTCATGCAAGTGAAGGACCAATAATGACGATATTTGGTGAAGTGGACATGGTAAATGAGCTGGTATGAACTCTATTTGTTTTCTCTTTTGTACATATACTTGTCCGGATGATCCTGCTTTGGCTCGTCTTGATAATTAGTTGTATTGGTAATGTACACTTGGTAGTTCATATTTTTCCTATGATTAGTTTCGATTATCTAGGAGTGAATAATTTGTCATGCAGAAATTGACATGTATTGCTTCATTCATAATTTAGTATGGTAATGTGGTATCCTCCTCTGGATAATTCATGTTGGATTGACTTGGCACATGTTTACACATGATTGACTAAAAAGAAAGTCTTTTGCCTCATTGAACTTTTGCCCCAAAGTATTGATATCACTTTTATGCCTTGTTTAATATTGTTTTCTTGCAAAGCATGATTTTGACAAGTATTGCTCTCCTAGTTGTCGCTTCCCAGTCTTTTGCTAACCTTCACTTGTACTGAGCGGGAATGCTACTCGTGCATCCAAAATCCTTAAAACCAGTCTTCCCAAAGTGTACACCATAAATTCCTATATGTGGTATTTCCCTGCCATTCCAAGTAAATTTGTCATGTGCTATCTTTAAAATATTCAAAAAAAAAATTTACGTGCCTCTGTTTTTAAGCTCATGAGGAAGCAGTAAGAAGCTGGTTATAACTTGTGACAGGCAAGGTCATTCCCCCCCCCCCCCCCCCCTTCACCCGGTGTTGATGGTTTACGTCCTCACTTGAATCAACCCAAGAGCGGCTTAAGCAAAATATAAATATAACTCACCATTCTCCTCCGCACAATGAAAATCTGAGAAATCAGCTCAAACATTGGTTAGTGGTGAAACAAAGGAGAAAGAGGAATGTACTCGTTCCTCTAAAACCAGCCGCTCTCACAAGTCTAAAAGCCTTGCTTGTCATGGAGGACTAGCTAGTTTCTTTGATGTGAATTCGTTGACGAAAGCACGTATGTCCCAAAACTACTTTACTTCTATCAAAAATAAAAATGAAAAGCTCTAACACATGACTAATCCCTGCTTCCCTCTGCGAAGGGCCTGTCTTTTATTTTCATGTTGAGTCACCATATCCTTCTTTGAGCACTTCTTCGAGAGCATAGTTGTCATTCTTAGCATAGTGTGCTTTGTAGCAAAATACTATTAACTGAGTTATAGTTGTGATGTTTATATCTTTGATATCTTTGTTCTAGTCTCCACTTGGATTTCAGGGGTGCTCTGCATTTATGTTTTGCGGTATCAGAAAGGGCTAGCTAGATACCATTGTACCATACTTTATTTTGAGTATTGCAATCTTGTTGATAGCTATATGCCTTATTATTAATTCTTAGTATGTTGGAATCTTTTCATATGTCTCTATGGTTGCTAAGTTGCATTTCTATTATGACTTTCATCATGCACTTGTTAAGGTCTTGATCATAAGCACAAACATATTTACATCATGAGAAGCAAATGTGTTTGTAAAAGTATCTTTTATCGCGTTCAGTTTACCAACTGAATTGCTTGAGGACAAGCAATATGCTAAGCTTGGGGGAGTTTGATACGTCCAAAACGTATCTACTTTTCCAAACATTTTTGCTATTGTTTTTCCTCTAATTTGCATGATTTGAATGGAACTAACACGGACTGACGCTGTTTTCAGCAGAATTGCATTGGTGTCTTATTTTTGTGTAGAAATCAAAGTTCTCGGAAAAATCTGGAAATATTCTAGAAATTATATTTTTGCAGAAGACCCACGGAGCCAGAAGGGGGGCTGCGGAGGCCAGCCACATCCCCAGACGCCACCTGGCCGCAGCCCAGGGCAGGCCGCGCCTGGGTCCCACCTGGCCAGGTGGTGGCTCGGCTGGCGACGCCCCTTTCGCCTATTTACGCCCTTCGAACTAAAAACGCCAGAACCCCCGGTCGTTTTTCCAGAAAACATACAGAGCGTCGCCGCCACCTCGAAACCTATTTCGGGGACCAGAAGTTCCTGTTTCGGCACCCTGTCGGGACGGGGATTGAAGGGGAGATCGTCGCCATCGCCATCACCATCGCCTCTCCATCGACCATCCATGTTTTCCCCATCCATGTGTGAGTAATTCCCCGCTATAGGCTGAGGGGATGTTAGGGATTGGATGAGATTGTTTATGTAATAAGATGTCGGATTGTTAGGGCATGATGTCTAGTATTTGTGTGAGTGCTTATTTATCGTTGTTGCAACTTGGTGTGCTTAATGCTTGACACTTAGGGCCCGAGTGCCATGTTTTCAGATCTGAACATATTATAATAGATGTTGTTTTGGATCATATCTACAAGTTGTTTGCACCTGTTATTGTCCAGTACCCGAGGCCCCAAAGTGACAGCTTATGGGATAACCGGAGGGGATGGTTTTGACTTGAGGATTACATGTGTTCATTGAATGTTAATGCTTTGCTCAGACACTTTGTAAAAAAAGTGCCTTAATTACCTTTCATTCCTCATAAAGGCCCCGCTGACATGGGGAGGTTGGACAAAAGATGTCGTGCAAGTTCTCATTGCGAGCACGTACGACTACCTACGGAACACATGCCTATGTTTATTTAGCACCTCGATACTGTTTATTTTGTTATCTGCTTATTGCCCTGAGTAATTATTTCATGAACCATCTCATCCATGCAGCGCCCGTATTTACATCCCTACGCCTACGGTGTTTTAATCCTACTGTCATTACAATTACTACTACTGCTATTTTCATATTATTACTATTGTTGCTTTATTATTACTGCTGTTATACTACTGTTGCTACTGATAAATTGCATCAAGTGAGTTGCTTTCCAGGTGTGGCTGATCTGACAAATCAGCTGCTAAGGCTTATAAATATTCTTTGGCTCCCCTTGTGTCGAATCAATAAATTTGGGCTTTACTTCCCTCGAAGACTGTTGCGATACCCTATACTTGTGGGTCATCACGAGGTACGTTTTGATCATTTCTGTGTTGCCGTTTGTTTGAGTTGTGCATTTAATGATGTCGCCGGCAATTTGAACTGTGCATTTAATGATGTCGCCGCTAGTTCGAATTGAATTTCATAACATTGATGAACCTGTCGGCACAGTGGAAACCAGGGTACCACGGGCCGGCCTGCCAGGGCCCACAAGATTCTTTGGATGATTTTCGCTAAGGACCAGGCTCTCCAAGCCTGGCAAGCTTCGCGAGGTTTTCTCCCCTCGCGAAGGTTTTTCTCCTCACCAAGGGTTCTTTCCCTCGGCGAGGAATCGCTCCTCGACAAGGCGTCTCCGACGCCATCCACAATTCTACTAAGGACCAAGCTGAAGGGCTTGGCGAGGCCTTTCGCCTCGCGAAGCGCCCTCCTCGTGAAGCCGTCTCCGCCCCCGCGGCAGAGCGCACATGGGCTCTGCGCCGGGTGCAGAGTGACGCGCGTGCCTACGCGCGATGACGACAACGCCGCAGTTGCCGTTTCCATGTATAAAGCAGTCAACAAAGCGGAGCCAAGCAAAGCGGACAACGAGTATTGCCTCTTTGGTGATAAGGGAACAGTCTGCAGCTACGCTCCAAGGACGACGTCACTGTGGGTCACCTCCCACCTCGGCAAGCGCCAGCCCGCCGTCCAGCTGGTCGGTGCCCCTTTTCAGCTTTGGTGACGCCGTTCCCCTGCCGTGGACCGCGTCCACGATCTTTACCTTTATGGTAGACCTCACCTTTACGGTGCACCGCGCCTCCTCCTTCGTCGCCATGTGGTAGCCCTTCCCGCCCAAATGTTTGGGCAGAAGAGGCCCAGGGCGCCTATAAAAGGAGGGGAGGCACGCTTGTGCAAGGGGGTTCCGATTCCAGAGTCAAAACCCTAGATCTAAAAACTAGCAAGTAGCCATTGTTAGCCACCTTGAGCTCGACAAGCAATCCCTTTGTACTGTAAACTCTCCAAGCAGTGCAATACACCATAGCAGGACGTAGGGGTTTTACCTCCACAAGAGGGCCCTGAACCTGGGTAATACCTTGTGTCAATCTCTGCAGTGTCGTCCGCAGCGAGCCTGACGAGCACCGTCGCCGGAGCACGTTGTGGACTGTTTGACTCCGTGTTCAGCCCCTTACACGATACCTTGGAGACACCCCTAGTTCCTGGGGACAATCTCCGACATTTGGCGCGCCAGGTAGGGGGCTGAGGCGCGTCTTCATCCTCGACACAGCCATGGCCGGTTCTCGTGCCGAACGTCTCGCTCGCCGGACGGCTAGCGCCGCCACCGCTCCCGCAGGCCGCCCGCGTGGCCGCCCGCTTGGGGGCTCTGCTCCGGAGCGCCGCGTCGACCCCGAGCCCCGCGTCGAGCACCCTGACGACGACGACATCGACCACGCTGAGGACGACCTTGGCGAAGAGGAGGCCTCCTCCCTGCCCCCGTCGCGGGACCGTGCTGCCTCCTCGCTGGGCCGCCCTACGCCCAGCCCGGCGACTGCGCTCCTCATGGCGCAGGAGCTGCTGCAGTAGCGCCCCACGCCGGCGGCTCAGGAGGCCTGGCTCAACCGCGTTGCCGAGCTCATCGGCGCCGCTCGCGCCACGGCACCTGCGCCGTCTCGCTCCCTGGTTCCTTCTGCGCTCGTGGGGGACGTGGCACACGGCGCACCTCCCGCGCCTCCTCTCCAACCCACACCCGCCCCGGCTCCACCAGTTGCACCGCAACCTGCTCCAGCGGGGGCTCCTCCTCGCGACGGCCGCGCTGCATCGCACGCGTCGTCGCCGCATGACTGCCAGATCGTGCAGCGAGCCCCTGAGGACGCACGCGTGAGCATCGAGCGCGGGCAAGAACGCCGCAACCGCGCCGTCTAGGACATCGCCACCGCCGGGCGCCACCTCCGCGCCACCCTTGCCAACGGCACGGTCACCTACGGCACGACGGCCGCGTTCACTCGCAGCCTTCGTCGCGTCGTCTGGACGGTCAAGTTCAGGCCGGACCTCCCTCCGCGCTACGACGGCAAGAACAACCCCCTGGAGTTCCTGCAGCTCTACTCTTTGGCCATCCAGGCCGCCGGGGGCGACGACAAGGTCATGGCGAACTGGTTCCCTATGGCCCTCAAGGACTCTGCGTCCTCATGGCTCACCAACCTTCCCGCCGAGTCCATCAACTCTTGGGAGGAGCTCTGCCGGTGCTTCGTCGCCAACTTCAAGGGCACGTATGAGCGCGGCCTCACCTACAATGACCTCCGCGCCGTGCGTCAGAAGCCCGGCGAGACCCTCCGCAAGTACATCCAGCGCTTCAGCCAAGTGCGCAACAAGATCCCCAACGCCACCGACGCACAGGTCATTTCGGCTTTCCAGGCTGGGGTCACAGACGTGCGGATGCTCGAGAAGCTCGGCATCCACGACAACATCACCACCGTCGTCAAGCTTTTTGACTTGGCGGACAAGTGCGCCAAGGCTGAAGAGGGCCGCTTGTTCGTCAAGAACGAGCCAGGGGACCCCGCCGAGGGGTCCAAAAAGAAGAAATCCTCTGAGAAGCGCAAGACTACTGCGGTCCTCGCGGCAGAGCCTGACGCCAAGCAGTCTCGCCAAGCTGCTACTCCAGCCGCAGGACCTGAGAAGAAGGATGATCGCCCTTTCTGCATCTATCACAACAGGCACTCTCACGCCACCGAGGATTGCTTCGACATCAAGAGGCTTCGCGAGGCTCGAGAGGCTCGCGAGGCAAACGGAGGCCGCGGAGGCCGCGGCGGAGGCCGCAGCGGCCGCGGGGGGCGACGCTGGAACAACAACTACAACGACAACTACCAGCAGAACCCCCAGGCCAACGCTGCCCAGCCCGCAAACGACAACCTGCCTGCCGAGGCTGACGAAGGCTACCAGGTGCCTCGCGGGGCAGCTTGTATCCTTGGCGGGGCTCAGGCCCCTCGCTCCAACCGCCACTTCAAGCAACTCGCTCGCGAGGTCGCGGCAGCCCTCCCTGGAGTCGAGGCCTCCAGGCCCCTCAAGTGGTCCCAGTGCCCCATTACCTTCGACTCCGGCGATCACCCCAAGTCCACGTCAACCGTTGGCACCATCCCGTTGGTCTGCACCCCCACCATCAACAACATTGCCGTCTCTAAGACGCTCATTGATGGGGGTGCTGGCCTCAACGTCATCTCCGTCGAGACATTCGAGAAGCTGCAGGTGCCCTACGAGCGGCTCATGCCTACCAGGCCCTTCTCGGGAGTGACAGAGGGTCTTACCACCCCCTTGAGGCAGGTGAGGCTCGCCGTCACTTTCGGCACCCAGGCCAACTACCGCACCGAGCTGATCGACTTCGACGTCGCGCACATCGGCCTACCCTACAACGCCATACTCGGCTACCCCGCCCTCGCCAAATTCATGGCGGTGACCCACCACGCCTACAACCTCGTCAAGCTCCCTGGCTCGGGTGGCACCATTGTCATCCGCGGCGTGGTCTCGGACGCCCTGTACGCTGCGCAGGCGGCCTACAAGGCTGCCGCGGTGGCGTCACCCGGCGACAAGGACGAGGAACCCCTCCCGAGGCCCCCCGCGAAGAAGAAGCAGCTGTTCTCTCAGGAGAAGGCCGCGACAAAACAAGTGTCTCTGGAGGCGAGTGGCTCGGGGGCTTGCGTCACCATCGGCGCTAACCTGCCTCCCAAATAGGAAAGCGCGCTCGTCGCCTTCCTCAGGGCAAACTCTGACATGTTCGCCTGGACACCGTCAGATATGTCCGGAGTACCGAGGGAGGTGATCGAGCACCACTTAGCCGTGTGCCCAAACGCACGCCCCGTCAAGCAAAAAGCGCGGCGCCAGGCGCCAGAGAAGCAAGACTTTCATCGTCAAGGAAGTAGACAAGCTGAAGAAGGCCAGCATCATCAAGGAAGTGGTCCACCCCTACTTGGCTCGCCAATGGTGTGGTCGTCCCCAAGCACACCGGAGGGAGTCGCCTCTGCATCAACTTCACCGACCTCAACAAGGCCTGCCCCAAGGACCCCTATCCCCTCCCGAGGATCGACCAGATCGTAGACTCCACTGCCAGCTGCGCGCTCCTCTGTTTTCTGGATGCCTTCTCTGGTTATCACCAGATCAAGATGGCGAAGGAGGACGAGGAGAAGACAGCATTTCTCACCCCTTGCGGTGTGTTCTGCTGCGTCTGTATGCCCTTCGGTTTGAAGAACGCTGGCGCCACTTTCCAGCGCCTCATGAGGATCGCCTTGGGAGCTCAAATGGGGAGGAATGCAGAGGCCTACGTCGACGACATCGTCGTCAAAACCCGCGAGAAGGACACGCTCATCCAGGACCTCGAGGAGACCTTTGCCAACCTGCGCAAGGTCAACATCAAGCTGAACCCCGCCAAGTGCGTCTTCGGGGTCCCTTCAGGCAAGCTCCTCGGTTTCCTGGTATCCCACCGCGGCATTGAGGCCAACCCAGACAAGATCAAGGCCATAGAGCAGATGCAGCCCACTCGTCGCCTCAAGGACATGCAACGCTTAGCGGGATGTATGGCCAGCCTTGGCCGTTTCATCTCCAAGTTCGGTGAGAGGGCGCTGCCATTTTTCAAGATCATGAAGAGGGCCGGTCCATTCAAGTGGACCCCCGAAGCAGCAAAGGCCTTTGAGGACTTGAAGAAATACCTAGCGAGCCCACCCATCATGGTCGCTCCACGCCCTCGCGAGCCTCTGAAGCTGTACCTCGCAGCCACTCCTCAGACGGCAAGCGCGGTCTTGGTGGCTGAAAGGGAGGAGCCAGTCCTCGCCAAGCAGAACTCCACCTCGCCAAACCCAGAACCCCTCGACAAGGAAGCAGCCTCGTCAGGCCCCCAGCCCCAAGAAAACCTCGCCAAGGACTCCACCGAGCCTGAGGAGGAGCCAGCCGCTACCTCACCAACAACTGCCCTCGTCGAGCACCCTGTGTACTTCGTCAGCACAGTGCTGCGGGATGCTCGCGAGCGCTATCCCATGCAGCAAAAGCTCCTTTTCTCGCTCCTCATCGCCTCCAGGAAGCTGCGCCACTAGTTCCAAGGTCACCCCATCAAGGTGGTCACCTCATATCCCCTGGAGCAGGTTCTGCGCAACCCGAACGCAACAGATCGCGTCGCAGGCTGGGGCATCGAGCTACAACCTTTCGAGCTGGAGTTTGACACCACCAGGGTCATCAAAGGCAGAGTGCTGGCTGATTTCATGGCCGAGTGGACGGACACGCGCAAAGATGAAGAGCTCCCAGAAGAGGAGGTTACAGCCTCAGGAGGAACAACGCCAAGCCACTGGACCATGCACTTCGACGGTGCCTTTGCGGCCAGGAGTGCAGGGGCTGGCGCCGTTCTCACCTCACCAACAGGCGACAAGCTCTACTACGCCGTCCAACTGTGCTTTAAGGACAGCGACAAGGTCTCCAACAACATCGCTGAGTATGAAGGCCTCCTCACCGGGCTCAAAGCCGCCATCGCCCTCGGCATCAAGTACATCCTCATCAAGGGCGAGTCCCAGCTTCTCGTTAACTTCTCCAACAAAAGCTACACGCCTAAGGACACCTACATGGTGGCCTACCTTGAAGAGGTACGCAGGCTGGAAAAACACTTCAGGGGCATGGAGCTTAAGCACATCCCATGGGCAGAAAACCAAGAGGCAGATGAAATTGCTCGGCGAGCAGCAAGAAGAGAAGCCCAGAAGCCTGGAGTGTTCAAGGGGCTCATGGCCTGGAGGAGCCCAGAAGCCCAGAAGCCCAGAAGCCTAGAGTTTGGGCGAATATGGCGAGAATGAGCACAGAGTTTGGGTGGAGATGAAGCGCTTCGCGACCTTTTCAATCTCCTCGAGGAATTGCCCGAAGAATTGCGCGTGCGCCGCCTCGTCGTTGACCCCTCCGGCGGGAAGGTGGGGGACCTCGATCCTCAAGTCGTCCCCGATGGCGTTCGCGCGGCGAACCAACTCGTGGAGCATGAGCTGGCGCTGGCGCGTCATGGCCCGGTTGTGCCGCGCAGAGTCCTGCGCTTGCTCTGCTCCGCGGCCGGTCCCACCTGTTGCTGGAGGTCGCTCAGGTCAGCCTTCAGGGCGGCAATCTCCTCCTCCACGCGAGCCAGCGCCTCCTGGGCGTGCTGAAGGCTGGAGATCAATGCCTTCTCCGACTCCTCAAGCCCCTCGATCCGATGCAGGAACTCGTTGCGTTTCATCGTGAAGCGCTCTTCCTGCTTCGTGGCCTTGGCGTCATAATCATTGGCAAGGCTCTCGCGGATGCGCTCAACCCTGGCGTCGGCCTCCTCCTGGGTCCTCTTCTGCTTCATCGCGAGGTCAGCGTTGGCCTTGTCGTGGCGCTCCTTGCGGGTGGCCTCGCTCCTGGCCACCGAGTTCTCACGCTCCTGCAGCAGCCCCTCGCGAGTGGCCTGCTCCTCCTCCAGAGAATGGACCTGTTCTTCGCGCCGGTCCAGCTCTTTCTCCCGGAGGGAGAGCTCTTCCTCGCGTTTCTTCAGCCCGGTCTCGCGAGGCGTTAGCTGCCCCTCGCGGGCGTCTAGCTGCTCGCGCAGCTCCCTCAAGAGGGTCCTCGCGGCCTCGGACTTGTTGGCGAACTTCTCTTCGCGCGCCGCCAGCTCCTGGTGCTTGGCGGTGGTGTCCGACTCCAGCGTTGCCCGGGCAGCGTCCAGCTAGTTCATGACCTCGGCCGCCTCCCGCTTGACAACTGTCGCGGGTCTCCTTCGCGAAGCGCATCGCTTCTTCGCGCGCCAGCCTCGCCGCCGCGTCCTGCCGGCGGCACATTTCCACCCGCTCGTGGAGAAGGGCCCAGCCGTCGGAAAGCCTCGTCCGCTCCTTCTCCCTGGCGAGATCTTCCTTGGCGAGCTGCGCCGCCAGCTCGTCAAGTGCCTGCCGCGATTGGCGGAGGACAACGTCGCGGCGAACCGCGCGAGGGCGCGGCTTGCCCAGCACCAAGACCCCTGCATCCCTGTGGGGCGCGGAGGCCTCGGCGCTCGCCGAGGCGCCTAGGGCATCCAGCCCTGAACTCGTAGCGCCCCTGCCGCGGCATGGGGGCTCGTGGAGGCGTCTCCCTCGCAGCCCGCATCGAGAGCCCTCAGGGGGCTGGGCATCTCCTTGCCCCTGGCCCAGTCGCTCGGGGGCTCCAGAGGCCCCTCTATCTCCCGCTTTTCAGGGGCGCTCCCCGCCCCCTCCGTGGTGGCCGCGTCTGCCATGGCCGTGGGAGTACCTGCCCTCCTCGTGGAAGCCTCCCTTGCCGATGGGGGCGACTCCGCGATGATCTCTTCGTCCACGTACTCTTCTTCCGCGCGGTGCTCCACCGCTGGAGGAGTAGCCACCCGAGCCGGCGGAGGCGTCGCCAGCTCGATCACCTCCTCCACGCGGTGCTCAACTGCGGGGGGAGAGGCAGCCCTAGCTGGGGGTGACGCCGCCTCTTCAGTCATCACCACCTCCACGCGATGCTCACCTGCGGAAGGAGCTAACTCCTGCTGCTGCCCGACAGCCGCTTGCCGAGGCTCGTCAGCCATATGCTGCAGCTCGACGGCCGCCCGCTGCGACTCGTCGGCCACAGGTGTCTCGGCGGTGCAGGCGATCTCCCCGAGCTTGCGGAGTCGCCGCTTTTTCGGCGCCGCGGGTACACTGAAAAACACAGCAAGCGAAATCCTTCAGGAGGGGATTCGCAGAAGTAAACGCTGAGAGAAAAGGAAAGAGCCAAACTCACTCGTCGACCGCTCTCCACACCCTCTTCTTCCCCTTGGGCGGCTGGAGAGTGCTCGCTCCGGCCTGCTCGTGGGGCGCCGCTACCTTTTCGCGAGGAGCCCCTCTCGAGGCGACCCCAGCGTCACTGTCGTGGACCATGGGGTGAGGCTCGCGACGTCCTCCCCCGCTGCTGTTCCCCTCCTCAGCGGGGCGCTGGGAGCGAGCCACGTGGAAGGCGCCCCCATCGTCGCTGGAAGAGATCTCCTAGAGGTCCTCGGCAGGCGGCGCGTTCCTTGAGCCTGCGTCGCCTCCCGAGGGGTCGGCACCCCTTGAAGCCTCGTCCTCCTCAGACGCTTCGTCCTCGTCGGGCTCCAGCGCGTCGCCCTCCTGCTCTTGTTCCGCCGCCCACGGGTTGCGGCGGGGCCCAACGAGCCTTGCGGGCTTGATACCCCATTCGTCGAAGTGAGGCAGGAGCTTGCGGGCTTCGCGAACTCGCTCCTCCGTGTAGGCGAACAACGGCAAGGCGTCGTCGTCGCTTGGGGCTGGAATGGACGTCGTGGCGAAGAGGACTTTCATGATCCGCTTCGTCTCGTCCGAAGTGAAGTCGCCAGGGCTGAGGCGCATCCTGTCGTCCGGGCCCGAATAGGTCCACATCGGCTTCGAGTGCCACTGGAGAGGAGCAATGCGGCGCGAAACGAAGTCCATCGCCACCATCCGGCCGGTGAGCCCGGCCTCACGGAGCACCTGTATACGCTCGTATACTGCCTCGAGCTTGGGACCCTCAAATTCACCGCTCGCCCAACGCGCCCACTTCCTCGGGGGCGCCACGGGAACCTCCAGGTGGCGGTTCGACGACTTGGTGCCGACGAAAACCCACTTCTCGCGGAATTTCTCCGCTTTCTTCGTCACCTCGGTGATGGCGTTCTCCCCCTGCCATGCGATGGGGATGTACCCTTCACTCCTGGCAGCAGCGATGCGAAAGGAGACGCATCCAAGTCATTCGTTCGACTTGGTGCTCCGGAGGGAGTAGAAGCTCCGGAAGAGCGCCACTGAGGGGCGGACGCCAACATACGCCTCGCAGAGGTAGGCGAAGATGGCGAGAATGAGCACAGAGTTTGGGTGGAGATGGAGCAGCTGGATTCGGTATGCCTCAAGGACCCCTAGAAGAAAGCTGGAGAAGGGAGGAACGAAGCCGGCGAAGAGTGTGTGGAAGAAGATGGGGTGGAACCCCGCGCCGACCCTGCTGCTGCCGGGCGCTATGTTGGTGGCGCCGAGCTCATGGGTGTTGGAGGCCACCAGGAGCCGCACCTTGGAAACTGTCGCCGCGTTGATGAGGGACTCGGGCAATGTCCCCTGGGGCGCGGCGTCCCGCGCCGCCGCCGCTGACGAGCTCGCCTGAGCGGTGGCCTTGCCCTTCAAGTCGGTGGCTGCTCGCTTGGGGCCATGGTCGCCGGAGAAGAAGGAGAGTGCTCTGGAGATTGGAGTTCTCTGGAGAGTTTGGAGGCGTGGGGAGAAGTGTGCGGAGGAGTTACGGAAGAAGTAATGGGCGCCGCCTGCGCGCCCAGGCTTTATTGACCAGCACTCGAGTCGTGGCGGGCCCCACCACGTCGCCCGTTGGAGCCGAGGAGGTCGTGGCCGCGGGCGCAACCGCTGCGTGACACGTGTCGCGGTCCTGTCAGGCATCTTTGGCCACTCGACGCTTCGCCTTCGTCCATGGGCCTCGGCGTGCCCATCGCGGGCCCGGGGGCTACTGTCGGCACAGTGGAAACCAGGGTACCACGGGCCGGCCTGCCAGGGCCCACAAGATTCTTTGGATGATTTTCGCTAAGGACCAGGCTCTCCAAGCCTGGCAAGCTTCGCGAGGTTTTCTCCCCTCGCGAAAGGTTTTTCTCCTCACCAAGGGTTCTTTCCCTCGGCGAGGAATCGCTCCTCGACAAGGTGTCTCCGACGCCATCCACAATTCTACTAAGGACCAAGCTGAAGGGCTTGGCGAGGCCTTTCGCCTCGCGAAGCGCCCTCCTCGTGAAGCCGTCTCCGCCCCCGCGGCAGAGCGCACATGGGCTCTGCGCCAGGTGCAGAGTGACGCGCGTGCCTACGCGCGATGACGACAACGCCGCAGTTGCCGTTTCCATGTATAAAGCAGTCAACAAAGCGGAGCCAAGCAAAGCGGACAACGAGTATTGCCTCTTTGGTGATAAGGGAACAGTCTGCAGCTATGCTCCAAGGACGACGTCACTGTGGGTCACCTCCCACCTCGGCAAGCGCCAGCCCGCCGTCCAGCTGGTCGGTGCCCCTTTTCAGCTTTGGTGACGCCGTTCCCCTGCCGTGGACCGCGTCCACGATCTTTACCTTTATGGTAGACCTCACCTTTACGGTGCACCGCGCCTCCTCCTTCGTCGCCATGTGGTAGCCCTTCCCGCCCAAATGTTTGGGCAGAAGAGGCCCAGGGCGCCTATAAAAGGAGGGGAGGCACGCTTGTGCAAGGGGGTTCCAAGATTTCAGAGTAAAAACCCTAGATCTAAAAAATAGCAAGTAGCCATTGTTAGCCACCTTGAGCTCGACAAGCAATCCCTTTGTACTGTAAACTCTCCAAGCAGTGCAATACACCATAGCAGGACGTAGGGGTTTTACCTCCACAAGAGGGCCCTGAACCTGGGTAATACCTTGTGTCAATCTCTGCAGTGTCGTCCGCAGCGAGCCTGACGAGCACCGTCGCCGGAGCACGTTGTGGACTGTTTGACTCCGTGTTCAGCCCCTTACACGATACCTTGGAGACACCCCTAGTTCCTGGGGACAATCTCCGACAGAACCAGGATGCCATGAACAATATTATCCGTGGCGAGGACGATTATGAACACCGCAGAGAGGAGGAGGAGGAGGAGGAGGAGGAGTGCGGGGAGAAGGAGGAGGAGAGCCAGGTTGTGCACGATGTTGAAACCGACGGCCATATGAAGCTGTCGAAGGGGAATAGAGACAGGACATGGATACCAAAGGAGGATGTGGCTTTGTGTGTGGCATGGATGGGGGTGAGCCAAGACTCCATCATCGGCGCACAACAAAATAGTACGTCGTATTGGACCCGAATTTACAAAGACTCCCTCGAGAGGACGGCGCACCCGCCACTGAATGTGCCTCCACGTCGCAAGTCCAACGCAATAGAAAAGCAATGGGGGTCCATACGAGAGGCCGTCAACAAGTTCCATGGATGTTATGATCAAGTGAAGAAAAGAAACGAGAGCGGCACCAACCAAGTCGACGCAGTAAGATGCTAAACCAAACCTCCCCTCTATTTGGCATGCACCAAAGTTTATATTGTTCGTCTAACATGTCTCTTTTAATTTAGTTGAAGGAAACTATTGGGATGTATCAAGAGTTGAACAAGAACAAGCCCTTCAAATACATGCATTGTTGGAAAGTGCTTCAAGAATGACAAAAAAGGGGTGCATTGCGTGCGTCCATTAGCCAAGGCGGTGTGGTCGATGACACCGAAATTCCGGGGCCCGGGCCAACTCCACGTCCAACTGGGAACAAGAAGGCGAAAATGGCGGCACACAAGGCCGGGGCGCCTTCCGCCCTACAAGAGTCTCTTGCCACGTTCATGGCATCCTCCAACGTTCTCAAAGAGAAGATGTACACGCCACCAACGAGAGGTGGGATATGTACTACACCGTGCAAGGCCACAAGATGAAGGAGCTACAACAGTCAAGGGGGGTGAAAGAGATGAAGATCAAGGAGATGTAAGAAAACCGGCAGCTCAAGATCATGGCAACGGACACGTCAAACATGCCGCCGGAACGGCAAGAGTTCTTTGCCCAGGAGGTCGCGCGCATCATGAAGGCGAGAAAACAAAGGGCCGAGGATGCCGACACCCAAGAAGAATGATTTCCATGTGACCCCGGCGTCTAGACTTATTTTGGTGGCAAAACTTGTTGGTGGCCGTGCCTGTGTTGGCCGGTGAGGCTGTTGCCTGTGTTTGTGTTGGCCGGTGAAACCATTTGGCCATACTTGTGTTGGCCGGTGAAATTATTTGGCCGGAATATTCATGACCGGCCGGCTTTTATATATTTTGGGTTCGATTTTATTATTTGCTTTGGGGTCCGGCCGTTTAGGGAGTGCCGGTGTGGGAGGGGAAGAATTGCCGTACAAGTGTCCGGCACCCTCCAATTGGATCTCCAATGAAGATGTGCCGGACACAATTTAGACACACCGGTGAAGATGCTCTAAGGTCGTGTGTGAAGCCTGGACAAAGCAAACACCTGGCGACAACATCACACACACTCACTCACTCGAGTGAAGCTCGTTTTACCAACTATCGACAGTAACAGGGGAGAAAAGGCAGAAAACAACGGAACCCTTTTCTTTGGTCTCTCGGGCACGAGACGACAGAAGCAAATGATTTCCTTACCTTTACCCAAAAAACAAAAGATGCACTCGACCACTTGGCGACCGACCATTCACATGGGCAACATACCACGCACTAAACAAATCATTCAGGATCCATCATGCTTTGTAAAACCAAAGTGGAAAAGTCGGATCAGGTTCCTGAAATCTGGAGCTCCAGATTTGAGATTTGCGCCACAAAACGACATCCGATTAGCTGCCGCAAGTCTCGATGAACTAAAGAAAAGTCTCGATGAACTAAAGAAAATGCATCAGAATCTCACTTCCCGAGGACTCTTGTTCCCTCGGCTCCTCTTAATCTAAGATGATGATAGTACAATATACTGCAAACATACCACAAATTTATCACTTAATTATTCTTGATAGTAGTAGTGTTATATTGCTGTATGGAGTTCGTACATCCAAATACAACCTTAATAAATCCTAACCGAAAATGAATGGAATCAATAAACTGTTCCCCAACAGGCAAAAAAAACAGCTGTACACAACCAAGCCATCACCGCATCTGAGACGGTATCATCTTATCTCAGCACCGTCCTCCCCAAAACCTTGACAGACATCCATCACCGACGTATGGGCCCAGGTGTCAATACCGATCGGGCCACCCCACCAGAGCCTAAACTGTCCACGTGGGCCCGCGCCGGGCCTGTCGTCCTCCGAGGCCACGAGGGCCGCCGTGCGCGTGTCACCGCCCCTACACCGACACGGACCCCAGCGACGGCGACGCCGCAACCAAGCCGAGTCATGGCGGACAGTGATCCCAACTGGAACAATTGATTGATTGATTACTCCAGCGATGCGGGCCGCACATTGTCAGGCGACCGCGGCGAGGAGGTCGTCGCGGGCGCCGCGGCGGCGGAGCAGGTCGTAGGGCGCCCAGAGCGCGTCCAGCGGGCAGGGCCTGCCGGCGTCGAGCCGCAGCCACGGCTTCCCCTTGCCGCTCCAGTGCAGCAGGCTGACCGCCCCCGGGTGCAGCTCCCGGCACTGGCCCGCCACGTTGTCGCCGCCGAGGCCGTGCTGGTTCCACCTGTGCTGCACGGCCTTGACGTCGCCGGCGAAGACGAGAAGGAACGGCGGGAGGGAGCCCAGCTCGTATATCCTGGCCTCCTGCTTCTGCACGTCCATCCAGTACTCGAGCTTGGCCGTGTAGTCGCCGGCCCGCCACCGGTCGAGGTCGATGACCATGACCCCGGTGTTGAAGTAGCAGGGCGCGCGCGACCGGTTGGCGAAGACGGACGGGTATTCCGCGTGGCGCCAGAAGGCGTCGGTGAAGTAGGAGGTGAAGTTGGCGTTGCAGTACTCGGGGGCCGCGAGCGCGGCGCGCGGGCCGAGGTCGGTGGCCCAGAGTCGAGCGACGTCGTCGACGACGAGGAGGTCGGAGTCGAGGTAGAGGACGCGGGGGACCGAGCGCGGGAGGATGTCGGCGAGGTAGATGCGTGCGTAGTTGAGGGGCTGGTCGAGCGCGCGGCGGACCGAGGAGGAGATCTTGCCGCGGACGAGGCGGGCGTCGAAGCGGTGGACGGTGGCGGGGAGGGTGGGGAAGGCCGCGGATAGCGCGGCGCGGAGCCTGGCGAGGCGGCGGGGCGGGGAGGCCGAGGAGGCGACGAAGTGGAAGGCGATGGACTCCGGGCAGGCGGCGTGGCGGAGCACGGAGAGGACGCCCGCGAGGGATCCGCGGAGGTAGGTGCCGTCGAGGGTCATCGCGATGTGGATCGTGGGGGCGCCCGCGGCGCACTCCGCGCCGTTGCGGAACGCCGGGGCCTCCCTGAACTCCGGCAGTTCCGCGCCCGCGGCCGCGATTGCGGCGGCGGCGAGGAGGAGCACGACGGCGAGGAAGCGCATTGCGGAGCGGCGGGGTAGATGGGAGTGTACCATTATTATTCCCCTCCCATCCGAGAGAGGGGGGGAGAAGGTAAAAGGATCCTCAGGGGAATGGAATTTGGATGGGCACGGCAGCGTCGGCACGGGTGGGGGAGACGAGATGAGATGGGGATGATGCAGAGTTAAGAGGCGGAGACGGCGGAGGGGGTGGACAGGCTGGAAAGAGGGCGACGTGTGAGGTTTCCGCGTGGTTTTTTCGGGGGTTCTCGTTGGGATTTTTGAGTTTTCCCGGACGTTGGGCTGCTTCTGTTGGTCAGTTATTTTTTTTCGACTTGGACGGAGAAGGCGGGGCAGACGGCCAATTCCTATTTGCCGTCTTTATAGCGGTAAAATTAGTCTTGCCGCGCACCCCTCGCGCGGAAATGGACCGCCTTAGTTTGGGCCAGTTCGCGTTTTGTTTCTGTTTCTTCTTTCCTTTCATTTCATTTCATTTTCTTTTTTTTCTTTTTTCTTTTTCTTTTCTTTTCTGTTTTTGTTTTTTGTTTCTGTTTCTTTTTTCTTTTTCTTTTTATTTTATTTTCTGTTTTGTTTTTCATTTTCGTTTTTCGTTTTTTGTTTCTTTTTTTTGTTCTTTCATTTTAGTTTTTTGTCGGAGAATAGGCCCAGGAACCGGGCGTATCTCACGGAGTAAGAATCGAGCAAGGGGCTGAACACGGAGTCAAACAACCTCTAACGTTCCACGGCGACGGTGCTCATCGGGCTCGTCGGAGGGGAACACTGCAGAGAGGGGACGCACAGTATTACCCAGGTTCAGGGCCCTCTTGTGGAGGTAAAGCCCCTACGTCCTGCTTGGCTGTATTGCTTGTAGAGGTTTTTCAGTACAGGAAGAGCCTGTGGAGCTCGAGGTGGCTACAATGGCTAAAAAACCCTAACTGAACCAGGGGGTGAACTTAGATCTAAAGCCCCACCGGAATCGAACCCTTGGCACGGGAGTGCCCTCCCTCCTTTTATAGTCGTCTTGGTCCTCTTCCGCCCAAACATTTGGGCGGGAAGGGTTGCCACATCCCGACGAAGGAGGAGGCACGGTGCACCATAAAGGTGAAGTCCCACCATAAAGGTAGAGCCCATGGACGCGGTCCACGGCAGGGGAGCAGCGTCACCAAAGCTGAAAAGAGGCACCGGCCAGCCAGGACGGTGGGCTGGCGCTGCAGACGTGAACGGGGTCCCCCGCGTGGACGTCGCCGTGGGAGCGTAGCTGCAGGCGGTCTCCTTATCACACCAAAGTCGGCAAGTCTCGTTGTCTGCTTTGCTTGGTGCTGCTTTGTTGACCCCTTTATTCATCAGAATGGCAACCTGGGGCGCTGGCGTCATCACGCTCTGGCGCGTCAGTGACTCTGCGGGAAGCGCAGAGCCCATGTGCGCTCTGCCGCGGAGGCAGAGCTGGCTTCGAGAGGAAGGAAGCCTCCCAAGGCGAAAAGCCTCGGCAAGCTTCAAGGCTTAGTCCTTAGCCGAAATCCTGGTGGCGCCTTGAGGCGCCTTCTTGTAGAGAGATCGCCTGTCGAGACTCGACAGGCTTGGAGAGCCTCTACAGGCTGAGAGCCTGGTCCTTAGCGAAAACGAGGCTGAAGAGTCCCTTGGGCCCTGGCGGGCCGGCCCGTGGACCCTGGTTTTCCACTGTGCCGACAGTAGCCCCCGGGCCACGATGGGCACGCCGGAGTTGCCGACGGAGGCGAAGCGTCGAGGGCCCAACAGAGCCTGCCAGGGCCGCGACACGTGGAGCACGACGGTTGCGCCCGCGGCCACGATCTCCTCGGCTTCAAACGGGCGTCGTGGTGGGACCCGCCACACCAGGCGCCCGGTCAATAAAGTCTGGGCGCGCAGACTGCGCCCGTCACTTCTCCCATTGCTCCGCTCCGCCGCCCACTTCTTCCAAACGATTCCTTCTTTCCAGAGCGCTCCTTCTCCACTGGTTGTCTTCTTCCTCTCCGCGAGCGATGGCACCCAAGAAAGCGGGCACCGACGCGAAGGGCAAGCCACGTCAG